>CM060951.1:155936157-156245639 GCA_030765055.1 Mantis religiosa | reverse complement strand
AAGTACCCAGTGTTTAAACCGTAAGTGTACCGTGTCCAACAGAAGGATGAAACTAATTTTATACTCCAATTCTTTCCTGCCTGTAAAACAAAGCACTTTCGAGAGGAGGCAGAAAAATCCGGTACTAACCGAACTCACTGCGTCAACAGCAGGCGGTAGAGAACTAAAAAAACATTCAACAAGAGGAGATTCTGACTGAGATGTGTCGATGCAAAATAAACGGAGTAAGACTACTAAATCATATACTCATTGGTATTTATTTATTTACACCCTGATCACCTGATCCCCGGATCTCCCATATTGCATTCTTGGTTATATCTTCTTAATTAATCTTCCTCATTCTCAGTTTTTTCACATACTATTTCCATCTCCTTTTAATTTTCCAGTTCCATGATCTCACATTCTACAAATATTCTCCTAAACAAGGTCCAAGAACATTTTATTTTTATAATGCTATTAATTTTTATCTTCTTATCTCTGATAAATCTTTTCTTCCATCCATTTGTTCTTTTACTTAATCGCATGTGTATCTTCATCTTCAAGTTTTGCACATATCGAACCCCTTCCTTGTATAACACTGTATTTTGGGTACCTTCAATTTCCGTGCCTCCAACATAAAACCATATTGTTTTCCCTTATCTTTTATTAAAATATCTACATACTCTTCTCTTCCTCTTGAAACGAGATCTAATTTTACTCAACCAGGATTTGAACGAAGTCAGCATTATGCACAGGTTATGATGTTTAAATATCACATCATTCTGTAGGTTAAAGGTAAACTTAGTTTTTCTAAAAGAAATGTTAAGCCCGCCTTCGTAGCGTGGTAGTAGCATGCCCGCCTCACGTTCAAGAGGTCCCGAGTTCGAATCTCGGTCAAGGTGAGTTACCTGGATAAGGTTTTTTCCGGGGGTTTCCCTATCCTGTAAGACGAATGTCGGGTAACTCTAAGCTCCATGGACCCCGGACTCATTTGAGCATCATTTTATCCATTCCATTCATCGTCCGATATGACTTAACGTTGGAGGACGTAATTAAAAAAAAAAAAAAAAAAAAAAAAAAAGTTAAAAGACTAATCAGGAAGAGCAATAGTAAGACGATTAAAGAGCATTAAAGATGCCTAACTCTGCAGCGTAGGTCGTAGCGTATCTGCCTCAAGTTCAAGAGGTCCCGAGTTCGAATCTCGGTTAGTGTGAGTTACCCATATCTTGAAAGATAAAAATCGGGTAACTCTAAGTTCTGTCAACGTTGGGCTCATTTGAGCATCATTTCAACCATTTCATTCATCGTCTAATATGACCTAGCCGGTTAAAGGATGTTAATTAAAAAAATAAAAAAATAAAAAATAAAATAAAGATGATGTTGTGACGGTACAAAGATGTACGTCATTGTCGCCCTTTGTATCTCAAGTTACCCTTGCAGAAAGGGTGACAAGATCCGGATGGCTGGCCCCGTAGCTCAGTGGGTAGAGCACCTGCCTGCCGTGTTAGGGGTCCCGGGTTGGATTCCCGGCGGTGAGGGTGGGGATTTTTCTCCGAGCAAGATAATTCCTCATCTTCCCCAGAGTCTGGAAGTATGCATGAGAGTGCAAATGTTTGCGTGATCTAATGATTAAAACGCAACGAATACGAGTAACACCTTCGATATGTTCCAAAGGAGAACGACCGCCGATATGACTATTGTAGTTAAAAGGCGGCATATAAATGGAACAATAAAGAAAAGATCCGGACAACTATATGCGTTGAGAAAACTAAAGGGGCACCAACGTCCATATAAGCGCCGAGGGAACATCTTAATGCAACTTGAACTCCACCGTTCTGCCGCAATGTACCAGTGGCCGTCGCCATGTCTACAACTCTGAATCATATGAAGTAAAATAAAAAAGGTCGACAGGATATCTGTGGTAGTAAAGGAACCATCCCAGGATTGGTCTTCCGATCAAGGAAAACCAAGAATAAATCTAAGGTCAGAAAGGCCGGTCCAAAGGGAATCGTAGCCATGACATCCTGAATGTAAGTCGGAGCCATCTCTCTCGGTAAAGCAGCCCAGATCTATACAAAGTTTAGTTTCTCGATCTGTATACCTTGATGGGCAAAAGAACTGGTGAAGAATATTTACCTTGGCGAAGCATTTTGGTACATATAGTTGTTTCCCGTCAGATTATATGAAACGTTAACCCAGGTTTACAATGAACTGGACTAACAGTTGGATTTGTTGAAAGCAGAAATATTTCATCGTTATATCTTCTTGACCATACGAAAATTGTAGTAACCTTAATGATGTCAGTTAGGCGCTGGTCTACTGATCCCAAGAATTAGGGAAATATCTATGGAGAGAGCAAATCACGCCCTGCCGAAACACACTAGCCGAAGTCACCTGGGCCTACAACCTAGAAACAGATGAAAGAAACTGACAGGCACAGGAAATTGGTAGCAAAAGAGAAGCTACCTCAGCATTCCTTTATCGATTACGGGAGACCATGAAGAAATCTACCGTCAGAGTGGGCGCCTTCGGTACTTCCCGATTGCAAATTTCACATTTTAGCCCCGAGCTAAGGCAGAAAAGACAGAAGTAGAATACCTACGGAGAAACGCAAAGCAAGAACGATCCTTATCACCACCTCGTTCAACAACTTCTTGAGGATTTTGCTGAGAATTTGTTTCCAGAACAAAGAAAGGGGTGGTAATAGGAGGAAGAAGAATAAAGCGCCTGGTGATACGCATGCTAATGCAATCAGAAGAGAGGATTCAGAGAAATACGAGGAAGTCAACGGCAAGGATTAAGATGAAGATGGAGACGAAAAAGATAAAACTCCTATTTATCCAAAGAAAAATAAATATATAAAATAGCTGAGAGTTAGGAATCAAGTAATACCAGAAATAGACGCCACAACTACCTACATGTATCATAAGTAGTAATACCTATTAACTGCTATTAGGATACAGAAAATGTTAATGAAAAAGTGCGCTCTGTGGAGAAAGAAGAAGTAAGGAAAGGTTTTGTGAAGCTATGTATGAAAAATGGTACTCACCAGAGCTTCAGCGATAAGCACATGTATATACAGCGATTCCCAGGCATCTGTCAATGTTATCGGAGATAAATATACTACGAGGGCTGTTCAATAAAGAATGATAACAATTTTTTTCGACAGCGTACCTTTACTCATCCTCATAATTTTGATGGTCCTTCTCAAAATAGTCTCCTCTGAATGCGATGCACTTGTACCAGCGTTTCTGCCAGTCTTCAAAGTCATGCTGGAAACAATTTTTTGAGAGATCCTTCAAAATCGCCGCCGCAGCCTTCACCACTGCTTCTGATGATGGATAATGCCTCCCACGACGGCGTTTCATCAAGTTAGGGAATAGAAAAAAGTCACATGGGGCTAAATCTGGACGATAGGGAGGGTGAGGGATGCACTTCACTTTGATTTTTGCAAGATATTCAGCAACAACATACACAATATGTGGCCGCGCATTATCGTGGTGCAGCATCCAGCCTGCTTCACAGAAATGTGGTCTTTTGCGCCTGATATGGACTTGCAATGTTTTCAGGACATCCCTGTAGTACTGTCGAGTTACTGATGTGTGTGCAGGTACAAGATGCTGATAAACCATTTCATGAATATCGAACAATGAGCTAACCTAAGTTTCCCAGCAGAAGCAATCACTTGTTCTCTTTTGGGGATTGGTGATAAAGGAGATTTCCACACTGAGCTTTGCTGTTTACTCTCAGGATCAAAATGATGTAGCCAAGTTTCAACAGCGGTGATTACGTTTGAAATGAACTCTGGATCTTCCTCTAACATCAACTTTAAATGTATGTTACCTCCATTGCAGCGGTAGACGATACTGAACATGTCTGAATTTACCTGGTTCTCACAGGCGGGAACCAGGAGTACCAACAGTGAAACTACTACGACCTGTTTGTTTTACATTAAACTAACAGAATATAATAAGTTTGAATTTCAGTGCGAAAAATTATGACCGTAAAAAATTATGATCATTATTTATTGAACAGCCCTCGTACATATTCACTTGCTACTAAAATAAGGAACGATATTATAAGAAACACCAATCACGTGTGTATCACATGACTTATAGGCCATACGGGTATTGTTGGAAATGAGAGGGCAGAGCGTTACGCATTATCCAAAAAAGAAAGAATGCAGTTTTAAAGAGTCTACAATCACTTTTGTTAAAACCATTGAAAAAATAAAATTTTGAAATGTGGAACAGCACTTGGGTAAATAGCGATAAAGGAAATATCACTTGAAATTTATTTTTTCCTACTGTTAATGATTGTGTAAACTACAAGTACTTTTTATCTAATTTTATTTTGACCCAGTTTGCTACCGGACATGGGAAATTTAAAACTTACTTTTGAAGATTCCATATAGAGTCTGCTAATGGACACCCCTGTAAATGTGAAAATGTTGAACACTTAATATTTAGATGTGATATAAACTTATTCAACATCTTTCATATTGTAATACAGATCTTCAAACCCGTTGTTTAATGTATTCTTTAAAAAATGTTGCACCTCAGCCTTTGAGCACTTTATTGGCCAAATTTTTAAAATGTTATAATTATTATCATGTTCTGTTATTTTGATATTTGTATTTATGTGATTTTGTAACTAGAACCCTAACATATCTTACTGGTAAAATAGGGTTACTTCTTTTGGAGAATAAATTATGAATCTTGAACGATGCGACAAACTGATGAAAAACAATTGTATCAAAATTTAAATACGGTCACGTAGAAGAAACAGGCCAAGAAACGGACAGACACAAATAATAATTTAGAAAGAGTGAGTGAAGAAAGCAATGCATAAGAAAGACGACATTGACAAAATTATTCATATGGGAACATGAAGAAAAAAGCGAGAAAGAGAGAAAAATAAAGGTTGTGCCTAGAATAAAGTGCATACTCTTACGAAAAAAAAAAAAAACTGATTAACTGATTATTTGCTTGCTTAATGAATTATTCCAGTGCTCTATCCCTTCGTAAGCATAAAAATTGCTACCGTTAATTTAACTCTTTCCAAATCTATGGTACCACAAGGCATCATTATGCATATTTGTTATTTGAAATTGGATAAAAAATTTGACTTATAAGTGTTAAGTTTCGCTAATTTTCTATCTTATGGTACATACTTCTTTAAATTTGATACTAGCATAGCCTAAAGTAAAACATAAAATTAAACGAGTACCCTTTTCTTTCTTTCTCTTATAATATAAAATCAAATAAGAAAATTTACATATTATAACTGTCGTTTATTTTACGTGAGTCAGCCCCATTCCTTACTTACTTGGTAACACCTCAATCCTGGCTAGTGGTGTTTTACTGAGCTACAAATTCGAGATTAAGGCGAAATCCAGGACACAAATATCTCCCCTTACATTTCAAACGCCGGTTTAGTCGAAAACAAATTGGGTTAGAAGGGATTAAGGCAGACTGCTTTATATATAGGCTTTAATTATTATACTAAACAATATTGCATCTTGGCAAATGTTAGGTTCGTCCATATAACCATTATAGGGCAGTACGATTCAAACACTAACAGCTACACAGCAAGCCCTTGCATCATATTTTTCCATACGTATTAGAGTAAAGAAAACAAGAGTTACATATGTTTTTAATGTTATAATAATGTTTGCAAATATATTATTATACTGTGACTGTAAAATTAAAAGTCGAGTTTGCAGAAATTCAAACTGCTCTTTATTTTCGTAGAAAGTTTGTACAACCCTTAGCAGTATAAGTATTACGTAACATACACAAATACAACCTTCAAGGCATCTGCTACTCGACCACACACAAAAGAGTTCACTTTCAAATTACAGCTGCACGCACACGATTATCGAGTCCAATTACGACTGTCCCTTGACAAACTAGCCGCGGCTTCTTTTATACCTCCACTCATTGTTCTAGAAATTAGTGGAATGTTCTGTAACAATCATGACGGCATCAGAAAGACGAACCTTCCATACATCTATCTGTCCCTTTCTTTCTCTGTTTCGGCAAGGTTTTATCTCTACGCTGCCCTATCTGTCTCTTTGCGCACGTCGGCCACGCTCGTCACAACAATGCCTCGCGACAATACTGTTTTATGTCGGCAAACTTGAAAAATCCATGGTCCACTATCATCGCTGTTACTTTTTCTTTGTGTGCATAAGGCTGTTAAATTTGCAGTGTGTCTCCAATCGATATATGCGCTCTTTCAGACAGTATTTCTTAGTAAACATTTTTGTTTTGTAGTATTCCTTGAATCCATACATGTTCCAAATGTCCCCTTCTGTCACATTACACTCCCAACAAAAGCCTGCGTCAACACTCGTGTAACTTCCGCCCCGCCCTTTCAACGCTTCTTACACCGTTCTATCGACTTCAAACTTGCTTCGGATTCTTGTGATTGTTACCTTCTTGTTAGTGACGGTGGTTTACTAAATTCAACACTACAACGTCATTCAACCTCAACATGCTCCAAATTCCATTAACATTTCAATATCCACTTAAGCTGATTGAGCGACAAATCCACTGCTATATTTGTTTATAAACAAATCAACGGATTTCTATGCTTTCCGACCGAGCGTCTATAGTCCGCATTCGGGAAATCGTGAGTTCGTTTCCGCAGCCAAGTTTCTTACCCACAGATTTTTAAAGAGTTTCCTCAAAAATTTCTAGTTTCTCAATTTCATCTCGCATGACTGCGACTTTTTTCTCTCTAAAACTTCACTCTTCGGATTCTTAGCTCCTCTTGAAAACCGGCCTTAAAATGGAAATCCGTGGAATTAAGAAGCAAGAATCAAAACAGCTTGATAATCAAGTTAAGTAGTTACGTTTCTTTGACACAATTTTCTATTCTCACGTCATCTCCTGACCTGGCATTTAATTTACTGAAAACAGTCTTTTGTTCAGTAATGCGAATTTTGATAGTGTTTTGTCTTTGTTTATAGTTGTGTTATATCCAGTATTCATTTATGGTTATAACATTTTATAAATATCCTGATGATGGGAGAGATGTACACTCCCGAAATGTTGATATCTAATCATCTTTTCACGTGGCTGGCTGCCCGAGAAGAAAGTAAGCGTATTCGTCGCCAGGAAAGTTTCAGTTCTTCTTTATATACATACATACTGGTTGGGTGGAAGCGGAAGTCCCATAGAATAGGACGCCGAAAGCCACAGTAGTTAAAGAGAGTCCATAAATAAACACTAAATTTAAATTGCATTTTTTCGGTGTTTTTATTCATGGTGTTTATTGTTTGTTCTTTATGATGTTTCGAGAATTTTAGCTAACTCTTTAAATGTATTGAGTAACACCTTTTAAGTGTCTACAAAGAAAAGTGGGTCTATTGGACAAATAAACGTAAGTCTAACAGTTGTAAGGGTAAATCATCAAACCATGGACGATGCCGGATTTCAGCAAGAGGAAAAAAAGGTATGATAAGCCTCACAAATTCTGGTTTATTGCATATATTGAACAATAATGACTACTAGGGAACAGAAACATGTTTCCAGTTACTGAGGAATGCATTTGTAGAGTGTGCAAAGTAATGAAATACTTGTATTTGTATTAATATTTGATCTTAACATTAATACGTTAGTAATACTTCGCACAAGTATTGGAAAGCGCTAACAAAGATAGGTTAATATTAACATAAAAGAGAACATTATTAAAGCGGTTCGTGTACGTTAACAAAAGGCATGAAAATGGGATTAAATGAGTCCTCTGATTTGATGGCGCAGGTATACCATTTTCCTTGTGCCCCTGTGAAGCCCACGACACTCGGTAATCACTCCAACGGCGGTAATGAATGCGGAGAGTGACGAAGAGCCAATAACGTGACGGTAAAACATTTGGAATGTTTGTTTCCAGCGGCATCGTGTCGCCTGCAGAATCTCTCCACTTTCCTTTCTGTCCTTCTTACTCCTTCCTTCCTTTTCTTGAATTTTCTTAATTTGCAAACGTTGGTATTCTTGTACTAGTTACGCATTTAGAATTCTCATAAACTTGATCTTGCTTTGAAAGGTATTGAGAGAAGCTATTTTGCTCAAATATCCAGTTTATTGTGTTTAGGTTGTACTAGAACGGCTTAAAATAGCGTCTGACAGGAATAATCCTCAAGTGAAAGATTACAGTCCACAGTGGACAAAGAACTACCATATATCGACATGATATGTAACCGAACTCTTTTAGTGGAGAAGCAGTTTTCTAGTATAAAAGAGTGCAATTCTGTATCACACACTCCTCAATCGATCTGTCACTCATTGTATTCTCTTCTAAACTTCTTCGTATTAGGAATATCTGTTTGAAACGTAGAGTTCCAAGAACATTGTATGTTCTATTTATTTTTATTATTTATATTATTTATGATGTGTCCTCCTCTGACATTTCCGTTATTTTAAAAATATATATAAATGTATGCAGGGAGGGCTGGCTTCGATTCCCTGAGCCAACCTACCAACCCATGGGGTTTTTCGAGGGGTTTCCCAGGTCGATAGGCGAATACTGCGTAGGTTAATTACATTCCCTGTATTTCCTGTCATCTCCATCATGTCTCATCCGGTGGTGTCTTTCAGGGTAGAAATGTCGGCGGGAGTCTCGGCGCTGCATGGCAGGATGATATGCTCCTGGTAAACACCTTCGTCCTCCGGTAGAACGCCATCCGGTCTCAGGGCTGGCCTAGTGGACCATTTCAGGACCACAGTGGGTGAGATGCCGGTTGTACTGGCCTGCCGGGGAGTTTAGAACGGGTCAATAGCAGGGACCTGCCCTCTGCACCGTCGTAACTCCTTGTGTCGGCCACCCTTTGTCTCCTCTCCTTCCTCATCCTCCCTCCCAGGGATGCTGCACACGGGGCATAGGTAAAACGGATCACGTCTAGTTGACGTATCAAATCCCCTCATTAAGAATCTGCTTATCTATCTGACTGTTTATCTATCTATCCTATGTACCACAGTTAGAATGCCACCTTTTGTCTCCTCTCCTTCGTCATCATCCCTCCCTCCCAGGGATGCTGCACACGGGGCATAGGCAAAACGGATCACGTCTAGTTGACGTATCAAATCCCCTCATTAAGAATCTGCTTAATCTATCTGACTGTTTATCTATCTATCCTATGTACCACAGTTAGAATGCCACCTTTTGTCTCCTCTCCTTCCTCATTCTCCCTCCCTCCCAGGGATGCTGCACACGGGGCATAGGCAAAACGGATCACGTCTAGTTGACGTATCAAATCCCCTCATTAAGAATCTGCTTAATCTATCTGACTGTTTATCTATCTATCCTATGTACCACAGTTAGAATGCCACCTTTTGTCTCCTCTCCTTCCTCATCCTCCCTCCCTCCCAGGGATGCTGCACACGGGGCATAGGCAAAACGGATCACGTCTAGTTGACGTATCAAATCCCCTCATTAAGAATCTGCCTAATCTATCTGACTGTTTATCTATCTATCCTATGTACCACAGTTAGAATGCCACCTTTTGTCTCCTCTCCTTCCTCATCCTCCCTCCCTCCCAGGGATGCTGCACACGGGGCATAGGCAAAACGGATCACGTCTAGTTGACGTATCAAATCCCCTCATTAAGAATCTGCTTAATCTATCTGACTGTTTATCTATCTATCCTATGTACCACAGTTAAAATGCCACTAGCTACCAGCTGCACTTGAAGCAATCGTTATATTGAATACTTAATGACGTCTTCTGTAATGTTCACTTATTGGCTACGTCTATTTTTTATCATGTAGAATTTACGATATTCTGTCTTCTTTGAATGAGACATACCTCCAGCGTACCATTGTATTATATTTATTATACGTTGTCCCCACCCGGAGATCCAACGAGGGACTATTAGTTTGGAATGTGTAACTAGGACACACTATGGCCTTAATTATAACCGTTTTAATGGACACCGGTTTTTGCACACTATGCCCACCTCTGTAGCGTAGATGCTAGCGTGTCTGGCTTTGTTCAAGAGGTTCCCAGATTGAATACCAGTCATCTGGATAAGATATTTTCTGCGGTTTTCCCTCATCCTGAAAGATGAATGTCAGGTAACTCTAATCTCTAAGGACTCATTTGAGCACAATATACTCCATTTCATTCATCGTTCGATACGACTTAAGGATATGTATGACTGAAATTTCTTGAACATTTTCAAAAAATTATCCTTTCCTCTTTTTAGTCT
The DNA here is from genome assembly GCA_030765055.1 of Mantis religiosa. Lineage (NCBI taxonomy): Eukaryota > Metazoa > Arthropoda > Insecta > Mantodea > Mantidae > Mantis > Mantis religiosa. Next base: position 156,235,447 of record CM060951.1, on the reverse strand, counting down.
ATCAAATAGTGTAAGCCTTCCTGGATCCAAAGAATGCTTAGGTAGTAACCGCAAGCCATTTTTAAATGCTCTAATCTAGTTTGAAAGTTACCTGAATGCTAGTGTTAGATATGAATTCTAATTCTTTATCCTTGTTTACGCGCTATTGAAAATTTCAGCATTTTTCAGTCGCAGTTCTGGTGGTAGACTAATGAAACTTGCTACACACATTCATAGAGACACAGTAAATAAAAATTTTCCTGGGGTTTATTGCGAGATTCATTTAAGTACACTTTCTTTACTTCAAAACACAATAATTTCAAATTTTGGGCAACAAAAGAAGCCATATTCATAGTTTTAAAAATTTCTGGAGTCTAAAGATATTGAGACACAGAGAAACATAGGGAAAATTCAAAAAGTGGATGTACTGGGAACCTGTTGTTAAAATATCAGACTAACATTTAAGTTATTTTATCGCAAGGGACTTCTTAGGTGACGTAAACTAAAATAAATAAATTTGACCATATTTTCCCAACTGTCAAAGTGAAATTGATAAAATTTGGGCTGTATCATATTTGTACTAAGCTACATCTGTGGTATAAATCTTAAAAAGTTAGCGTTATTAGTTCAGAATTTAAAATTTTCAGTCATAGGTTCGATAACTTTAGAGGTCATTAATTAAAAAAAAGGCCGTTAATTCATCCATTCATCGCCCCCAGTATGACTTTAGGATCGCATCTGTAGTTGGTTGACATTGCACTTAGCTGGGATTCTACAACCTGTCCCAGATTTACAACTATGGGGCATCTAAACCTCTGACAAGACAGATTCGGACTGGTATTTGCTCCATTATGATGTAACAGCTATACTGTTCCTCAGAGCCTCTTTGTAAAAGGAGGAGGTGAGAGGATTAGATTGGGTTGGAGAGGTTTATGTTACACTTCATTACCCTTTGCAACCCGTATCTCCCAAACACTAAGCATTTCCCAGGTATTATTGTATACAGGGCGTTTCACTTAACCTTTTCCTCTCTGATAGCATGTTCGTATGCACAGAGGCTTAATAGTTACTATGAGCGCATTTCACGCAGCTATACTTTTCAATATATGAGGGAGCTCTCTTATTTTATTACCTCTTCTTTTTAAATTGGAAGCAACTTTTCTTGATATCGCAAGCGTTGAGTAAGCCATTCCGAGAACAGCTAGGCTTTAAAGGTGTGACTGAACTAAACAGGGGGGGGGGGGGATCTGAAAATTTTCATTTTGTATACTGTGCTATCGTAAACTCAGTGGAAGAGAATTATTATAAGTGTAACGAAAAAGACGGTTTCACCGTAATAGTGGGACTCCCGATCCAGAGGTCCTGAGTTCCTCTGTCATCGACAGTCCTCTCGGGCGTTGGGTTTTCTGTGGTTTTCCCTAGTCGGCAATGCATAATAGGATGATCTGTTATCTACTACATATCTTTGTTATCAATCGTTTCTTTCTCATATTTCATGTATCGCTCTAAGATTCGGAGTATGGTGGTATCGGATGTCTGCTCAAAGAAAAGAGTACTCCCAGTGAACATTTAAGGGCTACTTGGTCGAGGGTAGTTCGTTACCCTCACCATTACTAGGGGGGGGGGGTCTTCGAGCATGGAGAACTTGCGGGCCTCTGTGACATGTTTCTTGTGCCCTATTGCCTCCTGTTTCTTGATTTATCTTCCTATCACAATTGAGAGTTACTGTCGCAACAGTTCTCTCAGAGGTCTAGTACACGGGGGTTCCCCTTCGTTGCACCTAAGCCATACACCCTATCAGAAGTGCTGCCAAGTAAACGAGCATCTCCTTCACGACTTTTAGAACTAATACCTTGAGAAGTGGGTTTGCACAATAGAGATACTTCCAGTTCTTTTCTCAAAATAACTATATCATTATTTTATCTTAAATTGGTTGGTGTTATTTCTATAATACGTAGTAACTCTCATTCCTTAAAAATTAATTTGGAATAAGATATGACATCCTTCAAGTATTCCCTTCTTTATGCCCTTTATTTTTGGCCTTGTTGGAGGTGGAAACGTCAGGTCAGCCACTATGTAAATTAGGTTTTTGGCCCTTCAAGAATAAATGTATATGCAAGTTATATCGTTTTACTAAATTAAATTAGTAATTTATGGAAAGGAGTAACAGCATTGCAAGCAAGGAAATAAAGGGACATATCTTCTCCACGTCCGTCGCACTCGTAGAAGTGTACTTTTTGTTGATTGAAGAGTTGGGATTCCATTAATCTGGTTGGAACCATAGATATTTTCTTTATTTTGCATTCTCCTGAAAGGTTAAAGAGCTTTATAAAGAAAAACTCACTTTCAATCTTTTTATTCAACAACCTACGCTGCCCTAGTAAGTAAAACTGATATTAAACGTGTTTATAACATTAAACACTTCAAGCTTACGTTTAACTTCATTAGAAATAAACATTGCAGTAATAACTTTGTCCCTATTAGTGTTTAATAGTAAGAATGGGGGATAAAATGACATTTCCTGGAGGAGAGACCTTTGCAAGTCCTCTTATATGCTACTGCTCTTGAACATGCTCTTGAACTTCGCTGGCAAATGCCTTCAGAGGAAGCCAGGAAAACATTAGCCTGGACTTACTGAAAACTAAGGTACTTTCAAGAAAATTGCCTATCTAGTGGCGGAAGTGAAGCGAGGGAAAACAGAGGAAGCGATTAAAAACAATGGAGGAGAAGAAGGTGATAGCACAAAAGTAATGGAGGTGGAGGAATGACGGTTTGGAAACATCGTCTCAAGTAAGAAGTAGGATGTGCCCTTGCGGAAATGAAGCCTGCCCATTCTGCCGCTTGATTCCTAGACTATATAGAAGTACAGAAACCAAAGATAACTCGATCAAAGTAACTTATCTTTCTAGAACGAACTTTTTTTCCGTGAGGCGCTGTACAGTCTCAGGCAATGATAATGCAGCCCGCCTCTGTAGCATGGTGGTAGGTGTCCTCTGTCTTACGTTCAAAAGGTCTCAGTTCAAATCTCGGTTAGGATGAGTTATCTGTAAGGTTTTCTTTTATCCGGTGTTTTCTTAACCTGGAAGATGAATGTCGGGTAGCTCTGGACTCACCTGAGCATCACTTCACCCATATAAATCATTAATTGTCCGATGTGATTTAACTGATTAAAAGGGCGTTAAATCTAAAAAAAATCATAATGCCATGCAGTGACTAGTACTCTAGAAAATATATCTGAATTTGGCGCTAGGTATTTCATTACCTTAAGAAATATTGTTAATGGTCTTATTTACGAAGATGACTAATGGTATCAGTTACTTCCCAGCTATCTTTTTATAGATTAAAAAATCCTATACATTTACAATATTAAGGGATACAAAACTGTAATGGCCACAAATAATTAGCTATAATTTTCAAAGTTTCTTAAACAGGATTTAATGGAGCTTGGCATTAGCATTAGAAACACAGTTGATCACTAATTCTAAGTTTGAATCATTTTCCTAACATCTTAAGATCGAAAAACAATTTTCACTGTCCTTTTTTCAAGTATTCAAGCAGTAAAATATAATAAAGCTTTGTACTCAAGTTCCATGTGAAGTGATGATAAATCACATACAGCAACATTTTGAGTGAAATGCTGCAGAGAGTAGATGCGAAAAATTGCCTTAAATTCAGTGGTATGTAATTATAACTTTAGTCGACAAATGACGGTAGAAATTGACACAAAGACAGGTAGTGTCTGTTTGAAAATGGGGCGTGGTACAGTTGTACTACTAAGTTACTTAAAACTTTAAAATAAACTTGGTGGTGAAAAAAATATAACTTTTGAACGTCAAACTGAAAATGTTGAAAAAGATAAAAATAATCAGCGACACAATTTGTCCATATCTCCCTTTAAAAGAAATGAAATTTTCTAGATGCTAACTTTGAAAGATTTAATAATAAAATCATAATACCTTAAGAAGGTATTAATCTGAAACAATTATTTTAAATGGAAACCTAAAGGAGGAGTATGATGTAATGAGATTAAAAGAGGTATTGTTCGAAATTCCATATTGTGTTAGTGGGGCAATTGATGACAGCAGTCCAACGTCAAATAAAATGTAAGTTTATTGATCACCTGAGTGATTTACATTTAGGCAATACTGTGGCAGCGCCGTGGCTGAGTGGTTAGACTACTCGACCCTCACCAAGGCGGCCCGGGTTCGATCCCAGGTGACCGCAAAGAGAGATTTGTGATGGACAGTACGGCGCTGGGACGGGTTTTCTCCGGGAGCTCCGGTTTTCCCCGCCAAATCATTCCATCGGTGCTCCATCTTCATCTCATGTATCATCATTGTCACCTGCGGTGCCGTATATAATAAAAGCGGCGTTAAATACTACACATTTCATTTCATTAGACAATACTAAAAAAAACATAACGTGAATTTATTTTCAAATCCGCCATTTACAACATACTGCATATTTGAAGATATCTTCCCATTTTGTTACCGTGGCCCCAAAACCAGAAATGACTGTTGTATTTTCAATAATATTTCTTAAAATATTAAAAGCAAAACTCTCAGAATCACTAAAGAAAGATATGGTTAAACTTATATTTATTTAAAAAGCATTCATCAAAACTATGTGAAATATAAATTCTAAAGCGAAGTTTTGTACACTCCAAAGATAATCAAAGTATAGAGAATCCCAGGAGAGATTAGAGATTTAGTGACTATTCGATCATAAAACTGAAATTATATAACTAGTAATAACTGTGTTCTTGTTTTGTTTTTTAGAATCACATAACATTCTGTCAGCTCTCAGATCACGGCATACTAATTGAACAGTATGGATGTAACCAAAGCTCCTAAAGGGGAAGTGAGAAAATATTAACCCGAACTTTAAGATAAGCAATTTTTTCAAGAATAAAATTCGTTGATCTTCGCTCTACTGTTATTTATATAGATGAAAAATGCAATTTTCTAAGTTGCAAGTTGAAGGAATCTGCTGTAAACTATAATGGATAGGAGTGAAGTGAACTTGAGGTAACAGGTTTTTGTAATTTCTCCAGAATTGATGGATGTGATGGATAACATAGCCTATTAATCTTGCATACTCTTAGTAATTCGATTTAGTAACAAGCTAACGCTTTATTCGACAAGACAGCATCCTTGCAAGCATATTATAAGATGTGAAAAACCGTGATTGTTATTCAACGAAAAGTAGCACAAGAGCAAGGATTGTGTGAAAAGGTCATCTCAAGAAACATTAAATAGGTAGAGCATGAAATGAGTTGGGTAAATACTCAGCGATGTCTTTTATAATGGAATGAGAATTTATAGTGCCTGTAACAGGAACAAGGTACAAAAGCATGTATACTGTATTCTCTGAGATTACTGTATTTAATTTGATAACGCCTACTTCCCAAATACGAAACGGAAGCTCGAATAATGCCGATGAAAGCCCTGTAATAAAATCCTGAGATATAAACCCTGATCCAATTTTGAGAAAAAATTCAAAACACTGTCATTTTCGGCTTGATTGAATTTGCAAGGTTGACAGGGGTTTTCTCTATGTTTTACTAACATTCTAATGTAATGAAAGGATTTTTATTGAATAGCTTTACTGTATTATAATTAATTAATCAACGTTAAGGTAAAAAGTATTGCTTTTGATTTCAATGAGTTTAAAAAAGTATAAAAAATGACAGATACAAGTGGTTTATTGTCTATAATTCTATACCGCCATTCTATTTATTATAAAGGAAATTTACTTTTGTGTGCAGTGTATAGGAGAGCATCCAACTGATTTAATAATTACTTCGCCACATAATTTTTCCAAAAAAAGTTTCGACTGCAGGTTATAACTTCAATTCCATAATGCCTAAAAGACTAAAGCGATTTAGGAGCATGAATGTTAGAATACCAACATATTGAAGCCACAATGGAGCACATGTCATTGCCTTTTTGTTTTTTTGTTTTGTAATTTACGTCCTCCAACGTTAAGTCATATCGGACGATGAATGTAATGGGTGAAATGATGCTCAAATGAGCCCAGGGTCCATAGAGCTTAGAGTTACCCGAAATTCGTCTTTCAGGAAAACTCCAGAAAAACCTTATCCAGGTAACCCACCCTAACCGAGATTCGAACTCGGGACCTCTTGAAAGTGAGGCAGGCACGCTATCCTCTACGCTACCGAGGCGGGTTGCCTTTTCGTTGACACTGCTATTGAATAGAGAACAGGGTAAAGCAAATGTCCATTATCTTTTATCTTAAGCAGTTGGTCACGAGATCACAACTAAGAGGAACGCTAAGTAGGCTAAGAGATCTCTTTCCAACTTTTTAAAACATCCTCTAACTTATGTCACATTGGACGATGAACCAAATAAGTGAAATGATGTTCAAATGAGCCCAAGGTCCACAGATCTTACAGTTAGTCCACAGTGAAAACCTTCAAAAACAACCTTATGCAGATAACTCACCCTGATTAGGATATGAACTCGAGACCTCATGAGAAACACTACCTCTATTCCACAGAGATGGGCGATCTCATCATGCTTGTAACATATACGATATATGCGTATTTGTTTTTTATTTTTTAAATTCATGCCACTGAATTAGAAAGTAGTGATGGCAGTATCAAAATTCCTGAGTCACCGTTCTCGAAATCATGTAGAAATATTTAGTGATGATTCTGGATGCCATACATGTTAATAATTTCATAAAATCCACTTTGTTGTATTTCCGATGCACGTTCTAATCAAATAGATTACCAACTTATATTAAATACACAAAGAGAGAAATTGTGTTCTACGTAATATCATAAACCACTAAAACCTTTCTCACTAATTGCATCCAATTAGTGTTACAGAACCGCAAACTAGATAAATATCGAATGTATCAAAGATTAAAATTATCTCGAAGGGCCAAGGGCTATGCCCAACTTTAAATGACCTCGGAGCTACAGTACTTATTCTGGGAGAGAGGTTTAGGAGTTTAAAACAACTGAAATTTCGACAGAAAAGTTTCGGTTAAAATAAATACTTCCTAAACTTAATTATTTACTGTAAATTCTAGTAAACTTTTCCCAACTGGAGAAAACATGACAGCAGTAATTGTCATACAATAAAATTTGATAAGTGTTTACATACTAAATGTAAAACTATTATAATACATAAAATAGTGAAAATGGAATCTTTAGAGCATTCAATAAAATAGAGTAGGAGAATTGGTGATATCGTCTCATCCTCACTCACAATAAAACATTCTGGACCTGAAACAAACGCCGTCGTTGAGCGACTAAATGCAGCTTCCCATTATAAGCTTCTGTTTTCGGATTAACATTACTGTGAAATTCCCCAAGAATAAAAGGAAGCCCTTGATGCAGCTCCTCGCACAACATTAACTTTTGCGACTGTATAGCGCCACTACGCCACTGATGGCATGTGTGGAGTGACCCGGATATTTCGGAACGCTGTGGTGAGAGCAAATGGAGCCATCATCGTGTTAGTCAATGTTTGGGAAATCGGGACATGCCCGGTTACTCGACTTCTCTCTCATCATAAACGTAATGGAACTGGTTCCCAGAAGTAGCAGATATTTTCACGGGTCCATCATTGCAGCTCACTCCTCATTGATAGTCAAAACACAACACAACTAAATGAATTTCAAAACAAACCCGGTTTGAACATGGAAGAAAAGGTGCAAACACAACAAATGAAGTCAAGGATCACCGGCACTTTAGTAACACTGCTATGGCATTTTCAAACAAGACCATAAACTTCACAACCTTTGAACTTCGATAACAAAATTAATACCTGACCAAGTCTCCAATAGCACCTAAACGTTTATGGTTATTACAGGGTGAGCTTAACAATTTTTAGAACGCCATGTTTCAAAAAACAAATACAATGTTTTTATATTTGACAAGTACTTTCTTGTTTGCGTTTTTTGCGTGTAGTTTATTCGATTTACTCTATTGGTTTGTTAACTAATATTATTTACAGATTTTAAATTCACGCTAAAATAAATTCGACTACAGAACATAGCCAGTCTGTGATTCCTACGATTATAAATCATCATTAATGACTAAATAATCCCACTTGGCGAACCTCATCTAAGACAAAAATTAAAAACTGGTATAAGAAATTAAAAACAATCAGGCTTTTCTTAGCGGTGAATTTCGTGAACGATATCCAAATATTCCTGTTACTGACGAATATATTGCTTCTGCTCGAGCACTGCTTGTATAATACATGGATCTCTTAAGAATTTATTCGTGTGACATTCGGTATTGCTATGAGTCCAATCCAAAATACTTACAATGGTTAGACGTGAGAAAACTCTGTAATAGATAGATTCTATATAAAATGACTGCCGATCAAAAACACTGATTAGTGCAGAAAAACTCTAGAAAAAATTCCAAAGCGACACTTCGAGTTTGGGTTATATTGTTATTGTTACTGATGACAAATTCTGGATTTAGTGTTATGATCTTGAAAAGATAAGTCAATCGGGTAAATGTTTTGGCAAGATTCTAACCTGCAAATGTCCGACGAATTTACAATGCTAGTAACAAGATTTTTATAAAATTATTTTTCTTTTTATCTAGAAAGGATCAATTGCTAGACAGATGTCTATTACTGATAATTGTGCGCAAATGTCTATTTAACGTAATATTTGTGAAAAACGCCCAAGGGAACAATTTTACATCGCAAGCGCATCATTTTCTACAGCAAAACAAGAGTATCTTGGATGCCTTGAGGTCAGCACCATAGGTCCTTTACAAAATAATCTTGATATGGCACTTGTTACCTTTTATTTTAAAAAATTAAACATAAAATGCCTGGAATCACTTTTTCAGTATCAAATATACATCAGAACATAAAATCATAGTTTCTGAAGTGTTTTAGAAAGAGTGTCATGATTGCTTTAAGTACTGGCTTCATGGAATAGAAACATGTATTCATGATAAACGGCAATAAAAAACATAGAAATATATTTGGAGCGGCGAGATTTTGATCAGAAATGGAAAAAAAAAGACACCAAACATGGTGAACACACGTTGCTTGAAATATGTCGTATCTCGTTATGTTAAAAGTGGATACGCAAAATATGAAGAAAGCTCTATCTAAAGTGATAAGAGTTTTACCACATAAAGAAGATGTTCCAAAATATTATGAAATATATTTGTTAAAGCCAAAACATTTAATTATTTGAGTTTGGAGGATGTTCACTTCATTAGGTATGAAACAGATATTATAGATTTTAGTCCAGACTTAATAAGAAAAGATCAAATAAAATACAACGTTTATGGAACTTATATATTTTAATCATTGAAATATTTCAATTTAGAAAAAAGAAAAGAAAAAGAATTTGTACCGAAAAGAGTTGTGGGGTTTTTCGTGGCTTTTTCTGGTCAGTAGGCAGATACTGAAGTAGGTTATCATCCACGACTTCCTTTTCATCAGATACCTTTCTTCCGTTTCCTTCACATCTTTTAGAGGTACTTCTAGGTTTTGCAGCGTACGGCACTGATGGCCAAATGGTGTGGATGCTTGCTCACAAGAAAAGTACTACCCCTGGGAACTAGAGGATTGCTTGGTCATGGTCATTCATCATCCTCTATAAACAGCTGAAGCAGTGGAACGGTTCTTTAGGGACTTCAATCAGAAGTGGCGGTTGACGAGAATCGAACTTGAGACTTCTTGAACACTAACCTCATACGTTATGCGGAGCCATCCCGCTCGGTTACTACATGTAAATAGCTACTAGGGTTTAAGAGTTATTACAGCAGGCTTATAGAACAAACTGTGTTTTGATACGTATTCTATAGGTGCTTCATTTAGTTCCATTATGAGCCAAAGCTGTAGAGTATATGAATTAACAGCGTTTTCTGAGTAGGTACTTATATGACAACAAGGCAAAAAGAAGCTGAGGTTTGATCACTTTTCTGATAGGAACCCCCACTCCGCCCGGCGTAAGAATCTTATTTTGGCAATCGTCTCAACTAAGATCCGAACTTGGGTCCTTCTAATTACTAGGTACCTATAGTCGAGTATTACAAGTAGTACAACAGATGACGAATGCTGGCCCATGCCTATAGCTGGAGTCTGTATCGTTGTCATTTGGAACAACCCAGTAGTTTTGTTGCAATGCTGAGAAGTCCAACTCCAGCATGAAATCATTCAATAGTAACATATCGGCATACAAAGGGCGGGAAACACACAGCATGCAATTGTGCTGCATTAGCCTTTGCTTGGGTTTGATCAGTCATCCGTATAAGACCCATGGGGTTTTCTGAACGGAACCTTGACCGCAGACTGGGATGCAAAGGAATGCCTCCAACTGTAACTGATTTAATTTTCCTCACTTTATTCTTGAAAGAAACAAGAACTTTTGGTACTAGGCCATCAGTCATCATCTTAACTGAAATAGAATCTCCTTAGATACCTGGCATTATTTCGATACTATAGAAATATGTAATTGTGCATGGTATTTATTTTATTGAATCTATAAACTGCACAAGCTTCTGTCAAGTTACTCTAACCTACAAGAGTTATAGTGCTTTTAGGTATTTATTTTACTGTCCTGTCATTCTCTGAATGCTATAAATTTGGGTTTTCTTTATGGACAATCTTTAACTGCTATGGTTCTATATTGAGCTTGAAATACTGCTTGGTTTGATTAGAAGCCTCTTTGTCAGGGTAGAGACGTTTTATGTGCCTAAATCTACGACATGTCTACCACTTTTTCTTTCTTAACTAACCAATGATAAATATTCTTATATCCCAGAAGGTCCATCACGCTCCGCTGGGTTTGACCCCGCGAACCCATGAACCAATGTTAGCATGTTACTTCTAAACCAAGAAGGACGTTTGTTAAGAAGCGTCACTTTTAGATTCGTTATTTTGATCCAATTTTTTGTTTTCCATCTGATTTTTAAAGTATAAGACTTTGTTTTCTAATTTACTTCCTTTAACTTTTAAGTGAAATGATGCTCAAATGCGCCCAAGCTCCATGGAGCTTAGATTTACCCAACATTCAACATTCATCTTTTAGGATAAGGGAAAACTCCGGAAAAGCCTTATTCAGATAACTCACCCTGACCGAGATTCGAACTCGGGACCTCTTGAACGTGAGGGAGACATGCTACCATCTACGCTACCGAGGCGGACAATAAGACAATTTATTGAGGGATTTTATAGACTACGGAATTATTATTAATTTAACTATATTAACATTTAATTCTTATTTTGCGATGAGGTTTAATCATAATTTAATTAAGGGGAAATTATCTACTTTATTGTGTAAAGTGGAATATTACAAAATCAAAACAAGTATCGTAATGTACTGCTTTATCACAATCAGTGCGGTAACGTTAAAATTAACTCAAGTAAATACACAATTGTATATAGATTCAGAATAATTTATTTTTGCAATAATGTATATTGATATGTTTCCCTAGTTACCGAAGTTATATACCTACACTAATGACCTGGTTTCCTACATGGCCCTCTACATTCCAACTATCCACTAGAAAATCAATGTATATAGACATCGTACAAATTATGATATATTTTTTATCAAAGTAGATAGTATTACATAATCGTAATAATAACAATAAATATTATATATTATATAATATTTTCTATTTCTATTTCTATTTTCATGGTAAACTACTGAACTATCTGCATTCATTGCTTGTAACTAAGTCCATTTGTGTGTTTTGTCCATTTTACTGCACCCATGTACATGAATTATATTTTTTAAATTTAATTATTATAATTCGATGTTTAGTCTCTTTTTCAGTTATGTTCAAAACCAGGGACATTGGATCCTTTTTCTAAAAGTACACACACAAAAATGCTTTGTTAGGGGGTAGGAAAGTAATTCAAGAGGTTTAAAACGTGTATTTTCAGTGAAATCTCGGTATAAAATTTTTGGGTGGAAAGCAATACTTCCTAGGCTTAGTTTAGGTTGATCACTTCAACGACTAAAAATGGCTCTAAAAATATGTATGGGTCGATTTCAAAGAAACACTCCGTCTCCAGTTAGGATGCTACCCTCTGGTTCCCGACGACCACGCCGTGGCTCAGTGGTTAGACAGCTTGGCTCTCACCAAGGCGGCCCGGATTCGATCCCAGGCGACCGCAAAGTGAGATTTGTGGTGGACGACACGGCGTTGTGGCGGGTTTTCTCCGGGACCTCCGGTTTCCCCCGCCACCTCATTCCACCGGTGCTCCATCTTCATCTCATGCATCATCAGTGTCACCGCCTGCGGTGCCGTATGTAGTAAAAGCGGGCGTTAAACACTACCCATTTCATTTCATTTCTGGTTCCCGAGAGCTCAAACCCGATAGTACGATGGGTTTTCTTTGGGCCTAAAAATCATTAGCACGGCCTCGTTCGGAAGGGAAGTAAAGCCTGTGGTTCTATAGTTTTAAAGTATGTAAAAGAACCACAAGCCCGATAAAGAGGCTTCTGAGCAAAATTAAGAGGATTTTTACGCACAATATTGAATGGGACACCGAGAATCATAGCTATTAAAGGGTGTTCGTAAATAAAAAGTACAATCAGTCCACTGTGAGGTATGCCTACTGCACAAAATCCAGTTTCGAACAAAAATATAAACAAATATTTTGTTATCAAAGCTGACCATTACCAGGACCATACCAGTGCCACGATCTGCCAAAATTTCATCCCTCAGCAATCCTTTTACGTGCCAATATATCTACTGATATGGGGCTCTTACTTTTAAGCATACTTACAAACCATTGGTCTGAGCCGGATTTGAACCCACGACCTCAGGATCAGTAGGCCAGCGCCCAACCACCCAGACTAACTGGTTTCGAACAAAACGGAGTATTCCTTGTCAACCTAGTCCTAGTTGGTTGTGGTGATGAACAGCAAGTGTGAAAAATGATTTTTTTTTTTACAAAATTTTGCATTGTAGTAAACTACCCAAATGACAATTTGCCTATGTTCAGGTGGAGTTGAATCAATTATATTCAAACTGCAACGTAGAATTACTTAGTTATACCGTGACACTGCATTGGATCAGCATGCTCTCTTGGAATTAGATAAATATTATGTTAAAACACGAGAAATAAGTCATCATTTCATGTTTTAAAATCAGATACAGATATAAACACTGTTAAAAAACAGATTGAAGATCAATTATTTCTCTACGTCTTTAGGTGAAACGAGTTTTAACTTAGCTTTAACACATAATTCTATGTTATACATTTTAATTAACAAAGTACATAAATTTCCATAACGTATTCTTTCAAGAGATCTATTATAAGACACAATTAGTCATGCTACTGGTTACCTACATTCACGGACATAATTTTTTTTCTATACCGTTACCGGTCATGCAAAACAGCTCTCAAATGGGAAGTAGCTAGCAGTGTTTTCATGCTTGTTGTTTGCATTAACTTGACCTTGTAAACGCTCTTACTAGGGCAATGGCGTCAAAACATTGATTCGCGCCTAATTCCTACGGCAAATTGCGTAAAATTGAGAGGAAAACTCAGAAACAAATTGCGTTTCCATGGCAGTAAATTAAAATAATGTCATACGATAATCAACGCACATACTATACAATTACCCTTCTCTTTTCGTTTCACTTTTACAAAAAGTATAAGTGCACGAGAAGACACTAAAACAACAGCAATAACAACAACAAAAAACAATACGACGTATCAATTTTAGACTTAAATACTAAGTTTAAAATGAAGGCTAAAGATAAGCGCGTAATTGCATAAGTAAGAGAAATAAAAATGGATTAAATTAGCGAAATATGGTTCATCTACGGAGAGGGTTTTGAAACATTGGCATAGAGATAATAAATGTTAATGAAACCAACTTAGTAAGGCAGTGTAAAATTTATCAAGAATATTCGCAAAAAATAAAAATTAAAGTTTAATAGCATATTTTGCAAATGAATAGCGACATATAAGTTGAACCAAAACTATTTTAAAATTAAAGCAATAATCAAACAATATCTTTGGAAATGGTAAATAGAACAACACATTTGACATAAATAGTGTGTTTTAAAGAGTTCTATAGTTTTACTTCTGCAGTAAATGTTTGTCTCTTATAGTATACAAGTTATACACAAATATACAAAATTCATTCACAGTAAAGAGAACTTTCAAGCAATTTGCAGACAATTCAGAACGTCTGGTACCTTCCTTTAATCGAAAGCGATAATTCGATTTTTTTTAAATGAAAACGGTATTTTTGGGTGGGGGATTTTCTCTAACATGTTATCGGTGTGTGCTGGCAAAATGCTTAACTTAAGCATCAACTTTGTTATTTATGGGACATTTCGTTTTCCAGAAGACAATATACACACAAATACATACAAAAACACATTTTCCTGTTTAGCTATATGTTATTCAGGGAGCCTCAAAGCTTGTATTAAATATCAATATCGAGCTCTTGGATGATGGAATACAATACTTTCTCTGGTAAGCAGTAGAGAAATTAAACAGCGCAATAAACTGAGGAAAAAAGCATCATCCTTTGTCATAACGCTGGAGTTTATATTCTAGATAAATTAATATTAAAACTTGATCTGCATATTTCATGACACACAAGTTTGTGATTTTAAACGAGCAGTAAGAATACCAGTAAGCCACAATATGAGTGCGCTTAGAGAAGGGAGCCGCAGTTTTGCTGATAATACGTCACGTTGTCTGGGTTTTCGATCTAGGGGCAAGGCTACAGAGGGAATGCAGAGTTGTACAATGAAAACCACTCATTTGCCTCACTAAACTTGCAACTGCGGATGTTTTCTTTACTTCATTGTATTGCGCCCACTTGTTCCAAATTGTTTAGTTTCTCCATCTCAAATGTTCTGAAACATTGTGGATATTTCCTATGGCTATCTACGTAAGCAAGCACTCTCGCAAAGAATCTCCCGGAGCAAGTGCACTTCTTACAAGGAAACTTCACTATGTTCATACCTGTATTCACTTGAGAGTTTGATGACATCATCTCTGCTCTATGTGGGGCATGTATGCCAAAAATCTGCTGCGGAGTAGAACCACAACGCCCTAAACTGAAGCTGAAAAGTGCCGCATGTAACCACTTGCAGGTAGCGGTTGGTCATCCGTCGTGAGCTCTGTGCCGGCTCTCCTTACGTATGCCATATGTAGACCGCTGTCCGCAGGGGTAAACAACCCCTCCCGTACAATGCTGTGTTACTATGCTGTGTTATTCTGGATACATTTTCGGGTACTTCCGGCTATACTCCGGACCCGAATTTTGGCACACAGGCCCCACGTAGAGCAGAGATGATGCCATTAAACTATCAAGCGAATACGGTATGAGTATAGTGATAGTTCCCTTGTTAGTGTGACGAAAAGCGCTGTTCTCCCACCAAGTTGTGACGACTGTGGTGAAACGCGAAGTGGATTATGTTATTATAAGGGATTAGAGAGGGCTTAACTGCTCGGAAGAAGCTATGTCATGTATTTCGTTATGCCACTACTTTGCGGAAGACCCCGAATAGTGAAGCGATAATGTTAGCTATGAGAAGTTTCAGGAAAGCTGAACTAAGTTACTCAGTGATAGTGAAAACTAAGTCAAGTGACTGAAAATTGGAAGAAATCTGTGTCTGAAGATCAATGTGAAAGTTATGTGCGTGGAGAGATATTAGAATGGAACTTAATCTAAGCAGTTCGAAGATCAAGCACAAATTCCAATCGCAGGTGCTTCCTGGGAATATGCTATGCCAAGGGACTAGCAACTTGCTTATTAGGTTACCTTTTTCTTCTTTCTTTGCTTCCTTTTAAACACCTAATTATCATAATCAGTTCAGGTATGAATAAAGTAATAAACATGAACGTTATCAGTGTTTATCCTTGCCTTTTTTAAATCTGTTCCTTGTTTGAATCTCTTTACAGTAGCACTTAAACAAAAAAGCGACTTGCAATAGGTCACGCATAGTGATTGTGGCATTTAGTGTCACCGTATAAGTTAGAATACAGAAAAGGTAAACAATGCTTTCCTATTAAACGCTATGGTGGATAAATGTACAAGCTAGAAGCGTGGCAGGCTGCACACAATGTTTGTGGACCTATATGAAGCATATGATAATATAATTACAGATGCACTGTGATACAAATTACTAAAGAAGGGATTAAGTGCAGAGATAGTGAGGACTTTAAAGGAAGTGTATTAAAATACATTTTGTATTAAGGTGCAGGAGAGAGAAGTTGCAGAAGAGGTCGGGCAAGATGGAGGACTTCTGCAAGTCTGTAAACTGCACGCTGTGTAGTTTATTGTATTGTTAGGTGAAGTGTTAAAGCGACTGAAGACGGTTAGTAAGCATACACCAGAACCTATGTCTGCTATGCGCAGATGATCCGCTGGCAAGTTTGTATACCTATAATGAATGATAGATTTAAAAGTTCAGTGGGGACTTCTAAACAAAAAAACAAAAAAACAGCAAATTAGGAAAAGAGGAGCAGTGGTTATTCAAAGACAATCAAATTCAAGCAGTGAAAAGTTTCATTGATTCGGGTATAAAACTTGTGGCACTGGAGGATAAGGAAAGCATGCAGAAAAGACCGGGCAAAAGAAAAATAAGCGCTGAAAACGGTTGGCAAATGTCTATATATAGTTCCGAAGATGAATGTGACGTGGTTGGAACAGATTTATAAAGCTTTAGTGAAGTCAAGATAGCTGTATGGTATATAGATCTAGGGTGCAGGGGGAGGTTGGGAGAAGATGGATAGGTTACTGAAAATGTTTTATAAAATGATTTTAAGACTTCTATGTGATTCCGCAAGGGAAGGAGCTATATTACAATTAGGAAAGTGAGTGTACGAGGAAATACTGCTAAAAATTGGTTTAGAATTAAACACCACATGCTCATATTTTGAAAGATCGATTAATACACACGGTGTTCATTTTTATTCGTTATTTCCCGCCCTCCGATTGAGCAAGAATGACGTCATAGTTGAATGGTGAGTCTATCTTGAAATTACAGTGACCTCTGCGCAGAAGAAGCGGTAATGTTTGCGGAATGGTAACTGACTACAACCCTCTGAGTGTGATTCGCTCGTAACTAATACAACCGGCCTCGCCTCTCACCCCTCTTTACGGTAATCATGATTATCATTCTAGTACATACCTAATGTAGCACGTTTCTACTCTAAAGGTGGATATGTAGACAGAGCATCGCGTCTTCATGGTTGAATGCTACATTAAAATTAGTGCGACATATAAATATATTTTAAACCGCTGCATAGAGGAGTTTATGCAGCGCTATCCAGCATTCAGAGAAGTCCCTCGGAACGCAATGTTCTCAAAAGTGTCCAGGTAGCGTCAAATTCACATACCTTTGCTTGCAACATAAAAGTCTTACGTTTTATCAGAATATGATCTACACTTTTTGCCATTCTCACGCTTAATTGAAATGTCTTTATTAATGTTGGTATCCTTATGTATTTTAAAACCAATAGGTGCATCAAACATTTACAAGATACAAGATCAGTTACTCCAAAATGAGGAATACTCGACGCTATAAAGTGACGGTCCCAATTTAGAAGTAATAAACGTAATAAGTAAATATTATAAATATATAATATAAATAATCTATTTCTTGCCCGCCTCTGTGGTGTGAGGTAGCGTGTGTACCTCACACTCAAGAGGCCGCGAGTTCGAATCTCGCTAAGGACGAGTTACCTGGATAAGGTTTTTTCCAGGGTATTCACTTATCCTACGAAGACGAATATCGGATAACTCTGAGCTCTAGGGACCCTGGACTCATTTGAGTATCATATCATCAGCTTCATTCATTTATTCATTCATTTTTGGATATGACGTGCACTGTTGAAAGGACAAAAAAGTCTGTTTCTTTACCAAAATATTTTGAAACTAATACTGTTATTAATTTGATATTTATTTATTAAATTATATTAAGTTATATATCTTCACAGAGAAACACCAAATTGCAAGATATTGTTTGCATTTATCCGTCATTTATTGCTCACATTCATTAAAACGAACTACAACAGTTATCGTATCTACGCACCAGGCGAAATCACGCATCTTTATATTACGCGGGCAGGACCCACCCCTCAAATAGTGTATTTACCTGCCGGTAGAGGGAGCCCTCAAAGCTGCTGTCAGCAGATCAAGTACGATCGCAAGCCCTTAGGGGAATCGTATATAAACTCGCTCCATCAGCGAAGCTATTGATGATGTCAAATTTTGCGCGGTAAAACCACAGATAAAAATGAACACAGTGTACAAGAGAAGTGCATTGACACAAAGAACTGGCTGAACGAAATAAGGCATCTCCTTATAATGGCATGGGATATATACAGATAGGAAAAGAGAGAATTATAACACGATTCTAGGAATTAAGTTATATATCAATGGGAAGATATGGAGAGACAGAATTTATGGGCAATTATGTAGAAAGGCAGTTAATTATAAATTTATAAGTAATTTGGAATAATGATGGGACAAAAATGTACTTCGAGAGCTGTAAGAAGGATCAAAGAGAAGGTATTCATAGCTTAAAATAGGAATTTGGAGATTAAAAGGTTAACGGGGAGGGACAGAAGAAGTAATGTGCCTTTTTTTTTAAAGAAAAAGAAGATGCAATCCCTATTTTATTTAGAATGCAGGGGCACACTTAGTTGGAGAAAATACGAGGTTATACGACGTAATTGGTTGAAAATGTTAAAATAAGTAGTTATGCAAAACATTTCCTGCAATAAATTTCAGATTAGTAGCTCATAGAGCTTTTATTTAGAGTTAAGAAGAAATGGGTATAGGCGGTTAAATAAATGGGAGTATGTATTATTAACAATTTGAAAATTATAATGCAGAATGTAGAATTTTAGGTAGCAGAAATAATGAATAATACTTATAGATAGTAGCGTACTATTTTGTATGATTTGGAATAGAACCTGGGTTAATTTTGTGCCTTATAAACTTTGTAAGAGGAAACTGAATGACATGCAATGGATATTTTGAATTTTTAAGAAGTTTTTATAAATGTTATGCAATTGGAAATCACGTGCAAAGAGCTTGGAATGAAAGCATATTTATAAAATTGTAATAACTTAGCACAAATAAATTAATTAACTGGCTACCGGTAATTACATATTTAAAAAAACAAAAGGATAATAAACAACACAAAGTACGTTTAGTATAGTATGCTACCCCTCAAAGTTGAGCTTTTAGGCGAAGTGAAAGAGGGCTAATGGAATTTTACTAATTAGTGCAACAGCGAAAGGCAGGTTGCTATGGAAACCACGAAAGCATCCCTCCAGTAACTGTCACAAGTCACTCTTTGTTATAATAAACTGTATCAACCAGACATCAGCTTTCTCATACAAATGTACCTGTTAGTCGGGCCTTGCTGTATCATTGATTATTTACATTTAACAAATTCTCCAGCTACTGTGAGAGGCGTGCAAAAAATGCACTGAACTACCCTACACTGCTTCATTTGAGGCTACTGGCCACATGACTTCGTGTTCTGCACAGTATCATCATAATAATTTTATTAGAAACTACCTCTTTAACTTATGTTTTATGTTGAAAGTTCATAATACAGTTATGTCGCAGAGCTGAGGTTCGTTACTATACCGAAGTAAAACAAGCCTCAAAGTTGACTGATGATGGCCAGATAGTATTCAAACAATATGTCGGAAATGTAGAGGGGAATGATGGGATTTGTCTGCATTCCCTCGAGTGTTTTGTTCAATAGTGTAAATGGAGTGCGTCCTAGCGGGATTTAGAGGTACTTCGGCACACTGGCAACGAGACAACCCAGTCCATCATCATTATTACATTTTAAACAGACATCGCTCACAATGTGAGGCAGAAGAAAACAGATGATGATAAATGGTGTTAATAAGCCTATTTCACAATTTTCGCTAATCAAAGTCATGGTTAATTAAAACGAATGAATGAATGAATGAATGCTGGGATCCCTAATATCTGCTAATTTGAAAACGCAGTGGATCCAGTTCTTAAATCCTCTGGGAGTAGATTGCTGTTGACCTCTATAAACCGTGTCGCAAGTTAGAAGTCCTAAAGGTTCATCATTTATGGCGACCATCGCTAAACCCAACTAGCCATTATTTTAATTCAATAAAGTTTTATTACAGCTAGAGAATGTTTATGCAAAAACCACGAACTTACAAGTTTACGTACTTTTACCAAACTCCATCCTAGGACATACGTCATATCATGTCAAAATAACGAATGTGTAGTTAAAGACTAAGTGGTTGTAAATTTACATTCTGTAGCACATTGGTTGTTCACCAGACAAAGTCTTTGTTTAACTTGTTTTTAGAGGTTTGAATAGCTTGAGCTTTTCAAACTTCGGTTCTTCTTTAATCGAAGGACTTATAAATAAGAGCATTGTTGCAATTCTGAGGAGCTAAAGGTAGGCAAGGCAAAGTCATCCTGTTCCGGTTTATGAAAGATTCTTGAAGTTGTGCGAGAGGTTAAGGATGAAATGTGCCTCCCTCACCATCCCACCTCTGTTCACCTAGTTATTCATTCAGTAGAGCCAGAGTGAATGCGACGAGAACGTTGCGCAGAGGAATGGGTTTGGATGTTTAAAGAATCCATTGAGGAACCGAATTCACGACTTCCCACCTTTTAGCCAGATGCTTAGGCACCGTAACCAAGGTTCGCCCCCTGGTAAAGGGATGTAACTGAAAACGTAAACGCCCAGGAAAAGTTCGGAAACCACTCTCGAATTTTAGTCTTTTCATCACTTTGCTGTTCATTCAATGATTATAAATTACATGCTTTCCAGAATTTTTCCACCAAAAACCTCGATTTTTCTTAGATTTAGATAGCACTGATAGGCATGTGTTGCTTCCTTTGAGTCTATTGTATGATGATGATGTTGATGATGATGATTATTATTATCATCATTATCATTATTATTATTATTATTATTATCATCATTATCATTATTATTATTATTATTATTATTATTATTATTATTATTATTATTATTATTATTATTATTATTATTATTATTATTATTATTGTTATTGTTATTGTTATTGTTATTGTTATTGTTATTGTTATTGTTATTGTTATTGTTATTGTTATTGTTATTGTTATTGTTATTGTTATTGTTATTGTTATTGTTATTGTTATTGTTATTGTTATTGTTATTGTTATTGTTATTGTTATTGTTATTGTTATTGTTATTGTTATTGTTATTATTATTATTATTATTATTATTATTATTATTATTATTATTATTATTATTATTATTATTATTATTATTATTATTATTATTATTATTATTATTATTATTATTATTATTATTATTATTATACAATTATTATTATTATTATACAATTATTATTATTATTATTATTATTATTATTATTATTATTATTATTATTATTATTATTATTATTATTATTATTATTATTACTATTATACCTATAGCAAATATTCGAGTATCCAGCTTCTCTAGGTACACTACTTTGAAATATCTCATATCTGCCGATTTTTCATCCCAGAATTGTTTGAAATAAAATGCTTTATTTCTCAATGTCTATAACAACATAACGTCCTTTGCGAGGTTTGCCTTTCGTAGAGAAATTGAAGGTTCTATATCTAGAAAAAAAAAAAAAAAAAAAAAAATGCTCGATTCGTCATTGCATCTTTTCATAAGCGGAACAAATTATTGTTTTTCGATATTAAAACAGCATAAACATACCTTTATATTCACATCTTCCTTGCAGTGATAAAGTCCAGACATGCACAAAATGGCGTATTCAGCAGCAAGTATACCTATTTAGCCCTAGGTCGCAAGAGCTTTTCGGCAACTTCGATAGTAGAATATCTTCACATGTTTAGCGATGGATCTTCTGATAAAGCTCAAGGAACTCACGCAAATAAATAATGTTCATATAAGAGGTTGGAGAGTTCTAAAATTGTTTATATGTTTCGGATATTTATACACATATAGGCACGAGTGCCGGGGTAGTGAGGTCACATAAACATAGGAGAAACTATATCTTGCTCAAATTTAAGGATTCTAACACACTTACTGTCCTCCACAGGAGAGAAAGTCTCCGAGGCCTGAGAGCAAGAGGGTTGGCGAAGGTTTCCGTACCCTCCCTGGACAGGTTTAGGACACCTCATGTCAGTTCAGTTACAGACCATTCAAAAACATTCTGACGGCTTCTACATTTGTGAATAAATCTTCTCGGTTTTAGTGTACAGAGTGAATAGGACGCATGTCTTTTAACGCTGCTGCTCCTTGTGTAGCAGGCGTTCTCTTTCACACACATTCGCTGTCCTTGTCCCGCTGTGTAAGGGAGCACATTCCTTTCAGGGACCTTGTTTGCGTTGCTGGGCAGTCGAAGTACGGTTGCAATTAAATGCTTACGCACTTAATATCTATAAAGATGCTAAAATTACATGCTTCTTCTTCACTTCAGATATTAAGCATTTCTGCCTGTTTCATTTTCTCATTCCATCAACTATTCCCTCTTTCTCTAGGGCACCCTACATCTCTTCTTCCATGAGGATTGTATCTTCGTATTGAAACCGATACTCCTTCTTCGTCCATTCTATTCATGTTCTTTCCAGTTCTGTATATTTTCGTCTATTTTGTCCTGTAATTTATGCTTGCATAGTTCCTCTCGAATAGTTTCATTTCTTATTGAATCTCGTCTAGTACATTGTTTAACTCTTCTTAAGAACCTCATTTCTGCTGCCAGTATCTTACTTCTATCTCTTTCTTTTAATATCCAGGATTCACTTCCATACATGAGCACTGGAACTGCCATCGTTTAATAAAATTTTAACTTTGTTTCTTTCCTTGCTTTGTTTATCAATGTTCTTGTTATAGTTCCACATATTTGCTGAAATTTGTTTATTTCGTTTTCTATGTCTTTGTCTAAATCAAAGATTACATCTCATGCTATACGAGTAAACCTGCAACTTTTACAAGTTCTGAAAGCCAATATTAAAACTTATTGTATATTTTGACAAAGTATATAAATAATTAAACACTTAAAATTACAGCTAGCAATGTAGCTTTAGGATGTGAATATTATAGGGTTACTGTGCAGCACAAATTAAACCTCTGTCCTAAAGAAATAGGCGGAATAAGCAAAATGATCCATTACTCCCCTTAATCCAGGGAGCTTTACAGTTGGAAGATACAATAATCCCGTTTTCATGTCATTTTAAGAACACCGATGTGAAAAAAAAACTCGAATTTGTTTCTAATGAGATCAAAAGAAGCTGCCATGCTAATGTCTAAACCACTCTCAAAGGCTCCCTACTGACATGTCCTTTTGGATGTTCCATGAAACTATCGATACACACATTTCTGCATTTCCACAATTAGGACACTATGTTTAGCTCAGAAAGTATTAAAACATTATTTTGGGCAAATCATACGTCTTATTTATTTTAGGTCTTCCTATTCTCTAAAGTATTCTTTAAAAGCTCTGAGATGACTATCTGGAGTTTGGTTCGGTGGAAATTTCATTCTACGTTTTTTTTTTTTTAGTTTCTAACTGCAATTTCATATTTCCTCATATTTAATATAGACCAGTCGAATCTAGTAGTGGCGCCAGCTTAACCAATCACGCCGTCTGTCTCATTAAACTTGTCGGAAAGAGATTATCGCACCTGATGCTCTGTTGAAATTATCACACCTGGTGCTCAACTGTTCCAATTTTGACACATCTGATTTTCAGTTGTTCACAATTCATTGTATGGCAGATTTATACTTCTATGTAAACATTAAAGGAAAGATTATTATCACTTAATCAAATTACATATGCAATTACGTTAATCGGTTTATGGGAATATTTCAAGAACTATTATTAACCAATAGCGTGATAGGTAGAGAGGCAGCTTATAGAAATAATTTAAACATAATTGGAGATACATTGATGAAAGGCCAGGTTTTTCAGGTAATTATGATAAAAATGTAAGAAATTGATACATATTTCTCCACTAATAACAGCTTAACAACTTAAAACACATCAGCATAGAGATGGTGCTTCACTAAAACAGAAAGATCTGCAAGTCCAATCATTTGCAAAGGGAATTATCTCCTTTAATGCCAGTTCCCTCATACCCCCAAGCAAAATGCGCCGAAATACCTGATGCGTTACTAATGACCTCAACATGTCCGTATTCCGGAAGTGAAAACAAATGACTACATTTTAGGCGAGAATGATGAAGTACTTATCTAAAAACAACACTAATATCATGTACAACCATTCAAAATGGTCTCCAATATCCCTTCCAAATATTTTAAATCATATTTACTTTAATAAATCTACACTAATATTATAAAAAAGAAATTGCCTTTATATTTAGAGATCTTAGAAACTACGAGGGCCATTTTTTCAACCTCCAATAGGTTATAATAAAAGACAAGTTCACAGAAAACAATTATTTTATTACCAAAAGTTTTGTACCGATTTTTCATCCCTGGATTGTTTGAAATAAAATGCTTTATTTTTCCATGTCTTTTAACGACATGCCGTCCTTTGGGAGCATTTCGTAGAGAAATTGCAGGTTCTAAATCTAGAAAACAACGAAATGCTCGATTCGTCATTTCATCTTTTCATAAACGGGACAAATTATTATTGTTTTTCGATATTACTTTTCAACATAATCATCGAAAAGATAGAGGCATTTATCGTACCTGTGGACAAGCTTTGCTATACCCTCTTCAAAAAATGTTGCCGCCAATGATTTCAAATTAGCATTGACGTTGTGTTGCCGATGCATCCATTGTTGAGATTGTCGTTTTGTTTCCGGTGTGACGTATTGGATCCTGTTAACAGTCAGCTTTGAATTTCCTTGGTTAAGGAAATCAGAAATACAATATTAATCGGTGTCTGTTCAAAAAATTCCGGAACATTCGCAATTTCGCGTCAATGGAGTGCTGAATCGAAATGTGGTTGGCATCTTTGCACATGTTTGTATTTGATGTATAACTGCCGGAAGTTTCATTATTGTAATGTTCAGAGTTGTATTGAGTAGAACGTGGTTTCACACAGTTTCTGAATTTCGAAATGGCAGAGTTCGAGGAGCAAAGCGTTTGCATTAAATGTCGTGTGAAACTCAAGAAAACCTTTACAGAGACACACGAACTGATGCAGAAAGCCTACGGTGATGACTGCGTAAGCCGTATTCGGTGTTACGACTGGTTCACGCGGTTTAAAAATGGCCGGACGGAAGCTAAAGATAATTCCCGGTTAAGACGCCCTACGACGTCCACTACGACGCTTATGTCAGAAACGTAAGTGAAATTGTGCCTGACAGTCAAGGACTGACTGTCCAAGAGATTGCAGAAGAACGTAACATTTCAGTTGGATCATGTCATGATATCCTGACAATAGTATCTTGGAAAGTCATGAAAACGCCTCACGTGTGGCGAGACAATTCATGGCTCCTGCATCACGATCACGCACCCGCACATTCATTCCTTTTGGTGCGTTGACTGTTGCCCAAGAAACAATCACTGTGCTACCTAATCCTCCGTACTCTCCAAAACTGGCCATTTGAGGCTTATTTTTTTTTTTTTTTTTTTTTAATTTCCAAAGTTGGAACACCCGTTGGAAGTACGAAGATCTGCAAAGAAAGACGACATAAAAGAGAGGTATACCGAGACTGCTGCGGGAAGTGGAAACGGTGCTGGGAGCAGTGTATCAATTTTGGAGGAGAGTATCTAGAAGGGAACCATACACAGTAAGTGAAAGGCAGGAGTTCCAGAATTCCAGAATTGTTTGAAAAGACCTCGTTTTTCAGTTCAGTTCTATAAAACCCAGGTTTTCAAAATTTTTAAAGAAAAATCTGCAGCTTCGGACACGAGAATATCATGTAATAAAAGAATTAGAAAATATATGTACGAAAGTTGTAATCAGGATTTCAAAAATGGAAAAAGAAAAGTAAAAATATCCTGTGAGATAAGGCAAAAGTTTATCTGTAGATCAAACGCCAATAGAAAATTGCATTCCTATTGCATTCCTTTAAATATGTTTCAAAAATGGGTTATGGAAGTTTTAGAGGTTAGATTTCATCGTTCATAAAGTATCACAGGCGTTGACGATAAGCGGAAAAGCTTCTGACCTACACACAGTTACACAGTTTGTAAATGAAATAACCTTTCCAGAAAAAAGAAAGCTGTGGTCGTGTAGCAACGGTTATTACTCGCAGGAAGGCGTTAGAAAGTGAATCGAAATAACAAAAAAACGTTAATCACGAAGATGATGCTATACTGGCATTGCATGACCAGCATTCAAATTGTAGGTTTCGGTGAAAGAGCGCAACCTATAGTACTGTTATGACTACCGTTGAGGTTACAAATGGCCATCCAGTGGCGGACTATTAACCCCGAGAAAGTCTGTGCTTCTCTCTTATATTGAGAAGCGAGTTCTGACCAACTTAGATCGCTTTCGGAATCCTAGCACTGATTTCATTCTTGATTGAGGTGTTATTCACCAAAACAAAACAAATACGAGAATAGTGTGAAAGGTTTCCAACCTCAACATGAAGATAGCAGCACTCGTAAATAAAAGCTAGTGAATTTCGTTGTTAATCTGTTGACAGTTACTCACCGAAGTTTCAGCCATTTTGGACACTCAGTTTTATGTAACAGTTGTTTGAATGAGTTGATGTGTTTTTATGAAAATGGGCAAAATCGAGTATCGAGCTGTCATTAAATATTTGTTTTTGAAAGGCAATACGCCTACGCAAATCAAAGATTAATTGGATTCTGTGAATGGGGACTCTGCACCATCATTTACCGCAGTAAAATTTTGGGCAGCTGAATTTAAACGTGGCCGTAAGAGCTTGGCAGACGATGAACATTCGGGACGTCAAAAAATTGCAACTACCGATGAAAACATCGCCAAAGTTCACCAAATGGTGCTAGACGACCGCCGAATTAAAGGGAGAGATATAGCGGAGGCTATGGACATGTTAAAAGAAGGTGTTTGTCACATATTAAATCAACATTTAGGCATGAAAAAACTGTCCGCGCGTTTGCTCACGTTAGACCAAAATCGTGTTCGAATGAACATTTCCAAAGCTCTGTTGGCGCAGTTTAGGCGCAATAACTCCAAGTTTTGGCGCCGATTAATTACTGAAGATGAACCATGGATACACCATTATACGCCCGAAACAAAAATAAAGTCCAAACAGTGGACTATAAAGAGGAAACCGGCTCCAAGAAAATAAAAAACCGGTTTTTTTCGGCTGGGAAAGTGATGGCGACTGTTTATGGGATAGTAATGGAGTTATTTCAATCAATCATCTTCAAAAAGGAAAAAGAATTACAGGAGCATACTACGCATTATTACTTGACAAGCTGAAGGCAGAACTTGCGGAAAACGGCCACATTTGCAGAGAAAGAAAATCCTGTTTCACAAAGACAACGCACCTCAACAGTTGCAATGGCGAAAATTCACGAATTACGGTTCGAATTGCTTGACCATCTACCTTACTCACCAGATCTAGACCCAAGCAACTTCTTTTTGTTCCCTCATCTGAAAATTGTGCTCGGAGGACACACATTTTCGTCAAATGAAGAGGCAATCACCTTCGTGAACAATTATTTTGCAGAGAAAAACGCCGAGTACTATTTGGACGGGTTACAGAGATGGGAGCACCGCTGGGAGAAGTGTGTAGAGTTACAAGGAGACTATGTTGAAAAGAAAAGGAATTCTGAAAAAAGTCTTGTATCTTTATTAGGTCGGAAACTTTTCAGACCAACGTCGTAAAGGGAAAATACATTGAGGCAAAATGAAGAGACTATTCAGTTATGTACAACAGTACAGATATTGATTTTATAATTAACACAATCATTTGGTTAGTGTATGCTAATGCTGAAATGTCATCTGCTTTATGTTCCTGGGTTCGACTCCTTTCTAGCTGGCTTCCAGAATTTATCTTTGATATAGATAACTTTTCAGTGCGTCCAGAGCTTGCTGCATGATTAGATAAACGTTGTTAAACCTAGTAGGTACAGTAGCACCAGACATTATTTATACAAAACACATGGCACTGGTAAAGTCTAATATGTTTAAAATTTCCACCATACCCTCCTACTACAGTACGTTGGAGTATTGTACTACGAAGCGACGTTGTTTTTAACTCCTCCAACATTAAATCATATCGGATGATGAATGAACGGGTGAAAGATGCTCAAATGAGCCCAGGGTTCATAGTTTTTAGAGTTACCCGACATTGTTTTTCAGATTAAGAGAAAACCCCTGAAAAAACTTATCCAGGTAACTCACCCTGACCGAGATGGACCTCATGAACGTGAGGAAGACATGCTGCCTAGGTGATAGTCCCATCACTATCAGTCTGCATGGAGACCTTGAAATTGCGGAGCGTGCTTATGGTTGTCATTTCATGAACTGTGATAAATCGAAATTCTGAATGAAATCCAAGCGATAAAAGTAGCAACCGTTGACCGTGACATGAACCATGCAATTTGGGGCGAACACACATTAGATAATGCAGTGTTAAGGCTACGTTAGGTAAGAACAGTGGAGGGGGACTTCGGTATCGCGGCTTAAGTGGCTTTTTGTACCTATGCCTCTACAAGAGAGCGTATTTGGCAGGGAGCGATGAGGTGATAGGAGAGAGACAGCGCTGCAATTAGAAGTAGTGTCATAACAAAGAACTGATTCCTATGATTTCAAAGTTTAAAGCTTCCCGGATGCGTCTAGTACAATCCCCCTCTGCAGGCATGACCTTCCACTGGTGGGTTCTGAAACCAAAGCAGGAGACAGAAGTTTTCCTCTACGTTGAAATTTTCACCAACACTTATAACTACTGAAACAACCAAGCGGATGAAGGGTAAAGTGATGTGGAGGAACAGGAAATTCGGGGTTCAATTAACCTTTGTAGCATTAGCCTAGAGACCCGGAGCAACCCCGCAAAAAACTAAATTGCTGGGAATGTCGGCCGTGAGAATCAAATGCACAATTTCCGGAATGCGACTTCGCTGGTTATACGTAATATTCAGTGTCATATTGAAACTTCAAGTTGTTCTGACGTGTTTGACTCATTATTTAATTAAATATAACGTGTCCTTTCCTCATTGTTGTATAAATAATTTATAATGACCATGTAAAGCCCTTTGCTTTTGATGTTACTGGACGTACTGTTTCGGTTAACAGCCAATTTGTCTCTGGACTGCTACAGGGCAGAATACCTGTTTCATCAATTTTATCTGACACACATACATCGTAGAGAGCATGCGTGTGTATTAAACAGTGGCCGAAAAGTTAGCTGAGAGAGAAAAAGACGAACATTTAGCATTCATACACTTTACCTAATATGTGTTAATAATCATTACTTAACTTATCCATAAAGTCTTATTTTTCATTCTACCATTACTTTCTTATACGTTCAAGCGACTGTAGAATGATTTAAAAGCAATTCGACATAACTCATCCCAAAGACGAACAACTGAACTATTTAGATATTGTAAGAATCATTACTATGTGCTGTTACATATCGTTTAATATCCCCATTACTGTTTGAAGTACTTGACAGAAACGGCTATCTAAAGTAGGCTAAAAATGAACACAGCATATGCAAGTATGTCTACTTAGTAAGATAATCGTGAACAAGTACATATCTACTTCTATAAGAGTATCTACTTATCTTCATTGCCTTAACTTTAAAGAACCTACAATTTCGGCAAGGAAAGTATTTCAACAAATACCGCCTTGGAAGCTTTCATTACCAGTCTTCCACTTACAGATGTTCTCTCACATCAAATGTGAAACTTGTAATATTACCCATAATCAACTTTTCCTTGAATTTCAAGAGCATCATCGGAATGATTTACGTATATACACCGATGGTTCTATTATTGATGGAAAATCCGGAGGTGCAATTGTTTATCCTGAATACACAATATTACACAAACTACCTATAATTTCTCTATTTTCTCATGTGAGTTATTCGCCATAAAAGAAAGTTTGCAAATCAGTTTAGAATCCAAAAATCCTAACTCCTTTTTGATAATTACTGACTCAATGAGGCAATTCTAGCCATTAAGGATAAAAACACAAAAAATGCATTGGTTCAAGGAATACAAACCTTATCCAATGAAGCTATCAACGCAGGCAAACAGATTAACATTTTGTGGATACCATCGCATAGACAAATTAATGGCAATGAACGAACAGATGCAGCAGCCCGCGAAGCAACCAGTTTACCTCCAAATGAAACAATTACAAGCATAACTTACCAAGATTATAGTGTCTAAATTAAAAATTACATCAGAAGAAACTGGGAAAATCAATGGTATAACAACTCAAACAGCAAACTGCATGCTATAATGACTAACGGAATATTAAGACCTCCTGTCAAACAACTGAAACGTAAAGAACGAATGGCTTTAACTAGACTAAGAATTGGTCATTGCAGAATCACGCATTTACACATTATATCCAAGGATCCAGCCCCCATATGTGAGACGGCTTCAACACCTGTACATATCATCACTAAATGTACCAAATACACAAAGTGACGGACGAAGTACAAGCTTCCATCTGATGATTCTGCGTAGGGGAGGGGACGTCCCCTTCAGCTGCCAAGGTGCGGGCGCTGCGGACTCTTAGCACTCGTGGTACCTCTGACGTTACTAGAGGAACCTCGGGCCGAACAGCCGAGCCCCTCCTTCGGGGAGTTGTTCGGATTGGTTTGGACTCGAGAGGGCAGTGTGTTCCCGACACCCACGGGGAATTGGGTAGTTCCGGCTAGGCTACTGCTGCCCGGAGGGGGTAGAGGGTTGCCTCATAAGTTCCGGGTACTAGCCTGCAGAGCTAGTAGAAGGCGTGCTAGATCACCAGGTGGCCCCACCGAGGTTTTCGGTAGTCTTCCCTGCGGGGTTGACGCGCGTAAGTGGCGTATTCCCTTCCACCCGTCTTGACGTTGTGGTCAGCGGGGGGGGGGGGCTTTTTAGACTCAAGGTATTGCCCCATGGAAACACCCCCGGAGTATCCATCGCTCCCGAGTTGAAGGAGACCCGGGTCCTTGGTCCTACGGGTCCAGGACTAATGGGAGTGGAACCACTGCACTTAACTAACTGTACTTAATGATCCTAAAATGATCAGTAATAATCTACAATTTACAAAAGACACTTCATTATTTCAGTTGTAAATTTAGTGCATCGCTATTGTTCTCAATATTGTACTGTTGTTAATATTCCACTTTATCGTAACAATGTTATAAATTATACCAATGTTATATTTAGTGTTATACATTAAGCCAATGTTACATTCATATAACTTTTTGAACATTGTATCAGGATGCATTATTGTGTTAACATAGATATTATGTAACTACTTTGTGTACAGTCGCAATATGACCATGTAGGTAGCGACTATAAACAAGTTTGAAATAAACAAAATACTTCTTTCCACCATCTTTGGCCTTTCACCACGGTTCATTTATAACCTAGGAGTGGGAAGATAAAGATTTTCTTTTCTAAATGTCTCTGTCAAAAGGAATGTGTAATCTATAGGGATATAAAGGGTTTATTTGTGTCTGTGTGCATGTGCTTCTTCCACCTTTAACAAAAGTTAGTACCTTGCAGCATACATTACAAGTAGCTACATTTATTTACATACGTGTAAGAACGTAAAAACAGATAAGCTGCTGACGTGCAATAAATTATCTTGTTTCACATAGGACTCTCCATAGTACAAAACAGTATAAAGTTTTTGCTACAAGTAAAAGAAACATTAAACTGTCAAAAGAGGGAAGGAAAACAAGTTGCCTTTACTTCAGAAGCG
This sequence comes from Mantis religiosa, assembly GCA_030765055.1. Taxonomy (NCBI): domain Eukaryota; kingdom Metazoa; phylum Arthropoda; class Insecta; order Mantodea; family Mantidae; genus Mantis; species Mantis religiosa. Next base: position 156,203,669 of record CM060951.1, on the reverse strand, counting down.
AATACGTTACTTTAAGTGTCAAAGAGAATGTTTCGATAACTAAGGGAAAACGCTGTTTTCTCCTCTAATAGCAGTTCTGTAGAGGCAGGCAATTACACTCCCAAACTCCTTTGATTAAGAAACAGCTGCGCATCTGTGATATTGTGACACGCGATTGTGCAGTACTTAACCGACCCATCGCAATAATTGTCTTCAGCATGTATAATTCCGCAAAAGCAAGTTCTGTTCTGAAACCGGACGGATAACTCGATGAATAGCATCACCAAGTCATTATGTAGCACTCAATTAGGATCGAACAATGAACGCCCTCTTGTTACAGTGGATGATATTGGTCTGAAGTTGACAGATTATGTGTTGGTATTGATTAATTCCACATGACATTACTGACACCCACAACCGACCTAATTTGCAAATAACTGAAACAACTGAACATTAAAATGACAATTGTTACATTAATTATACTCTGCATCCTGAAAAGTATAATTCAGACACAAAAAATTGCATTCATTAATACAAGATTCAGATGTATATCAAGTATCTTTTAAGAATAACATTCTCAGAATTATTCACCGATATGAACGGATTTCATTTAAGTTTCCAGGTAAGACACAAGAATTTGAATAGAAGCCCACCAGCATTCTATATTTTTGAGATAACCAAATCATGGATAGCAATGTTTTAACTATCAAGACTTAATTTGTAAACAAAGTAAATCTTGAGTTTTAGGCTACGAAAGTTTCTATATAGTTTCGCAATAATAGAGTGACTACGAAATTCTCCTACTGCATTTGGGTATCTGGCACATAGAATATCGCATCCTTGGAACCATCTCAACTGAAGTGAAAAAAAAAGTTTATATATGTCCATGTGTACCTAAGCAGACAATGGTTATTATTTCATGGATGACACCAAATTGGGGTCCTTTTATTGATGTTCCAATGTCAACACTTAACTAACCAGACTCCGTCAGCGTTTCGTAAGTTCAAGAGCGACCGAAGAAATGTGCTTTTAGGTTCCATAATTCGAATATTTCGTTAAAACGCCATTCGGATATCAACACTATAGGGGAAGGTCGTGAGCATCGGCCGGGTTAAGTTTTTTGACTTTACTCTGTAGCTGTGGTGGTTAATCGGAATCTTACTATATTATTCTCTTACTTCAAGATATGTTCTATAGATAGTATAATGTAATAATTTTTATTTTTTAGTTATAGTACTTCATTACATCGAAAGTAAAAAGCCTAGAATTACGAGGGCTGTTCAATAAAGAACGATCATAATTTTTCTACGGTTATAATTTTTAGCACTAAAATTCAATCTTATTATAATCTGTTAGCTTAGTGTGAGACGAACACGCCGTAGTAGTTTCATTGTTGGTACTCCTGGTTCCCGCCTCTGAGAACCAAGCAAATTCAGACATGTTCAGTATCGCCTAACGCTACAATGGAGGTAACATACAGTTAAAGCTGATGTTAGAAGAAGATCCGGAGTTTCTTTCAAACGTAATCACTGCTGATTAAACTTGGCTACATCATTGTGATCCTGAGAGCAAACAGCAAAGCTCAGTGTGGAAATCTCCTTCATTACCAACCCCCAAAAAGGAAAAATTGTTGCTTCTGCTGGGAAAGTTATAGTCATCTCATTCTTTTATAATCATGGAATGGTTTATCAGCATATTGTACCTGCACACACCTCAGTAACTGGACAGGGATGTCCTGAAAACATTGCAAATCCATATCAGGCCAAAAATACCTCATTTCCTTGAAGTATGGCGGATGCTGCACCACGATAATGCGCGGCCGCATATTGCCAATGTTGTTGCTGAATATCTTGCAAAAATCAACGTGAAGTGCATTCCTCACATTCCCTATAGTCCGGATTTAGCCCCATGTGACTTTTTTCTATTCCCTAACTTGAAGAAACGCCTTCGTGGGAGGCATTATCCATAATCAGAAGCAGTGTTGAAGGCTGCGGAGGCGATTTTGAAGGATCTCTCAAAAATGGTTTCCAGTATGTCTTTGAAGACCGGCAGAAACGCTGGGACAAGTGCATCGCATTCAGGGGAGACTATTTTGAGAAGGGCCATCACAATTATGAGGATGAGTAAAGGTACGTTGTCAAATAAAAAATTGTGTTCATTCTTTATTGAACAGCCTCGTATAAGGCTTATAGAAAGTGCCTTGCAGTATCGGCCATTGTCTTATCTGTTACACTGTAGATTATTAGTGCAATGTTGCACTGCCACATATAGAACAATAATATAATACATCATCATGGAAACTTATTGTCACTGTTTCTGCTCAGTTCACAAATGTTTAGCTCACTGGGTTACAGAGATTGCAACTATAGCGCTGCTATAGGCCTCAGAATACCTTCCATGTGCTAAGTGCTACACTAACAACCTTCAAGCACTCAGAGCAGACAAAGAATTTAAGAGAGGAAAAAGATATCCGACTATAGCGCACGTGGATGCACAAGCTTGCTACTGCTTACTGGAAATTCTGCCACATGGAGGCGAAAAGGGAATTCACGGTAGTGGCCGGTACTGCATGCCGGCCGATACACGACTCTCCCCTACTGTTACACACATTTTGAAATTAATGCAGGAACTTCTCAAATTTTGTGTGAGATGAATAGAAAAAAATCTTCCCCTTTATAAATAAATAAATGCTGTATTAGTGTTGTAGGAAGAAAAGAAAGAAACTCAGCCCCTGAAGTTTAATTGCGGGCCCTATTAGAAGAATGATACTTCAATCAACTATGTATTTATGTCTAAGAAAAAATGTAAAATAGCAGTAATCTTCCATGCAAAACCTTACTTGAGAAGGAAAACCTTCCTTAAATTCATCACCTTATATGCTCACTAAAGTATGCATCGTGCGTCGCATCGGAAGGTGAATAAAGGAAATGGATGAAACGACGTTTGAGCTTTAAAGGGCTGGGGTCATTTTAGCTTAGAGTTACCTGCACTATTCGTCTTATAAAGATAAGGGAAACCTCCAAAGAAAACCTTACTCAGGATAGTTGTGCATATCACCGGAACAGAGCACGCCACACAAGACTTTAGTGCTTCTAAGAGACTAAGGAATGAGGATACCCGAAGGGCGAACATATCGAGTGAGTTGTGCGCAAATATGAAAGGGTCCTTAACAATCCCAGACTGACCTTAACCGGTCAGCCCTGGCCGCAAGCCCTAGATCCACCACCGGTCTCCTAGAACTCAAGGATGCCGTTCCAGAAGGTGGGTCTTGAGCAGTCCAACCAACTCAAAGTGCAACCTTACCAAAGTGCACCTCCATGCCCCAACCGCAGCACACTGAACACTTAGCCTGGTCTTTCAACCCCATTACGCAATGGAAAATGATGGAACAGAAAACTCGTGATGGAAGTGGAAGCATCCTAAATTCACCTTTAATGAATTTAAATAAGATCCAAGAAAAATATCGCATACTAACATACTGGGAGAACCACGAAAAACCATGATTAGAGTGGCCAACACGACGGGAATCGAACCTCGGACATCCCAAATACGAACCTCACGGAGTCATCTTGCCATGTACTTAACTAGCTACCTCAACTCACCGCGATTCGAAATCGGAATCTCTTGAATGTAGACACCACAGTGGTCAGAGGTGCTGCGTCTCTGTTTTCATTCAATACGTCTATCTTCTTAAATTGTTTCAAAACTTTGATTTTTAATGAAATGTAGACATCAAAATTTGGGTTAGAAAGCAATATTTCCTCTGCATCATGTATTTAAGTTTTCGAAAGGGTGCAGAACGTAAAATGTACCAAACATAGTTTAGATTAAGAACATCGTTTAAATATCACGGTGAAAACGACAGACGTAATAAAACGTGATGATGATGATGATGATGATGATGATGATGATGATGATTTAACGCATTCCAAAAAGAAGTGAATGAAAGTCTTCCTGAAATAAGAAGTTCGCAACAAAATCGACAGATTCTGACACAGTTGACACATGATGTACGTGGCTATATCATGGTGCCAATTCCTTTGAACAGTTCCTCACAATGAGAAGTGCCGTTCTACAACAGAATTATTGCAGCTTCGTCGTAAATGTGAACATGTGATAACCGTTTCAGAGAAAAAGCTGGAGTGGTAAATAGGTAGCAATTGTACACAATAAAAGTTTGAAACTGCAAGCCACGCGGGCAAATCTGACTTTTATTAGAGGTAATATATTACACAAAGATATTCCAATTTAATATTCCTCTCGAGGCAATTGCAATAACGATTTTTCTGTCAAATACGCAATACAAGCGAGAAAGGGAACTCCGTGTCGAAAATAAAAGCATAAATGGAATGAAAGAAAAGCACACCCTGATGTACGAGGTATCGTATTGCACTCACATGGCTTTCTCTTGCACAAACTGGTTTATAAATGTTTATAACTGCTGGAAATTGATTGTTCTTTCACACTGGCCGTGTGTAGGTTTAAGTATGGAAAGACAGAGTCAGACTGAAAAATTCAATGCTATAGTCGGGATTTGAACCACGGATCTTCTGGTTGCCGTCCAGCCGCTCTAACCATTGAGCTACTATCGCCAACGGTCCGACATGACATTTAATTCTCTCGTGTTTTTACCGGTAAACTTTCCCGACTATGGCATTGAATTTTCCAGTCTGACTCTATCTTTCCATACTTAAGCCTACACACGGCCAGTGTGAAAGAACAATTAATTTCCATTGATTGACCTAATAGTAGTTAACTATAAAGCCCGGGCCTTAAAGTACTTACATGTTGTAAGTCGCCATTGAGGTAGTTGTCTCATATCTTTATAAGAACTCCTAAGTGGTTTACCGGGAAAAACACCAGTCTGTTGGAGAATTTAATGTCATGTTGGCACGTTGGCCATAGTAGCTCAAGGGTTAGAGCGGCTGGACGGCAACCAGAAGATTCGTGGTTCAAAACCCGGCTATAGCATTGCATTTTTCAGTCTGAATCTATTTTTCCATTTATAACTGCTCTCTACGTATTGTTAATCGATACAAACATTTACAAAAATTGTGTTCTTGTTCATTTCCTTGTAACCACTATGAAATTAGGGAAATATAGTAGATTTTAAGTGAAAGACAAAATTTAATATTTCAAGAGCAGGTCGCTATGTAATGGCTATGAAATTCCGTTTTCTTTGCAAGTCCAGAAGAAAAGAAAACGAATGAATTTATATTTTAACAAAGGATACATTTTTGAAAATTCAAACCTAAAAGGAAAAATATATCTACCAAAATGTTTAACCTATGTTTAACGTGTGGTTTAAGAACATTTACATTTTTGTGCAACAATGTTTTGTCTATCTCTTACCAGTTTATGCAAAAGTCTATCTCTTATTTGATTATCAGTTATACCATAGCATATTATGCAACGAGACTATAATGGTAGTAATTAAAACCAGTGTATTATTATTAACTTCGCTTCGCTTCACTCACTTGGTTAATAATTATGATACGAGGGTTTTAATAACCATTATAGTCAAGTTTCATAAGACTGTTTATGCTCGATCATGTATCTAAATTAAAGCTTTCATTTCAAAGTATTCATTTCTGATTTGAGTGATATGTTACAATCATTATTGTTTTGTCTAAAGTGTGACGTAGTAAGCAGGCACAGAAATACTGATTAGTTCCCTATAGACAGCTGTTAAGGTGTGGCACAGTTTAACCTAAAAACATTAGAACAAAGCATTGGTAATATAAAAAAAATGAAACTTACTTTTATCATGAGGTATTTAACACCAGGTGCTTCATTCACAAATATTTTCAACTCATCACGTGTAAATGTTTAGGCTTTTTTCCTATTATATCCTTCTGATTTTCGTTTTAGTAAGCTGTTCACTTTTGACTATTTAGATAAGTCAATTTGGTGCCTAATGTCGAGTGTTGATTTCAAAATAGAATAGTGAGTCCACAAGGTCGATGATTTCATACTTTGAGACAATTCTCCGAAATGCACTAGGAATACATTCTCTGAGTACGAATTTATGCCTTTTGATATTCTCCAATGCATGAATTGTGAATAGAATTTCTCGTACATCTTTATTGACTTTTGTGGCAACAAGTTAATGGTAACATTGAGTGCTTTAGCCATAATTTCAGGGGTAACTGTTACTAGTGTCAGACATTTTGACTTTTTTCTAAACTGGCGCTAGTACCGTTGTCAATCAAAACGAAAATAATCGATACTTTCGCTTTCACAATGTTACGTGGCCGCTTCTCATTGGTCGAATACCAATAATTTAATGGACAGGCGTACTTTAATGAGGCCCATTAAAGTACTGCTAATAAATACTTAAGTTTTTCATGATCGAGCACAAAAGTCGTTTAAAATGAAGAGAACTTTAGAGGCTATTCTCAAATTCAAGATATATTTAATTTGTTATGTATCCTTTATTTATAACATTTTAATAACATTATCTTGACCTATTTTTGAGATCACAATATTCCATGTAACGAGTAGGTGTTTTTTTTCTTTTAAAGATTTCTTTAACAACTTTGTATGTCCTGCTTTGGAGGTATCAAATTTGACCACTAATTTTGGCGACTTTTCGTTTTCAAGTTCCGCACACATAGACATTTTTAAAAAACGCTGTTTTTTGGGTTCAAGGGGCCCCAAAACATCTTTCTGGTGATATATTGACGTCAAAATTTTGGACAGTATTCAATATTTCTCCTACTTATTATAAGCAGTTCAGAAGTTCAGTTCCTCTTTTGTGTTTCTTACATTTTGACTATTAATGTGTTGTGTTTATACCTAACAAGAGCTTTCCTCTCTTATCAAGAAATTTTCGAAATATTGAGGGGTGTGGCTTAAGCTGTAATATCTGCATCGCATGCAAGAAGTAACGGGTTTAGTCTCCACGCAACACCTAAAGTGACAAGCATTTTTTTTTGTGATTTCCCTCAATTACCAGGTATTCGTCGAATTGATATTGACTACTACGATCCAAAGATCCCTCTACAATTGGAAATGATGACATAAGAAGGCGACTATGCAACTGAGATCACCTCTCCAGCATCACAGTGATTAGTTGTTGATTCAAAGAACACCCAGGAGCTCAGAATTCCAAGTCTACATTCAGAATTAGTAACAATAAATGACATAGAAACTAAGGGCAGTTCTCGTTAAATTCATCAGGCACATGATACAGGAAGGCTACTACGCAATTAAGTCACCTTAACAAACCTATTGCAATCATCACCACAAGACCAAGAATGTAAAATAGTGTTAAATCTGGAAAAAGTAAAAGATCTGAAAACAATTCGTAACATATGAATTCCTAGAATAAAGGAATTTCTTATTCCTTAAGAAATAAAACTTCTTTATTAAGATATTCCGAAAAGATGCATATATGTTTTAGAATCTATGTAGCTCTCATCGTTGCGGTTTCAAACCCGACGTGGGCAGATGCACTATGTTTTATTCTAAAAACCCTAGCATGGCTTCTATTGGAAGTTAAGCCGCTGGTGCAGTTTGTTTCCCGGACTAAAAGAACCTCACATCCGGAGAAAAGGGTAAAGGTGCAAAACTGTGAGCCATTCTCCACATCAAACATGCGCTTGCCTTCCTCTATTATCATCTAACGGGCTTTGAATTAATAGCACAGCTGCAATCAGTGGAAGATGGCCGGTGCTATTATAAAGTTCAGGATTACAGAAAACCTAGTTAATGGCTGTACGTGCATGTATCTGCGATCAAAGTGCCTAGTAAACACATAGATGTATTTAGGTCACGTGTAAACAGGGAGCTAGACGAACATACCCAGCTATATACATAATCAAAGTAACGTCATTTTATAAGATAACGAACAAGGCATGCTCACTGAATTTTTCGTAATCACCTTTTGGGGGGAGGGACAGAACATCGTAACCGTTTTCGGATTAGGTTTTTAAAACAACAAAACAGGAATAATTCTTGTATGAAGTTCGGTTTTTTGTCCTAGAGAACATTATACGAGGGCCGATGAACAAAGACTGAGACTGACTTTTTTCGCTCAGAAGTTTATTACTGTAATTCAATGTTTACATGATCCTTTTAAAAGTAGTCCCCTCCTACTTCAGTGCATTTTTATAGCATCTCTGCCAGTACTTGAACACATGCTACAGACCATTATTTGTCAGGTCCTTGAGAATCGCCTCACTTTTCTTGAGCACTGCTTCAGAGTTCTCAAATCGAATACCCCTAAGCTTTGCCTTTAGTGATGGGAATAAAAAAGTCAAAGGGTGCAAGATCGGGGCTATAAGGTGGATGTGGTACACAGGTAATGTTGAATCGAGCCAGAAACTGCATGGCTTGATTTGTGACGTGAGGCCGTGCATTGTCATGATAAAGTCGCCACCCAGTCCGAGAAAGCTCTGGTCGTTTCTTTGCAATGTGCTTCCTCAGCGTAGCCAATACTGACGTGTAGTATGCTGCTGTAATAGTAGTGTGAGGGGGAACTGCATACTGGTAAATCATTCCATTACAGTCAAAAAATGTGATCACCATCACTTTCCCTACAGATGGAACAAATTTTTGTTGCTGGAGAACCTGGCGATTTCTACACTGGTGCTGAGTTGTTTTCCTTCAGGATCATAATGGTCCAGCTAGGACTCATCACCGGTGACAATCGAATTAAAAAATACATCCCTGCCATCAGCGAAGAGACGCAGCACTTCACGGCTTGTCTCCAGTAGCACAACCTTTTGTTCGGGAGTCAACAGACGTGGCACCCTACGAGCACAAACTCGGGTCATATGCATAATTGTAAACACAATGCCATATGAAATTTTCAACACTTCACTGAGGTTACATAATGTTATACGCCGAACCCATCGGACAATCACAACAGCTGTGTTGACGTTGACACTTCAGTCACAGCAGAAGCCGAAACACCAGGCCCATTTTGCTTAACACTGACAAGTTGGACTTCTTTGAAGTCTTTGAACCACCTAAACACTGTTGCATGAGGTGGTGCATCTTCACTGTACGCTTGCTTCAGCTTTTCATAAGTTTCCGTGGCTGTATGGTTTAAACGAAAACAGAATTTGATTGCGCTGTACTGCTCCTCTCGCATCACCTCCACTGCCTGGTATGCGAAATGCACGTAGGGTCTAGAAAATGGAGCATTACTACCAACCTACCAATATGAGAGCGCTGCCGCCTACGGATATTATACATCAAAACCCGCTCTTTTCAAATATTTATGTTACAGATACGAAACTATCACGGAAGCTACAGATGTTGATCAGTCCTCGTATTTTATACTATGTGTTGATTTTTTGGAGAAATGTAAATGAAGAAGTCTGAATGATACCTGCCTGCCGTGCTAGGGTTCCCGGGTTCGATTCCGGGCTGGAGATGGGGATTTTTCTCCGACCAAGATAATTCCTCATCTTCCCAGAGTCTGGAGGTATGAATGAGAGTGTGAATGTGTGCGTGATCTAATGATTAAAACTCACAGAATACGAGTTAACACCTTCGAGATGTTCCAAAGGAGAATGGCCGCCGTTATGACCATTGGAGTTAAAGGGGAGGGGTATAAATGGAACAAATAAAAAGGTATGAATGATAATTAAAATATTGGTGTTATTTATTAGATTCAGAAAAACATTTGTAGCTGCCTTGTATGATTTCTTACTTCCGGAAATTTATCGATCAGAAGTACTTTTCAACTACTTAAACAGCTAATGCATTATTGTTATAATAACCTGAAAATTATTTTTTAACCACGATATCACTAATAACCGCCAGGGCCAAATATGTTTATTTCCCCTGAATTGTTTAATTTTACCACACATCTCTTAACGTATGTGTTCTGCATCGCTCTGGAGTATCGATGTTTGAATCAAGTCCCAATATTTGCTTATTTAGTACGTATAATACAGGCCTTGCTGAATTATTAATTTTCCAATTCTCCTGTTTCAAATCTCTTGAATCAATCACGTCAATAATGAAACGTAGAGACAGGGACATTATGTATGATTGCTCTCTCTCTCTCTCTCTCTCTCTCTCTTTTTCTCTCTCTGGTTTAGTGTATTGTTTACCTGCTGCAGTAGTGATGCAATATTAACCATTTTGTGGATTAGGAGGGATGTAAATTTGTTGCATTAAGTTCCTGACATCGTATACTGCCATTGGGATTAGAAATACATCTATCATGGATATGCACCATATTAAAGATGTACATAAAGCACGAGATATCTTATTCTAAATGAACAAACTACCAAATAAATATAAATAATTTTTGTGCTCAGTACAGCAGAGGCTGGAAACCGAGTCTATGCTTGTTGAAAATTGAAAAACATTAACCTTTGATTACACTTTACAGTTTTACCTTTTGATTACATATTACACTCTACCAAAAATTATTTATCCAAAGCTAACCAAAAGTTTATTCTTGTCTACGTCTCGAGTTGGGTTGTCTTGAACTAAATCTTTGTTACACATTTACACATTACGTCATTGGTGTAGGTAGATTGCAGTGCAAACAATCAAATCTTTTAAAATCAATCGGTAAGTGATAGCTATGAAAATCTCTTTGCATAAATACAAGTAGATAAACAAATTCCACTAACAGCGACTTTATTGAAAGAAAAGTATTTCAAAAATCTAACAATGAACAAACAAATTCTCGGAAATGTTTAACACCACCAAGTGTGTGTTTCAATGAGATTTTCATTTGTTCTGACGTTAAACGTCGATCTCTTATATTTTACCAGTAGAATTATACAAAAATAATTTAAAATTAGGAGTACTTCGCCAGCCGTTTCTAGACAATTTAAGATTTACCTTTTGTCATAGAATTAATACATATACAATTAATAGATCGTCTCGGTAGCATGGTAGCGTATCTGCTTCACGTTCAAGAGGTCCCGAGTTCGAATCTCGGTCAGGGTGAGTTACCTGGATAAGGTTTTTCCGGGTTTCCCTAATCCTGAAAGATGAATTTCGGCTAACTCGAAGCTCCATGGAACCTGGACTCATTTGAGCATCATTTCACCCATTCCAATCATCATCCGATATGACTTAACGTTGGAGGACGTAAATTACAACAACAAAAAATCTACAATTAATAGCAATAATTAGAGCTCTCGTTTAGAAAAACGAAAACAAATAAAATATTACCAGCTAATGTGTAATTTACAGTGGGAGGATGTTGAAGATTTTATGGTATCCTGGGAACATACTGAACTTAAATACCAAGGTTTATATTTCATCAGTTTTTGTTTTTGAATTCACACATACGAGTATATCTTTTTTAATAGAAAACGATTTTAATTCACGGAGTTTTAAAACGCATATTTCTGGTAAAGAAAATATAGCATTTTTGGGTGAAATAGAATAATGTCTCTACCTACCACAGATGAAAGTAGGAAAGTAAAGTTTATAACTATTTCTACACGGCATGTTAATTAACTTCTGCATGTAGAACTCATGCTACAGAAAGAAAGAAGAAAAAATAGGAAAAATTTCCTTTGACGGAAATTTAATTTGAATAAACGTCCTTCAACCAAGAGCCCTGTTTCAGATGACAAATGATAGCAGTGCCCCAAAATATTTTCATCAACTACATGTTTCGTCGCAAAAATGTTATGTCGATATGTTTTTCAAAATGTTTGAAAATGTTTCGGTTTATGCGCTTTCGCTCTCTCTCTCATACAAAAACACACACACACGCACGCACGCACGCACACACACACACATACACTGTCTCCCTTTTCCTTTCTTAGGAGGAGCTAAAATACATTTTAAACTCTTGTTTTGTAACAAATAGTGTAATTTTTCGAACCTAATGTTCTAGAGTCATCTAGACCTATGTTTTGCAACAAGATCTAATCAAACTTTAGCTACACGTTCACTGAATCGCTTAGTTTAAGCTAAAGAGTGCAGTACAATGTTTTAGAAAGGCTCTTTCAGGCTACGTACACTATACAAAGTAAAAGGGCATGTGGCCCTAGAAAACAAGAACTTTGTTTGTCAATGTGTGACTGTCAACACAGAGCAACTCTTGTAAATTACTCTTAACAAAGCTTTCATCGACGCATGTGTTTCCAACAAAACTAAATAATGTGTATATCTAGTAACCCACATGCAAGGTATTATCCTACAAGACTTCGCTTCAAATTGTCCTATTGTCTGTACCGCTTAGGTATAGAACACTCACAAGTATTTCACCAGAGATTGTAGATATGTTTCCTCAATAAATATAGAGCTTTCCTGAAAAAAAAAAAAAAGCTTCTAATGTATGTTGAAGTCCCATTACTCAGAATCAAATTATTGGGCTATTATTATATTTAAGGCAGATACAGTCCAGCAACGCAAAGAAGGTCCCTGGAAGGTATGTGCTGTCTTACACAGTGGGATAAGAACAGCGAATGTGTGTGGCAGAGAATGCCCGCTACACAAGGAGCAGACCGTTAAACACACATGCGCCCTATTCACTCTATAATCTAAAACCTAGAAGATTCATTCACAAAAGTATAAGCCATCAGAATGTTTTTGAATGGTCTGTAACTGTGTTGACATCGTATACAAATGCCCTAACAAACTTTGTCATGAAAGAGCGTATTGCCCTGTTTTTCTAAAACGAGTCCAATAGTTTTTATTGCCATCTCTTCATTTGGGATTGTGACAGAGCAAATAATACGCTTTATTTGTATCTCCTACAATGTTCTCTTCATTGTAATTGATTTTTCTGTAAATAAGAAACCATAACATTTAGATATATTTAAATGCGATTCATTTCAAACAAATACCTATATCTCTAACAATAAAACTTTCTGAAATTTGATGTTATTGTTTAAATTTGCCAATATTTTATGAGTATTTAACTGTCAAATGACATCCTCTGTTTCTCTAGTTATTCGACTAGATATTTTAAACACGTTCAAGAGGTCCCGAGTTCGAATCTCGGTCAGGGTTAGTTACCTGGATAAGGGTTTTTCCGGGGTTTCCCTTATCCTCAAAGACGAATGTCTGTAACTCTAAGCTCTGTGGACTCTGGGCTCATTTGAGCATCATTTCATCCATTCCAGTCATCGTCCGATATGACTTAACGTTGGAGGACGTGAACTTAAAAAAAGCTTAAAGCAGTTGACACTTATTTCAGCCTTCTGTCTACGTGTGTACGTATAGCTAATGAAAACAGGTACTTGGGATATTTGCTGTAACTAACTTAAGGAAGATAGAAGTATCTGGTTTTATAGAAATATCGTTATTAATAGATATGAACTACGCTCACTTTCTTCTCGGGCAGCCAGCCAGGTGAAAAGATGATTCGATAGCAACGTTTCGAGAGCCTGCATCTCTCCTATCATCAGGATATTTATAAAATGTTATAAACACAAATGAAACACTGGATATAACACAAATATAAACAAAGACAAAACACTATCAAAATTCCCATTACTGAACAAAATACTGTTTTCAGTAAATTAAATGCCAGGTCAGGAGATGGCGTGAGTATAGAAAATTGTGTCAAAGAAACGTAACTACTTAACTTGATTATCAAGCTGTATTGATATTTGCTTCTTAATTCGACGGATTTCCATTTTAAAGGCCAGTTTCCAAGAGGAGCTGAACTGAAATCCAGCATCACGATTAAGCGTGCTCCTTTCAGAAGAAGTCGCCAAAGCCTCCTTAGTGCTCCGCTCCCATTAACTGTTGCATTTTGCCAAGATGGTCGTCTCCCGTAAATTGGCTCTATGGTCGTTATCCAAACAGTGCTCTCCGAGCCCAGACTTCTCAGGTTGCATTAAACGAATGCTCCGTTCATGTTCGATTATTCTAGTAGCGATGGTCCTTCCGGTTTGTCCTATATACTAATCTAATATAATAAATAAATATATAATATAGATATCCTATATCTAATCATCTTTTCACCTGGCTGGCTGCCCGAGAAGAAAGTGAGCGTGTTCGTCGCCAGGAAAGCTTCAGGGCTTATTTTAGATATGAACTACTTCATCCAAAGAATATATCAGTATATCAAGCAAAACGGCTTTAATTTTCAGAATTAAGAGCTATATTTTAAAAGTATTATTTTGTTCTAAGCAAAGGTAATTCGTTTAATAACAGAAACAGTGTTTTCTTCTATTACTGAATGCTAATAATAAAAATTCCCAGCTAGTCTTGCACGCTTTTTGTAAAGCTGAATATACTCTTGTATTAAAAAAAGTTTAGTACTATGGTACTTTCAATATGTATCACCAGAAGCTTAAAAGAAATTGTGTCCTTTTACAAAGTTCCAAACTACTGCATATCCGTGCTTAAACTCTGAAATACATAAAGAGCTAAGAACCACCTCCAGCCCAAAAATTAAAAGGAAGGAAGGAAATATTCGAAGTAACATTATCTCCAATGTATATCAATACATAACAACTTCACCTGTTTGCAGTTTATTCTACATGTTTAAGTGACTGGCTCGTGAAACAATTCTCTTGTTTCCTCACTTGTCTTGGTGGACATCTCAGAAGAGAAGATACGTTAGTCCCTTTCTTACACTTTAAGACCTGACTAGTGAAATTCTCAGATTAGATCGACGCTCAATACTCTGATTCAAGACTGGAGGATTTCTTTCTAACTATGATTTCCAGTTCACTTCCTCCCACGTTCTACCCTCTATTAGTTTGCAATCCGTTTCTGGGCTCCGGAAGCATGCAGACGACACAATTAAACAGCTTAGCATCCATTTCTATCCTCGCTTGTCCCGACACTTTCGTACCAAATTAAACCGTGCTTACTGCGGATTACAGAAACTGCATCCTATTCTAACCTCACTTCGTTCTGCAGGTAGAGCATAATCCTCTTTTGTACAAATGAGTATTTGGACCGTTGAGATGAAGCTACATTTAAGACTCATTGGTTACAATGTGTGTGTGTGTGTGTGTGTGTGTGTGTGTGTGTGTGTGACTAATTATGATTTTATATTTATGTGCAAAGTTTAAGGTTATTTTGCATATGCATTCATGTGCAGCTAGTTCCCCTATTAGGTAGAATTAATGCAGTTCTTCGATTCAGGAATTTTCATCCGCAGGATTCGTAGCTCTGTGCCCCAGCACTGCGGAACAAGATGGTTATTATATCAAATAATGTTTGGTGCCTAAGAGACCTTATATGGATGACCTCAATCAGAGATCGTACCGATCCTTTTTCCTTGTCATGCAACGTTCAGACATACGTCAAGACTGACAACCCTAGCCCGCCTCGGTGGCGTGGTGGTAGCATGTCTGCCTCACGATCATGAGGTCCCGAGTTCGAATATCGGTCAGGGTGAGTTACCTGGATAAGGCTTTTTCCGGGGTTTTCCCTTATCCTGTAAGACAAATGTCGGGTAACTCTAAGCTCCATGGACCCCGGACTCATTTGAGCATCATTTCATCCATTTCATTCACCGTCCGATATGACTTAACGTTGGAGGACGTAAATTAAACAAAAAAAAAAAAAAAAAAAAAAAACTTACAACCCTGAAAAAGTCATGCAGAACGAAGATGAAGTGAAATAAAGGGACAGAGAATTCGGGGGATATAATAAACCTTCCCAATATTCATTCACCTAACGACACGAACAAACCCTCGAAAACCCTACGATTCAGAAAGGTCGAATTCAGGACCTTCCAAATGCAAGTCACATGCCCTTTTTTTCTTGTAATTTACGTCCTCCAACGTTAAGTCATATCGGACGGTGTTTGAATTGGGTGAAATGCCCGGGGTCCATGGAGCTTAGAGTTACCTGACACTCGTCTTTGAGGATAAGGGAAACCCCCGGAAAAAACCTTATCCACGTAACTCACCCTGACCGAGATTCGAACTCGGGACCTCTTGAACGTGTGGCAGACATGCTGCCATCTACGCTACCGAGGCCGGCACAGGCGACTTTGTCCATACGATTGAACGTGTTAATATTAGTACCTACGTAATTTCTTGTTGGATTCCCCATCCCCTCCAAGCCACCTCCTCTTCAAATGTTACAAATATATATATATTCATTTTTACTTGTGTAAACAATCTATGCGATACATATTAGATATATACCTCGAAAATAAAACTCCCTCTAGTATAAGACCCGCCAAGTGTTGCGAAACAGTTGGAAAAAATGTTTGCAAATGTTAGACCAGGTCCGTTAAAGTAAGACGCTGTAATTCCAATAAAATCCGTTCTTCCATTTCCTTTATGCTGTACATAGGATGATATGTAAACTGAGCCCATAATTAGTTGTTTACGTTTCTTTAAGCGGTACAATGAGTCTGCTATTTGGGCTGATTTCACAGCTACCACAAATAGCACAACTAGTGGCTATGACACTTTCCATGCCACATTAAAGGGTTTGTTTTACACTTAACACCCGAACATTTACAACTGCTTGGACGTTTTCACCACCATTCAGTGAGATGTGTATGATCAAATACGTACCACAGGAAAAAAGAAAAACAAAACACTGGAAAAAGAAACATTTTTGAGGGAGCAGATGGTAAAGTTTACTAATAGGTACATACTAAGATTTGACTTTGTGAAAGGTTATTCTTTTGATTGTTTACCTGTGTGACAAAACTATTGAAACTTACTCGTACGAAAGATTATAAATTGACTGCATTTTACAGCACACCAACCTGCTGAGTGGTTGACAAATCCCAAGTCTGCCTGCACAAAGTGAGAGGGAAAATGTCAATATTACGGGTCGAGGGACTCAAATTACGTATCTTGGAAGTTTAGGAGGGACTCAATTTACCGAGCCCAGAACAGTATGCGCGCGATAAGAAGAGCGATCGGGCTCCAAGTCCTCATTCGGTAAGTTTCGTTTAATTCCGTAAACATAGATGACAACTTTGAAATTTGAAATGCGCTATACACTGACATCTAGTGTCTAATGCTAAGCTTTATCATATCCGCCATATTTCGTTTTTATCAGTTTCGAGGTTAATTAGCTAAGGAGTTTACAATAGAAAGTTAGAACTAGAATTTTAGTTTGTCCTTGGCAGCATATACATGTTACGAGGCCGCACCGTGGCTCAGTGGTTAGACTGCTTGGCTCTCACCAAGGCGGCCCGGTTTCGATTCCAGGCGACCGCAAAGTATGATTTGTGGTGGACAACACGGCGCTAAGGCGGGTTTTCTCCGGATTCTCCGGTTTCCCCCGTCTACTCATTCCACCGGTGCTCCATCTTCATCACATGTATCATCAGTGTCATCACCTGCGGTGCCGTATGTAGTAAAAGCGGGCGTTAAACACTACACATTTCACATTACATGTTACGAGACACTTAAGTGTATATATATATAAAGTCAAATTGATTACATACGATATTCACAGTAAGCAGCTTTTCTATCGTTTCATGTGGTATTTGCATAAACTAATTTACTACAAGAAATGTCATAATATGAATATTGCAGGTTTGTGAATGTACTATGCTCCCAGTGCTCATTTACATGGCTATAGTTCTAAAAATACATTAACCGTATAAAAACAGCGTGCATGCAAGAACTTCTTAACCTTATTCTTAAAGTGTTTTAATGATGCAGCTTGTTTATATGAATTTGGAAGTTTATTGTATAACATTATCCCTCTGTAGTTAAAGCTTCCTTCATAAAGGCTCGTTTGGTGCGCTCGAATTGCCAGTTTATCCTTGTTACGAGTGTGGTGCTGATGTACATCAGCATTTACTTGAAAATGATTTATATTTGTATGAACATTTGTGGATGTTATGGCTCTCGAAAGGGGACACATTATTATTCGTCTACCTCCGTATAACTGTGATCTGAATGCAATTGAGCTGGCGTGGGCAAAACTAAGGGATGTATTCAGAGGATGCAACGTTACTTGTGATATCTTCGCTTATCTTACACGCTATTTTGCTGAACTGTGTTTTTTCAAGGTTGACCACACTATAGAAACAAAATAGCGTTGGTTCTCGCTTCTTCCCCTCTGCCCGCACTACACCGTAAATCCAGCGCTCAAGAAAATTTGCGCATACTGTACATATGTAGTTATAGGTAAAGGTTGATCAAATACAGTTTCTACCCTTTCACTTGTTTGCTAAGAAAGAATTAGGTAGCTGGGGGAAGGGCTGAGACACTGACTTTCACATATCTAATAGCAGCATCCTCCAAATTATTCATGGTTCCTAGAGGTTAGTATCCGCTTCTTACCATTTTACTAAAACAGATCTTTGATTAAAACTGCAGCAGCCCTACTGAATGTGAGTTTCTCTGTCTGTTGTCTCTTGGTAATATGAATTAGCTAACACGTTTCACTGTAAGTTTTATGTTAGATATTTTGTAATTCGCTGAAAAATTGGCACGAGCAGCGGGTCCAGAGTATTGGGTACAAGTAGATATTCGCTACTAGGAATCCAGGGCGATAAAGTTAAAGCCGCTAAAGGAGCAACTCGTAGTATGTGATTGTAAGAACCTCCAGATTTTTCGGCTGTAACTTGGTTAAAAAAGTGGATGTTATTTTCGAATAAATACGGTATTATACTTTCAAAAGTATTCCTGCATTGTGCATTACTCAAACATGTGCTTATGATTGCTCTTACTTGGGTTTAGGAGGATGAGAAATGAACTACATTTCTTAGCAATGAAAGTCCTTACATTCTAGCTCTATCATCATCCAGTTTTATTTAAGTAACTATATTTTCTAATTACTCAAGACTATAATACACCGTAAACTATAGATATAAACTGGCAAATAAGTGTTACAAAATTTATAATATGTGTTACAATAATCCACTTCTCTTTACTAGTTACCTTGTAACGATATGTTTTAGTTGGAATTCTTTATATGAGTATCCAGTTGGAAATTCTTGTTTTCTGATCTGACTATTAGTGGGCCATGTAATGACAACATAAAAAACTGATGAATGGTAGCTAAGAAGAAGAAAATCAATAATCTTGCTTGATGTGGAAACATGAAAAGTTTTTAGTTTGAATATGTAAAAATATGTGTAATTTTGTGATTGGCCGTAGTAATAATTGTATTACTTAATGTGATGACGTAGCAGTAAATCGGCCAATCATAAAATTAACAGAGGAGTAACGATAGTAATGGAAAATCAATAATCTTCAGAAAAAGATATTCGGTATTCTTGATAGTGATGAGTGGACGTGCAGAAGTGAGGAATTTCAAGTAATTACCAGAAATGATTTATTAGGAAAATAAGTATTTATCGATGTGTTGGAGGTAACCTGCAGTGATTGACTAGGAAAGGAAGATCGAGTAAAATGTAATCCAGAATATACAATTAAATTATATATTACGAAATCGGACTTAGATAAAATTTTATTTATGTCACTAGAAACCACACCTAAAACAAGGGATCTCATGACTCTTGTTTAATCAAACTCAATCATCAAGAACTAATTCAAACTACAGCGAAGTAGCCAGCTGTACCAAAAACTGGTTATAACTTTCAGTATTGAATTCCTCCTAAAATTGATAACCAGGTGTCACCGGAAATAAACGTTTTGAAAACTATCTGAATTCTCCCAAAAAGACATTTTAGAGAAGTTCTCGCTCTCTCTGTCTGTGGACAACATATCTAAACAGAGTTCAATGTTTTCAAACATTTTAAAGCAAATTTCTCCAACCCAACTACCCGTTATATGGAAATAAATCTTCGTTATTTTGTAATTTCATTACAATATATGTTTAAGATTTATTTTAATTAATTTTATTATTATTTTTTTTGTTGTAATTTACGTAACGTGAAGTGATATCATACGAGGAATGAGGAATGCGTCCGGGGTCCATGGAGCTTAGCGCTACCTGACATTCGTCTTTCAGGAAACCCCCGGAAAAAACCTTATCCAGGTAACTCACCTTAACCGAGATTCGAACTTGGGACCTCTTGAACGAATACCAAGATGTCACCGGGAAATAAATGTTTTGAAAACTATCTGAATCCTCCCAAAAAGAAATTTTGGAGAAGTTCTCGCTCTCTCTATGTGTGAGCAACATATCAAAAAAGAGTATTGAACTTGGTACTTGAGTTCAGTGTTTTCAAACATTTTAAAGCAAATTTCTCCAACCTCACTACACGTTATATGGAAATAAATCTTCGTTATTTTGTTTTCATAATAAACAAAATTAAATGCTGAATTTTATGTGAGTTCACGAAGTCCTCTTCATTCTAAATGAATTAATAAAATTAGAAAGCTGCGAGAGAAAAAAAAAAACAATCTTTGTACATAAAAATACTTTTTTTTTAAAAACTGTTACATTCAATATATTTTACTGTGTATTAAATATTTTTAAGGTATTCTTTGTTACTGGTTAGAATTCAAATACCTTCTTATTTTTAATCTATTGAAACTTGATGTTCATTTTTTCTTCGTGGTCACGCAAAGAGAACGGGATTTCAAAGCCATCATAAAGCGACTCACTTTTAAAAGATTTGATATTTTTTATCGTAACAAAACGGTTAAACGTCAAATGAAGTTAATTCTATAAACAAAAGAATACAATAATAATAACTTTAAGAATAGCTTATTGAAGGTGCGAGTAGAGAAAGTCACGATGTCTTCATTCGATGCTAATATAGAATAAGGACAAGTAGATATGTTTTATTTAATATAAATATATTATTCAAGTATAATTTGATTAAGGTTCTCTAATTTCTCGAAACACAGTGAGCAGTGTTAACTACATTTTCCTTCCTTAAGTGTGAACAATAGCGTAGTAAAGAGCCTACATTGTAAAGTATAATCACAGCATGAGAAGTTGGTCATTCTAAAGACCAACCCGGTTACACGACTCATGTTTTCATTAAAATAACTTGCTGAAGAAAGTTGTGGGTGTGGGAAAAAAAGCAATTATTCGCAAGAACGGATTTAAAAAGTGAGTCACAACAACAAAAACTTAATCACAGAGATGGTGCTATAAACGAGCATGTAGTGGAAACGATTACTGTCGTGAAATTTGTTTCATTTTCCATAAACCACGAACCGCGATTTTAATTCAGCGGTGTTTAGTTCTTCACGACTTGGCAAAGCCTGCGCTCGAAAGCTTGAAACATTATTATTTCGCTTAAAAACATCTAATGACCATACTGCCTTAAATGCTTCTGTGCTGATAACCTTGCAGTTGAGCACCCTTAAAGATAAATAAGTGCTTCCGATATCGTAAATGTCTGTACAGTGTTACATTTAGATTAAAGTTTATTTGGCGGAAATATTTGGTAGAATTTGTAAAGCACTTGGGAAAGTTTCAGGAAGAAACTCCACAGAAGTTGTCGTCACTTTTCAAAGTATATAATTTGAAAAGTGCGGACGTAATTGCCCCAAACTCTCACGTAAATAATAGTTGCAAGACCTGCGAGATATCATTGAGTGGGAGGGGAGTTGCGCTCTTTTGAAACGTTCAGCTATAACTTGCAAGTTTGAAACCTTTGATCCCTTCCCTCAAATTACCTGTCTCAAACCTCCTCCCAATATTTTGTTCATTAAATTCCTGAGGGAACGAGTAAGAAGTTTATTTGCCTTGATGCGCTGGATAGCTACGAAAACGGTTAAGTGTATAGATTAGAGCATATAAAAAATTCATTCCTACAGTTTAAGACTGTTTAAGAGCACAAATTACATTTTTTCTTTATAATATTATTAAGTATAAATTATATTTACATTTTTAATGCATGCTTTTATGTGTACAATGCAATTAGCGTCAATATATGCAGAGATTTTGGCAGTCTTTTTTAGTTTGGCTGGAGAAGTAAAAGTATAATTGCAATAAACTGCGCAAACTAGAACAATCGCGTTGTAAACATATGGGAGCAGAGAAAGTGAGGGACAGATATACTTTAACGCATCAATCTTAGCCTGCTATTTCATTGAGGGAAATTAATGGTTCTAGTTTGAGACAAATTCTTGTCCAGGGATGAGAAGGAAGGACCCCCTCTCTTCCCTACTTCTTTCGACAGCTAGGTAGATAGCCAAACAATCCGGTTGATTCTGGTTACAGTCGCGTGGTTGATCAGTGCAGTGGTGGCTTGCATGTGTAACATGAGTGGACGATGAATGTTTAATCGGGACTGGAAGGACAAGTTTCTTTTTCCCCTCTTCACGACGGGGAAACCCAGGGTCCATAGAGCTTAAGCTACCCGACATTCGTCTTTCAGGATAAGGGAAAACCCCGGAAGAAACACCTCACCCTGACTGAGATTCGAACTCGGGACCTCTTGAACGTGAGGCAGACTAGCTACCATCTACGCTACCGAGGCGGGCGAAACGCGTTTTTGATACGTCAATTAACACTAGATAAATTTAGAACTTTACTGTTCCCAAGCTGCATCTTTTTGCAAGAAAATTACTGGCCAGTGTGGCACTACTTAACAATGTGAACAGCATAGTGACACTGAGCAAGAGCGTGTTACGCAGTAATGTTTCTGATGAACTTTTTCAACGCGTTCTATGATTAAGTTCAGCTAGTTTACTGCCGGACATTGAAACGTTAATATTTAAACTGAAACTAGCAAGGATACCAATCGTGTAAATTAAAGGCGTATCCCATGACTATGTCACTGTTAAGCGATATACACCCAACAATTTCAATGCAATTTTCAGATAAATTGTGACGTTTATTTTTAAAACGTATAATTAGCACAGCATAACAACTTTTGCATAACAAACAAGTTAATAAACACGTTAATTCTATAGAAATGCTTATGTTAGTTTAGGCTTTGGCTAAGATCAGTATCTATAAGATTTGTAAGGTCTATCTGTCTATAAGATCAGTGGCGAGAGAGCAATTTCTCACACAATACCAATATGAGACCATTATAATTGTCGTTAAGTTCTTCACTCAAGCTCTCTAAGGTTATTAACTGTCTTAGAGCTTTCCTAGCCAACTTTTCAGTTCAAAGGTGCACATACGAATACACGCAAAGATGTTGCATTCAACATTGGAATGACCACCACTGTGGCACACGTCACCTGGCATTTTACTTGCCAGGGAAGAGGAAGAGAATGATTGTAAGAGTAAATCATTTCACACATCGGGTGCTCATTTTGCCAGACCTGTTCTAGTCAATGTTTGTGGCATAGAGTTTAAGCAGACGTAGCATCTTAGTGGCTGATAAGAAGATGTGAAATGAGAGTAGCGAAACAGGGAGCGCTGCAAATTGGGTCCTCAACAACATGACAGTGGCTAGAATGAGAGAGCACAACTTGCTGCCATCAATCAGACGTGAAAACGGGAAGGGCTGCCACATAAAACATTCCATGCAAAACAAAGCGAGCTACTCACTGCTACCAACTGTCGCTACCTAACTGCGTTGTACAGCATTCTAATGTCATTGGCGGCGTAAGGCCATGGAAAACAAAAATGGAGGCAAAGTACAGAAGTTAATGCAGTAGCGCCGAAACACAAACAGAAAGCAGTAGAAGTAAAAATAAGACCAGTTACCTTAAGAGTAGAAGGAAATGGCACGAAAGGAGGAGGTAGAACAGCTGCTGCAAATATTACGAGAGAACGATTCAGTACATATGGTTTGCTTGACAATATGTGACAGATGTGGTAGCAACCCACGCAGCTCTTTTATCGTGCAGGGAATTCCATTTTACCTTTTAGTCCGAGGAAAAAAAAAAAAAAAAAAATACAATGTCTTACTAGCAAAAAGCTCCACCTTTTTCTGTCCAATGTCTTCATTTACAATGTCATATTGATCTTAGAGATATATATTTATAAAAAGGCGCGTGGAGGGCATCATTCGGATTATTTTTAAAGTTCATATTGTCACGCTCTGTCCATGGCTAGGACTGATTTAGATGTTCTAACAGATTGGCTCAGATGGGATTTATAAAGCTCATGCTCGGCTAGGAAATTTTGGGATTCTTTGGTAATCCTCTGAAAAGGATAGGTTGCAGTAATACACTAAAAATACTAATTACATAAGAAAAGATTTACCTACACTAGATAATTACAAATATGGCCCATTGTACAGCATACCTGAGAGAGGCTGGCACACAAAGACACATAGCACAGATTAATTCTCAACGACACCAGAGGGTGACGTCACACATGGCATGGCACAAACCACTACTCTAGTCAAATCAGTCACTAGTGTGACATCTCCCCCTGGACCACCAAAGTCAACTTCCACGGTATTTACAAGGATAAAGTCTTGTTTTGTGTGGACGATTAAAACGTTATCTAAGTTTTTATATCTTTTTATATTAATAGGGTCATCCTTTAATGACAGAAAATGCAGGTGTCAATTCCATTCCCCTCTTTTGCATATCTAGAACATTTTCGCATTGCGTTTTATGTTCAATAAAGTTCCATTAACGATTAACGATTTGTTAAGTTTTACAAAAGTTGTGCGGCTTCTTCGAGTATTAGGGTTGCCAATTTTCAGAAATGAGAATAAGTATGTATACCAATGTGAAAGGTCATGTTTTACCAACAATATCACAAAATAAATAAATAAATAAATTGCATAATACTTTGCCTCGTAGTATCATTATACCCCTGCACTTATTTAGAAGGTGCCTCTTTTTTAATCATTTCATCTGTTTTTACAGAAGCAAAAGCTCTCGGTCTGAGTGGCTCAGTTGTTCAGATGCACGTCTACTGACCACAAGGCCATGGTTCAAACCCGACCCAGAACAACGTTTTAGGTGTACTTAAAAGCCAAAGTTGCATCAGTAGATGTACTGGTATGTAGAAGAACTCTTGCGGGATGATTCTGGTAATTGTTTTTAACAGATTAATTAATGTTATTATTACTATAAGCTTACAACTTTTATATTTATAAATTGCAGTCATATGAAGCTATGGTTTTATGTCAAAACTGTTTCTCCTACTGTCCATTCTTTCTACTTTTACCTTTCTTCTACATATTTCTGAATTTGATTTTGGCACTCTAAGGACAAATCCAACTAGCTTAAAGAAAGTTTTTCATATAACTAATTTCGTTTGTAAGGATCTCCTTCCGCTGGCGTAGTCAACGAATAAATTTGTCTTTGTCCAATAAGTGCGATAAACAATCTCTGTTTCATATAATCTTGCCCCGCTGACATGTATCACTCCGCGTGCACCTTCCCCCTCATCCTAATTTGCTAATGCTTTCTCGCCATAGGCCATAGGCGGTGCCTTCCCGTCACATTTAAAACTGCAGTAAACGTCATAATAATTGCCAGGAAGATAAATAAAATCATACAAATAAGAATATGAAGGCATGCAAAAATAATGAAGCTTATAATGAAACTGAGCAAGTTGAAACTAAATGAATGAGCAATGAAACTGAAACAAGTTTGTAATGAAAGACCTTTGGCCTTTTCCACTGGGATTTTTTAAAAGCAGCACACATACCTTGCAAAAATGCTTGTCTTTCAGTCTTAAAAGTCGTGTCACGCCATACTTGTCGTGTGTCCTTCATTCACCCAAGTCTCGTCAAGGTAGTATATTTTGCGACTTGTATCTCGGTACAGTCTGATTGTCCTTAAATAACGTCTTCGCCACACAGCAATATCGCCCCTGGAGTGGTAAGTTTTCCTGTTGTCTCAATTTCATGTCGCGATGTTCCTACGCATCTAACAAACCTGTAAGTTCAGAGCACAGCTGTTCGACTTTTCTCATTGACAAAGACGGATTATTCTCTGCGAGTGCATTAAACACATGCACCACAATTCTTTTTTCAGCGCTTTGTAAAGGTTTTACCTTGCGATGCTTCAGCAAAAAACTGGCGATAGACTCTGCCATTATACATAATAAACGATCAATAAAATAATTTAGCTCTCGCCCTCGGCATAACACACCTTCGAATGGCGATATATGACTAAGCCAGTTCAAAACACGGTCAGTGATAAAAGTCATATAAACAAATATGTCATCACTACCGCTAAATCACATGCTATCGTGCCATGTGCTTGAGAGCAAAGGAACCTCCTCTTTACTTCGTTTAAGAATTAACATGCATTTCAGATAAATCAACTCTGTTGCGTAATATATTTAATTAAAACAGTTATGAAAATATAAATTTGACAATTCTCTTCCAACATATAAAGATATATCACCATGTTAAATAACGAACTAATTTTATCGAACAACAGTCTATACTGCAACAGCAGCCAATGAGAGGTGATTAGGTCACGTGACCGTTAAGAGATACGGGACAAGCTTATGTGAAACAAGGTTTAGTTACTTTTCCTCCTTACTGTTGCGGCCTTATCATGTTACTATTGCAATGAAACCGAATAAAGAAACTCATTTTTCACCTGCGTATATCGAAAAGAAGTGTAGAAAGGAAGTGAGAGAAAGGTAGCAAGATTAAATGTTGAAGGAGCAGAGAACAAAACGAAAATTAGTTTTAACACCAAAGAATAATAATAGTTATTATGATGATAATAAACGGTACAACTGATAATTCAAAAGAAAAATAGCAGATAAATGCAACAAAATGCTAATTTGGGATTTGGATCCAAATAAAGATTGACGTACGGGATTTTATCTAAAATATGGAATACATGCCAATCCTATGAATATTCCAAAAAGTAGCCTAAAATAGGTAAATTAAAGTATTATTAACGCAAAAAGAGGATGACGAAACAGGAACGCGAAATGTTCTGGAAAATAGAGGGCAGAAAAGGAAGATAACGCACGAAATTCTGCCTAACGAAGAAAAATAAAGGAAACGCTTAATGGCAGGAGACGTAACAGCTGCAAATGTAAAGGACTTATGAATACTGAAAGAAAATAGGAACATAAGCAGCAACAACATTAATGGTAACGTTAATTAAAACAAAAGGAGGTAAAGTAAAATATACGAGAAACAGGGAAAGGCAAGACATGAAAGAAATGGCGAAGTAAAGTACATAAGTTGTTTATTGCAGGGCAAGCAGCCGAGCGCAAATGATGTGCTTGTACACGTAACGCCCGCCATCTGTTAATGACTGCCATACCGTTTAGGTAGAACTATGTTTTCCTTTCACGTCTTGCCCGACCGTTTATCATTTTCTTTCACACGCAGTTAGGTTGGTAGCCCTGTTGCTATCCGTGACTGAAGCAGTGCTTTGTGGTAACGGTTTAGATATTCTCGCCTGAATTACTGCACAATACATCAGTTGTAACAAGATCTCTCAGAGCACACGCAGCCGTACCATTCCATTCATAGTTGGACTCTATTCCGGCCCTTGATTGAGCGTGGGCTTTCACGGCCGGAGTCGGACGGCAACCGGTACCACCCAAGGAGCTACATGTAGCTCACCTCAAAGGTGACAATTGTTATATTTACGTTGGTCGTGATACTTGACTTTGGTTAAATCAAAATCAGCTTTTATTTTTATTATATTTAATTAAAACAATATTTACTTTCTTTTTCATTCAGAGTCGAGTAAATAAGTGTATATCAGCAGCAGACTATCTCAAAACCTGTTCCACTAATTCGAGAAGCAAAAGAAAGTAGACCAAATAAAATATGCTGTACGTGTATAATAATATAAAATAAAGTGTGTCTGTGTGTAAATTAATTTAGAGAATCAATTAATTTTAAAAACTCTTTCACCGTTGAAAAACTCAACTTTTCCTAGTAAACATGTTCTACAAATACCTAATTCATTTCGTTATTAGGATTAGAATTTCATTACGGAGGGAATTTGGTACGTAGGCCAGCATGCTGTTCCTATGCCCCAAACTGGGACACCCTAGGGAGAAAGGATGAGGCGAAGGAGACAGAGGGCGGCCGACCCAAGGAGCCAAGAGAGTACGAGGGCAAGGTCCCTACAGTTTACTTGGATGGAGACTTCCCCTGATAGGCCAGGACAACGGACACGCTCGCCTATTGTCCGCCTCGGTAGCGTGGTGGTAGCGTGTCTGCCTCACGTTCAAGAGGTCCCGAGATCGAATCTCGGTCAGAGTGAGTTACCTGGATAAGTTTTTTTCTGGGATCTTCCGTTATCCTGAAAGACGAATGTCGGGTAACTCTAAGCTCTATGGACCCTGGGCTCACTTGAGCACCATTTCACCCATTTCATTCATCGTCCGATATGACTCAATGACTCGCCAAAAAAAAAATACACCCCTCTATTGCGGGACGGTAACGAGCCCTGCTGTCGAGCCCTAAATGTCCCTGGCTGGCGGTCCCGAAATGGTCCCAACAGAGGAGCGGAGACCGGCAACCGACCTACCGGAGGAGGAAGTAGATTTCCTTAGAACTGATCGTCCTGTCATGCACCGCCGAGACACCCGCCGACACTTCTACTCTGAAAGAGACCACCAGACGAGAGATGATATGGAATGATAATGGAGATGAAATGGCGGGACAGTAAATTCGGAGGATGTAACTAACTTACCAGCATTCGCCTAGCGACTCGGGAAAAATCTCTGAAAAAACCCATAGTTCAGGTAGGTCGGCCAAGGGAATCGAACCCGGGCCTCCCGAATGCGGGCCACAGACGAAACCACTTGAGCCATCCCGCGCGGTTTAATTATTACTAAAATACTAAAAAGATTGTACAAAACCTTTATTTGAATACGAACACATTGGTATTATATAAGAGACGCTTGCGAAGGTTTTGATGTTTATTTCAGAATGCCGTAGTTTGGAAAGTAATCGATGTTACTTCACAGTATGTTTAAAGTAAAATAGACAAATACGACTAATATTACATTCCAATAAATATCTAGGTGGTCACATTTATCAACTAAGACGCAGCAAAAAGAAAAAAAAAATTCGAAATCTATTTTAACGATAGATATACGTGTAATAACAATGCATGCCAATGATCCTCTCACATTTTTCTGTATTTCCTGTGCCTCTTGCAACCAACATTATCAAGAGGAAATGCTAATTACTGTCTGCCCAGGACAAGAAGTCAAGCTAGAGGAATATGTAACGTAATCACTTTTGCTGTCCACGCAGTGTTTACGCTCGCCTTCCGAGTATGACAAGGATGCTAGGTTCGTTTAAAATACACAAGTGTAGTGACATAGCTCATGCATGCATAATACCTATCACTGCAACAAGTGTTAGAACTTGCAACATGGGTGACTCACATGCACTCTCATACACTCATTTCCTGGTAAACAGGTGCA
The DNA here is from genome assembly GCA_030765055.1 of Mantis religiosa. Taxonomy (NCBI): domain Eukaryota; kingdom Metazoa; phylum Arthropoda; class Insecta; order Mantodea; family Mantidae; genus Mantis; species Mantis religiosa. The sequence continues at coordinate 156,174,644 of CM060951.1, read as the reverse complement.
CTAACATCACAGATTTACAGTTCAAACTCCTCTCCCCTTCATTCCTCTCTTGCCTTCTTATGATGGACAGACAATAGTAATGGTATAAGTATCTGTGTATTCAGATAGCACACACAGTATACCACAGGAAAGAAAGTCTCCGAAGCATGAGACGCAGGGGTGTTAGAGAAGGTTCCCACACTCTCCGTGGATAGGTTTATGACACCCCATGTCAGTTCAGTTACAGACCGTTCAAAAACATTCTCACGACTTCTACTTTTGTGAATGAATCTTCTCGGTTTTATTGTACAGAGTGAATATGGCGTATGTTTTTTTGCGGTTCTGCTCCTTGTGTAGCATGCGTTCCCTGCCATCACTTTTGCTGTCGTTGTCCCACTGTATAAGTATGGTGCATTCCTTTCAGGGACTTACTTTTCGTTTTTTTTTTTTTTTTTTGTTTGTAATTTACGTCCTCCAACGTTAAGTCATATCGGACGAGTACTTTTCGTTGGTGAACAGTATTATGCCAGTTGTCATGACAACGACGGTTGACCTTGAAGTAGTAAATCGCCGTTTAAATCCGATCCACACTCTTCACCCCATCTCAACTGTTGTCATGACAACAGACATAACACGCCCGTGCAGAAACCATGCTGAGCAAGCTGTCACAACTGAGAAGTAGCGTAAATTCAAGGACAAATATTTGTTTAAAAGAAATGTTTATTTAATAAATCTGTGTACAACCTTACTCAATATGTTTGCATCCAATGGTTCATCTGTGAGCCACTGATATTGTATGAAAATCCATTATTGATTGCGGTTTGTTCATTGTAAGGTCTGTTTCAAAATGGGTGATTCCTAAAGAAATCTGAATCTGACTCTGAATAAAAGGTGAAGTTAAACAAATTCTCCAGTGTTTCCATTATAGGTGCACATACGTTTTACGCTATTTAATTGTAAAAGTAGAAAACCCTAAAATTCTTTACTTACAGAGGTTTTACATATCGTCGAACAACTACGCCTAAAAAGTGGAATAGTTTCATTTCAGCCTCAGAAATCCTAATTGTGGTTGGCAGTTTACGGTAATGCATTAAGTATTGGAATACGGGAGGGAAAATAAAACAAAAAAGAAACTTCTCTATATTACTTAATGTATGTGTTCACATTGGCAGACGTTGATATAAACACCCCCCAGGGGTGCGATTCGATATAATCTGAAATTAATAAGGTTGTTTAATGTATTGTACTAACATAATGAATTTAAATTAAACAAATTTTAAAATATTGTGTAATTAGACCAGCATCTTTATGAGCTCTAGGTTTTATTTTCCTTTTCACAGTAAGTGAATTGACAGGAGTAATTCCAGCTAATTCAGCAATTAGGTAAGTACGGGAACTGGCAATCCCGGGGTCCCGAGCCAAATCTCTCATTGGGTGACTGAGTGGTGTGAGAGTTAATGACAAGTGCCCAAAAAAGGTCCACATCCGTGTTTGATCCTAATCTAAGTTAAAAAAAAATAAATTAATCCAAATTCAAAGTAAAGCCAAAGCAAAGCCAGAATGGAGCCTGAGTGGAGTCTGAGTGGAGCCAGAGCAGAGCCAGAGCAAAGCCAAAGCAAAGCCAGAGCTTAGCCAGAGCGGAGCCAGAGCGCGATCGGAGTGGTGACCGGAGCCTAGCCAGAGCGAAACCAGAGCGTAGCCGGAGTTAAGTTACAGAACGAAGTTAGTGTGAGGCCAGAGCGAAGCCAGAGCGGGACCGAAGGTAGGCCGGAGCATAGCCAAAGCAAAGCCGGAGACTAGTTAGAGTGATTTTAGAGTGGAATTAGAGTGAGGTTATGGTGAAGCTGGAGAGAAGCTAGAGGGAACCAGAGCGGAGGCTGAGTAAGGCCAAAGCAAAGCCAAAGTGGAGCCAGAGCAGAGCTAAAGCAGAAAAGGAGTGAAGTCAGTGAAGGCAAAGTCACAGCAACGCCAAAGCAAAGTTACAGATAAGTTAACTCGAAGGATAGTAAAGTGAAATGCAGTTTTTGGAAGGGCGGTGATGAACATTGAGTTGAGTGTCCTTATATACAATTTATTATTATTATTATTATTATTATTATTATTATTATTATTATTATTATTATTATTATTATTATTATTATTATTATTATTATTATTATTATTATTATTATTATTATTATTATTATTATTATTATTATTATTATTATTATTATTATTATTATTATTATTATTATTATTATTATTATTATTATTATTATTATTATTATTATTATTATTATTATTATTATTATTATTATTATTATTATTATTATTATTATTATTATTATTATTATTATTATTATTATTATTATTATTATTATTATTATTATTATTATTATTATTATTATTATTATTATTATTATTATTATTATTATTATTATTATTATTATTATTATTATTATTATTATTATTATTATTATTATTATTATTATTATTATTATTGTCACCCAATTATCGGGAAGCACAACAGACGACAGCTGAGTAAAGGATCGGAGGCCGCGCCACGCCCACCTCATTAGTCTCTGTCACTAACTGAGGGGGATGTTTAAGGAAATGTCATTTGTCGCTAGCCGCCTCTTTTCTCCCTCCCACTGCCATCTGGATCCTTCGCGTGGATTCACGGAAACCAGAGACTTCTAGAAGACTGTGATATTCCTATAAAAACGGCTGCAGTGAGTGAATTGAGTCATTAATCATTACAAAATATTTAAAAGAAAACAAAATGGGTGCTAAGTACTGCATCCTCTCTTTCGACCCGAAGGTACCTTGGTAACCTCAAAATTAGCTTCCAATCAAAAACCTACATCACCTTCATCCTACATCTTTCATTAATAATCCTACCTGCGGTAAAACCCTTAATGGGTGGGCACGCAGCAAAAACCTTCTGGCTGTATACAGCCAGCCAGCACGAGCGAGCGAGCGAATTGAGTCAGTCAGTCAGTGCTTGACGAGCTAGCGGACGGACAAGAAGACTGCGTGCGAGCAACGTAAGAATTTACGTAATTGGGAGCGTACAGTGGAACTTTAACGGACGAACTGGTGAACTGTAATTGTGTGCATTACGTAATTCTGTGTAATTGGCCAGTTTTAAACTGTAAGCCGGTGGAAATAAAGAACATTGTTGAATTGGACTTTTTATTTCACGAACCCACAAAGTCACATTATTATGATTATTATGATTATCATTATTATTATTATTATTATTATTATTATTATTATTATTATTATTATTATTATTATTATTATTATTATTATTATTATTATTATTATTATTATTATTATTATTATTTGACATAAACATGGTCATAAAAACGTAAACATAAAAGTTTGCAATCTCCGCACTTTCCTGTCTATGCCTACATTGATCATTCTTCCATCTCACAACAGTTTTTCTGTCTAACTGCCCTTCTGTGTAAGGTCACCAGCACTGGAATATCTATATCTACGTAAGCTAGAGATTGTGCAGTTATGTCAGAGTTTAATCTCCTCAAACCGGGTTGCTAGCTTTTATTCATCTGGATCTACCTAAGCATTAGGTAGCTCAGACAGATACTGCGCAGGAGGTTGGTGGGACTGCTTCCCATCATTGCAGGGATGTACTAGAAAATCAGAGGTTATGTTCAAAATAAGACCTGTCTTGCTCTGCAAACAATACAATCTTCCTTAGTAGATATTCCCGTTCCTTGCGAAACATTACAGGTATTACAGTTGCGCATGCTGCGTAAGCTGTTAGGAGGTAACTGTTGGTAAACATTATCTCCCAAGTAGTCCCAGGGAAAACAGCGCATGAAATTAAGATCTGATTATAAGCCTGGCTTATGTACAGGATTCCGCACATACACAGTACGGTATATGAGGCATTACTGGTCCCCAAATATTAGAGAAGATACTTCTCTTTGTTGAACAGCATTTAGATGTGTCAATAGACATTCGTCGAGACGATCTGTTTAGCATGAAGTCGTTAACTGTGCCACTTGAAAGGTTCAAAGTGATGCAACCTCGAACATGAACAATTTACCGCAGTGAGAGTTTTCTCCGGCAGTGTTGTTTCATGGTGCTTATTGTTGATGCTGCCATCAATTCCACAAACGTGCATTCAACTACCCATACAATTTCTTAAAGCTAATAGTCGCATGTGTTCTGAAATTAATATAAATTAAGTTACATATTGCTATGTGTATAACACTGCTTCTTACTCTTCTTCTTCCTCTTCCTCTTTCTCCTCCTCTTCCTCTTCTTTCTCTTCCTCTCCCTCTTCTTCTTCTTCTTCTTCTTCTTCTTCTTCTTCTTCTTCTTCTTCTTCTTCTTCTTCTTCTTCTGGTTGGTTCCCAACACTCCCCACCTGGCAACCTTGGCCTTTGGGGTAACCTCGCCCCACCAAGTGATGATTGGACCCATTTCTCAGGTGGAGGCACCCAGATGGCGGTGTCCATTACCTCCAATGGTAGGGTAATAGTGAAGATGACGGTAAGGCGAGAGGACTTACAGCTTTTACCGTGGACTACAAACCACGTTGGACATAGGGAACATTTCACAAGTGCTACACAGAGGTGAAGGCGTGGATAGTGCCGACTTAAAATCGCCAACTCAAGAGCCGGGAATCGAACTCGGAACCCTTAGCATGGGAGCCGCGAACGAAGCCGCTGCGATACTCCGGCGCCCATTTATCATCATCATCATCGTCGTCGTCGTCGTCGTCTTCGTTGTTGGCCAACATGTCGCTGGTGTGCTTTTCCTCCAGGTCCTCCAGTTTCCCCCACCATTATTCCACCAACTGCTCCATCATTCATTTATCCTAGGTGTTGGGCGACCCCTCAACCCTGATCTCATCTATCAGGTCAATATGCTTCGGCTTCCTCGCTCTGAGGGAACCCAAGCGACTTCTAATACCAGCATTGGTGAGGAAGGGAGACATAAAATTATTAGTAGTAATATCATTATCATTATCATCATTCCTGATGTGGGTTGTTATAGTAATTCAATACTATTTGAAAATTCCATATAAAATGTAGAAGTCACATTCATGGTGATATTTACTGTTACAGCGAAAGTGTTTTATTTACATTATATAAACAAGAGATAAAAACACACTTTACTTAATGATTATTAATGCAATTTAGAAGAACTCCTTTTGTTATTCTGTGCACTTTGACACGATGGTATTGCAGGTCATGTTCACTATGTGTCAGCAGTCGTTTCAACTGACGAAAAAATACTATGGAAACCATTTGACTCTAAAGTTAAATAGCTGCAGTTACGTTGACACTCTTCAAACATTATCAGTATAAATAATTCATTTCTTACGTATGATGGTCACTTCATTATAACACGAATGAAGAACTATCACAAAAACCGAACGTGAGTCACCTAGTTAGCAAGCTTCAGCGTAATGCATTAAGGCCCCTGCAAAAACAGGCCACACAACCTACTGTTCAGTATCTATCCAAGCTAATCTTTTCTGTCGTGTGTACTGTCAATGGGCACTTCACATTAGCTCAGTTATGTTATGCTCCTTGCGATTGCTGTTTAAGTTATAATTTTGTCGTTTTGAGTAACAAAGTTAAAGTTGTGAATAGTTGTGAATAGCCCTACCTCTCAAAGTGGTTGCATATACCAAACAGAGGCACAAATGAGCGGACACTTTCAGTCACCAGTCTTGTTTTCGCTATCTTCCCATACGCCACTTCAGAATCGTCCTTGTCAGCAGTGTCTTTCCCTTGAGTGCTTGTTTACACAGATTTTCTCTCTGTGCTCAAACCGTGAGCGGATTATTGTCTACTTATACAGTCTATACAAGAATGCTGTTGAATCGCTTGAGTGCAGGAGAGCATCCTGCGCTCCTTAAGGACTCGTGTACTAATAAGCCGTTGAATATCGATGCACCCTCAACCTTCGATAGTAGTACAAGGCGCTCAAGCCAACAAACTCTTCCCTTTCACCAATTCTGTCTCTGAATAGGTTAGCTGCCTTCTCTAGGAGTGAGAAGAGTTTGGAAAGATGCAGAAAGATTCAATAAAACTTACTTTTGAATTTAAACAGTGTAATAACGACAGTGCGGGTTTTCGCCTAAATAATTCCATTTCTATGAAAGGATTTAAGCAGCTGTGTCGGATAATTAAAAATGCTCTACATAATGCTACGTTATCAAACTCAGTAAAACGGCAAACAGCTGTAAATATTTAATAGAAGCTTTATAATATATTTTCCTTTCAATAATACGAAGGTGGGTCAAAAAGTAATGCCTCCTATTTTTTCACCTTAAATAAGTAATTTATATGAAAACCTTGAATTGGTGAAATTCCTCAAACCTTCTTCTCAATCCCCTACAGTAGTAACTTCCTAAGTCAACAGTTGGCAGCACTGCAACGTCTTGCAAAATGGCTGACATCGACAATCGTATTAGACGGAGTTCTGTGATTGAATTTTTGACTGCGGAAGGTGAAACGCAATTCACATTCACGAAAGGCTAAAAAATGTGTATGGTGATGCAACGGTGGATGTCAGCACTGTTAGACGATGGGTTCGTCGCTGAAACGAAGTTGAAGGGCAAACACCATTGGCAGATGAAAAGCGAAGCGAAAGGCCGGTGACTGCAGTGACTCCATGCAATATTCAGGGAGTCGATGACATCATTCGTGGTGATCACCGGGTAACAACAGGTGAATTGTGCCGAATTACCTCCCTCAGTAAAGGCAGTGTGATGACGATTATTCAACAACTGGGTTACTCAAAAGTATGTTCACGTTGGGTACCAAGAATGTTAACCGCCCAAAACAAAGAAACAAGGAAAACAATAGCCTCCGAACATTTGCGGCGCTTCAATTTGGAGGGAGAGGAGTTTCTGGAAAAAATTTCACTGTAGACGAAAAGTAGGTTCAATTTTTTGAACCTGAATCAAAGAGGCAGTCAATGGAATACCATCACACAACGACACCGAAGAAAAAAGATTCAAAACTCAGCGGTCGGCAGGGAAAGTTGCGGCGACAGTGTTTTGAGATGCAGAAGGTGTGCTTATGATTGATTTTTTGGAGCAGGGATGCACAATAAATTCTGTCCAATACGTTAGGACTCTCAAAAAGCTGAAAGCACGTATTGGCCGAGTTCGCCCAACAAAAACTATGGCGGATGTTCTTCTTTTGCATGACAATGCAAGACCACACACCAGCCGTTATACCACTGCAGAAATTGAGAAATCGGGATGGCAAGTCTTACCTCACCCCCACGTCTAATTACCAATTAAAAATTATTAATTTTTATGATACAAAAACTAACATTTCCAATTAAATCCCTCACTGTGCGGCATGTATTGCTGGATTGCCCGCAGTACGCCCGCGTTCGCCAGTCTTTGGGCTTGGGGACTAACTTGCTGAGTGTTTTAGGGGACGACCCAGTGGCCGTGGTTAAGGCACTGCGGTTTGTTTCTGAAATCGGTTTTAATAAACAAGTCTGACTTGTATTTTATATTTACTAATTTTAGAGATTTTAAATATTAGTACTGGGATGAGTTTTTTATGTACTTTTAATAGTTGAGTGTTTTTATTTTATCTTACTTTTTAACTTTGTGTAGCTTTTAGTTCTTAGAGTTGACTTCGGGCCCAAATGACCTTGTCGACGGGCCCTAAAACACTACACACTCACTCACTCACACTCGCTCCAATTAAATCTTTTAAATTCGAGAAAGAAAAAAAAAAAGAAACATAAATAATTTATTTTAATACACTACATAAATCCTTATGAACTGTGTTAAATAAGAGTTAGGAATAGAAAAGAATCAATAATGTTAATTTGTTTTAAGGATGTTATTAAAAGTTAAAAATTATTTGGAATAATATTTGAGTATTGGATTGCTTAAATTAAGTTTTAAAGGAAAGATTATAAAAACAGCCAAATATGGTATGATTGTATTGGTCTCAGGAATAAGGGGGCCAATAACAAATGTTAAATTGTTGCGGTGACGGTAAAAGTCAATAAACTTTGTTTAGTAAGAGAAAAGCGTCACTAAGTGTCAAGAGGTGACAGAGAACAGATATGAGTGAATACGACGTAAGTTTTTACAATGTGAATGGATTGTAAAATATATTTCATACAATACTGTGGACATGTATAAAGCTACTTGTCAACCTAGTTTACGCCGCGTATTGTAACTTTTAATACAGTATTAAAAGTTTGGATTATTTTAATTTAAAATAAGTTAAATTATTTCTCAACTTCAAACCTCACCCCAAGACCACACTCGAGGTAAATTATTTCTGTAGCAGCTACGGAACGATGGGAGAAATTGTTACATCATAAAACATCGGATTTGGAAAATTTGGAATTGGACGTCTTCTCATCCCAGTCTACGAGGAGGAAAATTCATCCCATAGCTATTTGATATGGCATTAGCATATACAAAAGCTTAGTACACAAAACAACTATAAAACTTCAAATCACGTACACTTCATTTCAAAATATCCGGTATTATTTGGGAATATTTTAATAGCTCTGTCATTTTGAAAGTGCTTTTTAAAGATCTTATTATTGATTTGGTTTCTTTATCCCTTTTGTATACTCAAAGAAATATGAAAAGAGGCTATAGTGCGATCCATATAAACCTGAACCATATCAATAAGTCATAACTTTTGAACCAATAATAGGACACACGTACAACTTTGGGAGAATATAATACACAGTTGGGAGATTACATTACACTATCTACATCTCAGAGAAAATGTTGGAAGTGTTCTCCACCAGCATCTATACATGTTTGCACTCGTCTCACCATATTCTCTGAAGTTTTACGGAGAGTATCCTCGCCAATGTTACTTCCGTTCGAATGGATTCCTTGAGAACATCAATTGTCCGTAGCCTATTCTTGTACACTCTATTTTTTTAGATATCCCCACAAGAAAAAATCGGTTGAGGTTAGGTCAGGGGATCTGGGAGGGTCACATACCCTTTAAGATTATTCGATTATCAAAGAAACTAGTTGTAAGTTCCATGGTGTCATTAGACGTATAGCACTTTGCTCCATATTGCTAAAAGTTGAAGCATGATTTCTATCCAGCTTACAATCTTTATTCGGCCACACGTTCGGGCACTATATGAAACAGGATTTCTATGTTGGAAGCACAATTCTTTCTCTTCTCGTGTGAGTTTTTGCGGCTATCAGTTTCTTCTGGTCACCAATTGAATCATCTTATTTTAAATAAGAGGCATCAGATCTGTCGTTTTCAGGTGTGGTTCAGAGTGAAATAAATACAATTTTGGAGAAATCCAATTTTGTAACAAATAATTTAATTGTATTATCAGGATTACATTTTACTTGAACTTTCTTTCCTAGTCAATCATTGCTGGTTACCTCCAGCATATCGATAAATTCTTACTTCTTTAATAAAAAGATTCCATTAATTACACAAAACTCCTTATTCCTGCACGTCTACTCATCACTAACAAGATTACAGAACACATATCTCCTTATGAAGATTATTGATTTTCTTCTTATATCCAAAAGTTTTCATCTTTTCACATCAAGCAAGATTATTGATTTTATTTTCCCTAGCAACCATTCAACATTTTTTATACTGTCATTACTCAGATCAGAAAACAAAACTCATTTCAAACAAAAACTCCCGTTACAAAGTAACCTTCTCTAAATTCGATATCATCCAGCTGCTCCACATGGGTATCTTGAAGATATTCATATAAACTTCAGTGTCTACAGTCGTATCAAAGAAAATGGGACCAACGATCCATATATGCTGTTGGACAACACTTCCAACATTTTCTCTGAGATGTAAATAGTGTAATGTAATCTCCCAATTGTGGATTATATTCTCCCAAAGTTGCACGTGTGTCCTATTATTGGTTCAAACGTTATGACGTATTGAAATGGTTTAGGTTTATATGGATCGCAGTATATTTCTACATAGGTTACCTTACCTTAAAAATTGATGAAATAATACAGCTCGTAAGAATATATTATAGAAGCTATATAAAAATACGTTATTGGGTAAAGAAAGTTGTGTGGCTTTATTCTAATAAATGTTTTTAAAAATATATTTTAAAGATTGGTTCACACAAGTGTTATACTATTTGTAATTTTTATCTCATTAGTTTTCTTTGAGCGCATGCGTGCGGCTAAAGACGCCAAGCTGTGAAATCTTAAGAGATGGGCTGCATCTCGCAGATCAACGATTTTCCGCTACACATGATGTAGAACGCTAACCACTGGGACATTTATGTCTTTCCTTTCTTCATTTCTCTTTCTTTTCATTACTGGTTTTTGTAATATTGTCTCCAGGAGCATCCCTGTCCAGATATTGGTCCAGAGCAGTAGTGACGCCCTCAGTAAAATAACAGAAACTCCCTGATCAAGGTTCAACCGCACTTTCCCTGTTTCTAGTTACGATTCAATGAGCACGTTTCACAAATTTTTATTTTCATTTGGAAATAAAGGAAAAGCGTTCGTAATAAAACTGCTAATAGACTTCACAGAGGGAAAGAGTAAAAATAGTTTACAATGATCTCGGCCCTACTATTAACAAAGGCAATATCGCTAATTGGTTGTATCTGCAAGCTTTATTTCATAATACTCACCCCCTTTGGGAGGCAATGAGAGAGCTGCAGTAATTATTTTTCCATCAAATCGACTCTTTTTTGTGTTTTAAAAATGGTCAACGAACGTATGTTTTTTTTATCATTTTATACACAACCCAAATTTCGGTATCCCTTAAACAGGAATGTAACTTCACAATTCCTGCAATTTATGTGTTTTATCCTTTTACGCTAATATTGTAGAGGTTTTTAAATCTTTACACGATCTCTCGCTCTTTTACAAAACCTCTATTTCAGAGCAATTTCAAATTTCGTTGAAGAAAACTGTGATTTCCTGCTGGGAATTACTAGTTATTTAAAACTAACCAGTTTATAAAATGAACCATTTCTTTCCAACAAATTAATTTAAAGTCAGTACAATTTTCTTCAAAATTAAATGTGTTTCAAATATACTTTAAATATCGATAATTTATCTATCTTAAAGTATTAAAGAAAAATAGCCTTTAACAGCAAAATGTCGGTATACTAACAATATGTTTTGTTTAAATCAAGAGAATATATTTATTATTATTATTATTATTATTATTATTATTATTATTATTATTATTATTATTATTATTATTATTATTATTATTATTATTATTATTATTATTATTATTATTATTATTATTATTATTATTATTATTATTATTATTATTATTATTATTATTATTATTATTATTATTATTATTATTATTATTATTATTATTATTATTATTATTATTATTATTATTATTATTATTATTATTATTATTATTATTATTATTATTATTATTATTATTATTATTATTATTATTATTATTATTATTATTATTATTATTATTATTATTATTATTATTATTATTATTATTATTATTATTATTATTATTATTATTATTATTATTATTATTATTATTATTATTATTATTATTATTATTATTATTATTATTATTATTGGCAACAAATACCAATAAATGCCAATAAATGGTTGCACGCCTGTATTTTAATTGTTCACACTTGGCACATTGCGTTATTACATATGCTCAAAATGTGACCAAATACGAAAATAATATTGAAATGTTGTATAAACGCGAAATGAGTTATCAAAAGCGCAAAGATCTAAACCAAAACATGTCACGGAGCGTATGCTTAAGCGAAATGAAAGGTTAAGCAGGGCATGCAAAAAGGTAACAGATAACCCCCCGCAAGGATTTGCTAAATCTCTTAATCCTCTAACGCTCTCCAAAAATATTTTTTCTTAACAACTTCAGCAATTTCCGGAGTCACATCGACGTCGCCGGTGTTTAATTTGGTCCAGCAGAAGTAATTTTACACGCCAGTAAGTTTACTAATGTCATCGGTCTGTGGCGGGATTGAACCTAGGACTTTGGGATCAGTAGGCCAACTAAGTGACGCAGATTGTGAAATGCTAGGCCGGTACTCTGAATTGATTGGAATTGTATAAAGGAGAGTGTTGGAAAAATCGCGTTTTATCGAGTAAATAAGTAAATATTTTTTGTTTTTTTGTTTTTTGTTTGAGGAATAAGAATATTTTCATTCCGAACTAGAAGAAATTACCTTGGAAAATAAAGATGTAGACTGCCTGCGAATGCTCTTGCTGATACGCTCAAATACCCAATTGGTCCAAGCAGCTTTAGATGTTGAAAAATATTTCAATATATACCATTTACTTGTGACTACATAATGACAACAAGACGTCCTATGCATTTTAGGGTATCGCATCCCTTAAGTTAATGTGTATAATCACCACCACCACCACCACCGCCGCCGCCGCCGCCGCCGCCGCCACCGCCACCATCATAATCATCATTGCCCGCCTCGGTAGCGTAGATGGTAGCGTGTCTGCCTCACGTTCAAGAGGTCCCGAATTCGAATCTCAGTCAGGGTGACTTACCTGGATAAGGTTTTTTCCGGGGTTTTCCCTTATCCTGAAAGACGAATGTCAGGTAACTCTAAGCTCTATGGACTCTGGGCTCATTTGAGCATCATTTCACCCATTTCATTCACCGTCTGATATGACTTGACGTTGGAGGACGTAAATTACAAAACAAAAACAAAACATATTCTCCTCCTTATCCTCCTTTTCCTCCTTCTCCTTCTCCTTTTCCTCATTTCCCTCCTTTCCTCCTATTCCTCCTTTTCCTCCTTCTTCTCATCATATTATTGTTACTGTTTTCCATCATAAATTTTTATTATTTCATTGTTGCACTTAAGTTTGTATCAAGCTGTTATATTCTTTTCTGGTGTTTTAGTCTATATTAATTGACTAAATATATCTATATTTATTTTATGCACCTTTATCTGATTATTAAAACTATACCTACCTGTTTTAATGAAAGATATGAAAGATGTTTCCAAATACATTCTCTGTTTATCAGAAATTTTTAAGATGGTGGATTTTTTTTTAAAAAAAAAGCTATAAAATGGTACATTACAAATGCATAAACCTTCAAAATGCTAAAAAGACCAAAATTTATTGTATTGAAGTGCTGAAAGGCCTTGTTCTATAATTGTTCTTTAAACTGGATAAACTGGATTAGTATAAAATACTGAGGTGCTTCACTAGAAATATGATATTTAAGGAGACAATTGAAATGTCGATATCTTCATTATGCGATAATATGAATTTTGGAAGGAAAACGCTATGGAGCTTTATTAAGGTAGAAACAATATTGCGGCAGAGAGGCTTGATGCAAAAGAAAAACAGCAAATTTATTCCAGTCCCTTGGAAAAAGAAGATCTTGGAATAACGTATTGACTTTCGTGGCACAGGATAAGATAAATTTCACGCGCAAGTTTCTGTCAGTAACCAACATGTTCCACCTCACGAAAAAGAAAGGTATTTATTAATATTTTATAACGAACAATTCTTACTTTCTCTAGAAAGTAGTGAATACTAAAACGCCGAAGCGCAGTAATACAGCGATGCAACTAATGATTACTGGATGCACACATAACGATAACGTGACGCACCAGTTAGCTCAGTAACAGTACCTATATTATTGCAGGTGACAACCGCTAAAGGGACTTTCTCTTCTTTTACTCACTGACACACAAATACACAGGAGAGTTAGTTGTCTTATGACAACAGAACACTGAATAGATAGTCAAACTGAAAATGTCAATGCCATGGCCGGGATTTGAACCACGGATCTCCTGGTTTTCGTCCAGTCGCTCTTACCCATTGAGCTACCATTGCCAACGTGCCGTTATGACATTAAATACTGGAACTGACTCTGATGTTTCCCCGGAAAACCACTAGGGGCTCTCATGTTCGAGATACACCGTTTGTGGCGACTTACTATTGTAAGTACTTGAGTCCTAGGCTTCATGTTAAACTATTATTATTATTTAAGTTAATTGGTGGAAATTAATCGTTATTTCACACTAGCCGTGTTTTTTTATAGATAGGGACAATCTGAAAAATTCAAAATTCAATGTCATGGCCGGGATTTGAAGCAAGGATCTCCTGGTTTTCGTCCAGTCGCTCCTACCATGGCCAACGTGCCGTTATGACATACGAGTCAATTGGAGAATTTAATGTCATTGTCTTTGCAATGCAAGTTTAATATTTTTCTTAACTTTTATCAACATATGCTCCATGTATTTGAGCACTGAGATCACTCTAAATTTGGATGTAGCTGAAAGCCATAGGAGAGGAAACAATTATAACTGTATATGCTCATTTTCTTAAAAGTTTTATTATTTTAACATTATAAAAGGATATAATTACAGCGAATCTAACTAAATGCGGAGCAGAACAGATCCCGCAGTAAGCTTATTTGCCATATCACAGTTTATTATGGCAAAATAAACTAAACAAAGAGCTGCACTCATTTCAGAGCTATTTTTCACAAATATCCCTTCTGGAAGTGCTGGCTGCACATTTAAAGGAAGCTTAGCAAAAGTGGCTATTGTAGTATAACAAGATTATATATGGATATTAATTGTTGTTTCACACTGGCCGTGTGTAGGCTAAAGTATGGAACGGTAGAGTCAGACTGAACAATTCAATGCCATAGACGGGATTTGAACCACGGATCTTCTGGTCTCCGTCCAGCCACTCTAACCATTTCATGCCATATCGGCACGTTGGCCATACAAGCCACGGAGACCAGAAGATCCGTGGTTCAAATCACGGCTATGGCATTGAACTTTTCAGTCTTACTCTACCTTACCAAAAGTAAGGTATAGTATATATACTATATACTATATAATTTACGTCCTCCAACGTTGTCATTTCCGACGGTGAATGAATTGGGTGAAATGATGCTCAAATGAGTCCAGGGTCCATGGAGCTTAGAGTTACCCAACATTCCTCTTGAAGGATAAGGGAATACCCCAGACAGGCTATCATCTACGCTATTGAGGTGTGCAAAATCATATTAATAGCTAGGGAAAGCTCGATATTAGTTTTTCTCGATACTCGATTCTCGATACCGTTACACGATGTTTTTCGAATATCGGGTATCGTGAAAAACAAAATGTCGGGAGAACTGTGTAATGCCAATAACATTAAATAAGAATTACACATTTAATGAGCCAAAACGTAAAACCATCAATGTTCTTAAACTCCCCATTAGACATTTAGAAGCAAAACAGCCCTTTTTTAAAATAAGTTTTTGCAACGAAATAGCATTTTCACTCTTTCGCATCAAGTCCACTTCTTTTTCTGTCACATATGAGTCCGCGTGTGCTAAATAGTCTTTCAGAGAAAACTTTTGCAAGAGGAATACACAAATATTGGGTGGCATTTTGTTATTTTTGTTAGTTATGGAAATGTTGAATTTGTTTTCCAGTAATCCATTGCAGTAGAAAGAGGTGACAAATTGGAGATATGCAGTGATTTCTTCTTGGAAATCGATAACTGACACTAAATTCGACACGCGATTATTATTTTCTTGCATAATGTTGCTGTACAGTGTAACCGCAGTATCAGGCAGCGATTAGGAGGCGGCGAATTAATCGAAATCAGATAATTAAAAAGAAGATAAATTAATAAAAATGCCTTGCTAAACTAATATAAAAATCTTGTTATAATATGAAATTAGAATGGATAGAGTAATTATTAAAATAGCGGTTGACTTGAAGAATAAGAAGGGCAGAATATAATTTAATATAACATATATATAGCATCCGGGCAAGAAAGATAAAACATTCTTGTAAAAATCTGTACACGTCGAAGAGACAGGAAGGAAGGGCCGTTACCTTCTTTGTGCTAGTAAAAGTTCAATGTCTGAGAACTATTGTATACTTTCAGAGCTTTCAAAATGCAGTTGAGCATGAACGCTAAAGGGATTTACTTCGCTGATTTGATGACGATGTTTACCGTTACAAACAACTCAGGGTAGGCGTTCCCCAACTCAGGGTGTGTTGAACGTCAATGAGTTGAATGAGTTTTGCAAATCAATGCGAAAATTCGAAATAAATGAGAAACCAATAATAATGTAACATTTGAGAAGGGTGAGCTAGTTTGGTCATGTGATAAAGTTAGAGAGGGGGTCAGAATAAGTACGAACTAAATCGTGAAGTAAGAAAAACTTACTTAAAAGGTGATACTACGACAGGAAGGACGTGTTCATGTGCGTTAAGAAGAGAAGCGAAGATTTATAAGTCTGAAATGTAGGGAAGTTAAGAATAGCGCAACCAGCCTAAGTGGAAGCAGCATTAGAAGTTTATTAGAGTAAAGTAGTCGCCGTATAAAGAAGAAATAGAAACCGCGCGGAAGTAAATTTAAACAAGTAATCCTGGGTTTCAAGTAAAATTGAATTCATGTTAGAAATTTTACTAACAGCTGGTCACCGATCCAAATCGATAAGCCAACTTATTAGGAATTAAACCAAATAATTCTGCAACAAAGTGTTATTAATACGACTGAAGCCAACAACCACCAAAATCCATTTCCTACAACCTGAGGATAAGAGAACTCATAGCTCCAATTAGAACACAGTCAATTTAACACTGGTATGCGGGTTTGCCACAACAGGTACCATATTCCTGGCAATTTTTCGGACTTTACAATGTTATATTTGCGGCAATAATGTTTTGTAATTTTAAAATAAAATAAAAAATTTCAGAATCACCACCGAAGTGTCGATGGTATCAAAGACCCATACCTATTAACAACAGATGTTATCAAAGAAATTAATTTCACTATTATATGCTCACTTCTTGAATTACTACTGGATTCTAAACTCGAATAATAACAAGTTGCCAGTTACTGAGAACTGGCTACTTGAATAAAATTATTCTTTTTTTCTGTCTATTGGTTTTAGTGATTATACTATATATTGACTGTGTGCAAGCTTTTTAATCAAATTTCACTCAAGAGTCCTGGTATAGAAGTATTTGGATTTACCATAAACCAATATGATTAACTGCACTATTTAAAATATTTGAAAATGAAGGATGATTTGTACCTAGTCCAACATAGCTTAATGAAACTTAATAAATTTTCATCATTTCTTAAAATCATGAGACGAGGTTTCCAGTGCATATTTGTAAATATGTTGTTGTTTTCAAATGCTAGGCTTTGGCAATGAAGCCATTAGCTCTCTTGCTCTCCAATATTTCTGTGTAATGGGTCCGGCAGGTAGGGCTTCTCAGGTTAAAAGATGTTCTTCAGTCATTTCCTCTTCTTTGTTGCACAGAGCACAATTGGGACTTGCATAAATTCCCATTCTGTGTAAGTGTTTGGCCAAATAATCATGTTCCGTAAGTAATCTAAAATTTGCTACTGCAGCTTTACGTGGGATTTCTGAAATAATTTCTGAATTTTTAATTAAAATGTTCCATTTTTTATCTTTTGCTTTGTTAGATATTGATTGGTTTTGTTTGGTTTTATATTTGCTTTTGATTAATCTTTTTATGGATGTAAAGGGGAAGTTTTTACTTTTGTTCTGAATTAAATTTGCACCTTTTTTGGCAAGAAAATCAGTTGATTCATTTCAAGAAAGTCCACAATGTGCAGGTATCCACTGTGATATAATTCTTTTCTGTAGTTTTCGAAGTTGTTGGATCATTTTGTGACATTCGTTCATTTAGATTGACCTCATTTTATATGAACTTATTGCACATAATGCTGCTTTAGAATCAGAAAGTATGACAGCATTTTTAAATTTATCTATTCTGTATAGAAGGTGTTGGAGTGAAATATGAATAGCCGTTACTTCTGCATCAAAATTTGTTGTGTGGTAGCCTGCTGGTTGATAGAATGAGAACAGTGCACACTTAATTCCTGCTCCTGAGTTGTTGTACAAGGTAAATCCATCTGTATAGATATGTAACCATTCTTTAGGTGGGTATCTATTGTTCATAGTTTCTAATGCTAGTGATTTTAGTACAGGTTTGGAAGTTTCAGATTTTGTAACTATTTGTTCTAAATCTAATTGAATATTAATTGGTTCAAAAGTCAGTGGGTTTTCTTTGATTAAAATGTTTTCTTTAGAATTAGGAAGATTCAGATCTGTTTTTAATTCCGTAACTTTGTGTAGGAAACTTGTTTGTGTTTTCATCTTGATTGGTTGTAGTAATCTTCTCTCCCATTTTCTTGTTTTTAACCGCAACATTTTTTTCATGTTGTATTAGTGCCTGCTCCTCTAAAGTCAGATGTATTGGACAGTTCCGAGTTAAGGCTTGCATTGCCGTGATTGGAGTTGATTTTGCTGCACCGGTTATTAGTCGCAGGGCCTGATTTTGGCATACTTCTAGGTGATTTATATTAGAACTGTTTGCTGTAATTATTACCTCTGCATTATAAAGAAGTATTGGCTTGATAAATGTTTTGTATGTGGTGTTCAGTGTCTCCCGATTACTGCCCCACTTGACTCCAGCTAACCTTTTCAAAATTGATTTTTTGTTGTTGATTTGTTTACTACTGCTTCAATATGATGTCTCCAAGATAATTTTGAATAAAAAATTGTTCCTAAATATTTTGTTTCATATGTTTAATATTTGTAAATATTGTGTACCTACGTCTGTGTATATGTCGTGCAATATATTTAAATGTTGCAGTGAACACCTTAATAAAACATGATAGGGCGCTGCCTAAGATGGAGATTTGGGAATGTCCTAAGGCCACATTAAGGACAACCGAGGACATGCCGCTCACCGATCAAAGCAAGCCGCAGAGAAGGTGCCGGTCTGTGGCAAACGTTGTGTAATAAATCTATTCCTGGAAACAATGTGGAGAATTAGGGAATGCTCTTAAGACATAGACCTGAATCCCTGTCACTTTTCAACTCTTAACTTTGTGGCTTGACATAATGTCATACTGACACATAGCAGTATGCACGAGCTTCAGAAGGTTTCTGGAATATATAGGTAATACTTTATTTTTAAACAATACAATTTAAAGGATATTATTTTATTATTATTAATGACGTTCATTATGTCACTTCCATAGAATTTTCATGAACGGAACGATGGTTGCCTTAGCATTGCAATTATTTTTTGTTGTCTGTCTATCGTATTTGAAGTCAGCAGCAAGGCAAAACCGAAACATAAAATTTATTTCTTACACAGATCTACCTCAAAGAGGTACTTCATTCCTTGTCGCATTACACTGAGAGAATTAAACACTGACATTTATGAAGGAGAATCCTTTGAAGCATGCCTTGTTGCTTTAAATGTACTTCCACAAAAACTTGCCGATGAATTTAGAATATCATTCTGGCAAAACCGCTTTTGAAACACCACTCAGCACTCCTTAATCTTAGTTCTCTTTGTTTTTATCTGGAACACTTCCAGCAATAATCATTTTTGGACGTTTTAGCTTTGATGAAAATCATTTGAAGTCCACGTAAACTGTTAACAAAAGCGTTCCGAAGCTGAGAGCCACATTTCTTGTTGCTACTTTGCAGTTCTTTGATATGTTGAGTTTACATAGTTATTCACAACACACCCTACACCGCGGCATAGGTTTTATGGCTCGGTTTTATTATTTATCTTCCTCAGAAGACGCTATGTGTTGACGTATGACTTCATCAGATTACGCTATGACGTGATGGATGGCTTCGCAGCCAGATATAGGGCATCTTCGCGAAAGGGGCATGCATCACTGTCGCCTGTACACACCGCATTTTATTTCGTAGGCGACGGTAATGTAGGGTTCTTGTAGCTCCAACTTTATGGCAAGTTCTCCCTCTAAAGGATAATCAAGTAGGCGCCCACGTCGTCTCAAACATATCAACACAGTTCCGCCTAATCGCATAATACACTCCCATTATTTAAGTTATTTTCAGTCAGACATGTTGGTGCACCAAACAATCAATATAGGTTTCTTCACTTACGAAAAAAGAGAGACTCTTCCAATTTCATTTGTTTGACGATTGGCAATACCAATTTTAGGAAGAAAATCGTTGTATTTATTATCTTCTACAGTTCTGCACCTATTTTTACATTGTAAATATTGCTTTCCAGACAAAAATTCGACTATCGAGATTTCACCGAAAATAAAAATTTGAGATTCTTCTTCTTCTTTTTTTTTTTCTTCTTCTTCTTCTTCTTCTTCTTCTTCTTCTTCTTCTTCTTCTTCTTCTTCTTCTTCTTCTTCTTCTTCTTCTTCTTCTTCTTCTTCTTCTTCTTCTTCTTCTTCTTCTTCTTCTTCTTCTTCTTCTTCTTCTTCTTCTTCTTCTTCTTCTTCTTCTTCTTCTTCTTCTTCTTCTTCTTCTTCTATCCCTTATGCCTTTAGGCAACGTGTGGGGAATAGAAACTCTGGATCAGACAAAGAGACCAGGATGGGTCGTCAGCCCGATGCCTGGTATGAGAGTGAGAGAAGTAATGACAGAAAGGACGAAATGAATGAAAGGAAAGATGATATAGAGCAATTGGTGGAATGATAGAGGGAAAACCCGAGATCCCGGAGAAAACTCGCCCCTACCATGTTGTTCACCATAAATATCACATGCGGTTACGTGGGACGATTTGAGATTCCCTATATAAAATATCTTTTGAGAAAAATATGCATATGTAAATGTAACTGCGTATGTGCATAAGCGAGCGCGAAATGCATATTTGAAATATCTAATGTGTTGCACTCACTTCATTTTCTCTTGCATAACTTACTTTTAAAAACGGATATTCCTATATATACACACTTCAGTACATCGAAATAAACATGCGGTTTAAGCGATAGTCAAATATTTTATTAGTTGCTGAAATGTGATGGCTATGAAATTTCGTTCTCTTTTTGTGGCTTAGAGATTGAAAAAAATGACTTCTCATTTCAAAGAACTATAAGTACTGGAGAATTCAAACAAATATACCACCGTAATGATTTACTCCACAGAACATGTATTTGATATAAACTGTGTGTTTCAACGCGCTCTACTTATTTTTGTGTAATACTCTGCCACTCCCTTACGGTTTACCAGTTATGCAAAAGTTATTCAAAATGAAGAGGACTTAAGTACATTCCCAGAAAATTCAATATATACATTCTATTTCTCATAAAAATATCTTAAACACATGAAATTGTAATCAAAATGGTTAGAATCGTTTTGAGAAAATCAGAAGTGTTGAAGGACGTTGTATGTAAAGGGAAGATGCGGTAGAGGATTTTCTTGAAATTTTTCGTGTGGCATCCTTGTAAGATGCCGAAGTTAAACACAAATTTTTTGAGTTATGTTGTTCACAGATACACCCACATATCGACCTTTTTGTCTTTCTTTCTTCCCTCCCACCCTTTCTTTCTTTCATACAGGACAACTTAAATTACATAGGTATTTCCAGTAAAATATCAGTTTCAAAATTTTGGGTGGAATGCAATACAATCCTTGCCTGCTATGTAAGTGGTAGATGACATAAAATCGAAAAGTTAGTTACATTCAAAAATTGTACTAAAGTTCAGCAGCTTCCAGGAAAATGACATGAAGATTTTCAAGAATTTCCCGCACAAACTATTCTTTAATGAAACAAATTTCGCTACTTTTGAGCTTCTCAAAAATGACTAACGATTTTGATTAAACTAACACGTGTTTACGACGTTTTTATGAAAAAAAAGTATAGCTATATTTTCTTCTACAAACACCAATGAAGTCCTCTCCATTCTCAATTACTGTTGCATAACTGGTAAATCGCTAGAGATAGACAAAATCTTACCACACAAAAGAAGCAGTTCTCGTGGAAGCACGAAATTTACAAGCAATGAATTTTTAGTAGTGTTATCTTGTTAGAGATACTCCTTATTATTAGTCTGCTTTTACTTCTGAACTGGAAAGTCATTATTCGCTTTTTCTCTCTTGCTGTTGGATGTTCTAAGCCATCACTCAAGCATACTCTTTTAGAATCTCAGTATCACGTTATCTACTCCATTCTACAAAGAAATATGCAACTGTGAAGTTTATTAGGATTAACAAAAAGTAGAAATAATAATAAGCTTTTGTAAAAACAATATATTTACGACAGAGAGCTGGCAGGCTGAATACAGCCCGAGGAGTGCCACACATACGAGTATATTTGCCACTGTTATGGCTTAACCACTTAATACTGAATATAGTGTGTTTTAGGATGACGAGTGTAATTTAAGATGGGGAAAATAGTATACAGAAGAGGAAATAGCGAAATCCATGCAAAAAATTGTACGTACAACCTAACTGAAATAGAGCAAGCGTTATCAAAAGTAAAGCAAATCTTATACTTAATTAACAAAACATAAGGTATCATAGAAATTCGGTTGTATCTGCATTGGATCCTGTTTGATATATTCCAAAATTGGTTAATAGTGGGCAAAAATGTCAAAATAACTACTAAGCTATTACACGCTTCTTCATATTTCCTGAAAATTTGGGACTATATGCCTTGAGGCTATGCAGGAATTAAGAAAATTATTTTATTGTTCAACTAGGCTACTTACGACAGCTAATCACTGAATGGGTTCCGGAAACCGTAGCTTTCCCTGTTTAGTTCATTAATAATTATCGATGAAAACCAAAAAATTAATTATATATGAAGACACTGAACATCGAAAATTCCTTCAAGACTACTATAGTTTAGCAATTGATATAGTGTTTCCATTACCCCTTCCACTGAAGGTTTCCTCTCCTCTTTGGCTAGGAAATATTGAGATATTTTTCATAGATCTTCCTTAGTCCGATGAAACAATTTTAAACAATCCGGATGAAAAAGCTTGCGTGTTATCAGTTACTATGATCCCTGCTTTTCTTTTACGGCAAAGCCGTCACGTCATGAATTTTTATGGCAATTTTTGATGTTCCATCATCTTTCTTACTTTCTCCGTCACCTCTGAATATTGTATCACAAGACGAACACGTACAAAGTGTTTCTTCACTGCCGGGAATTACATTTTCTTGCATATGAGTGCGCAAAATTTTGAAGCTTTATGATGTATAAGCAATTTAATGAAATCACTCAAAGTAAAAAGAGGTATATGTTATTTATCAAAGTCTTGTTCAACTTGAAAGCAAAAGAACGAATTTCAAACAAAACTTGCAGTCATTTTGTAAAATGAAAGGGTGAAAGGTTACGATAATAAAACATAGACAAATGTTTTGTAAGTTTTGGTTCAGTTCTAATATAACAATATATATTACTTATCAATAAGACATACCTAGATGTACATAAACTTTTGTTAACATGCATTACATTTAACTTTAGCAGCATCAGCATCAACTATTTGTATAAATAATTCCATTATAAGACACAAAAGGTATGGCTGAAGGGAGCGAAATAAGCCTTGAAATAGCCGTGTGTGTGTGTGTGTGTGTGTGTGTGTGTGTGTGTGTGTGTGTGTGTGTGTGTGTGTGTGTGTGTGTGTGTGTAGTGTAGTGTAGTGTTTAACGCCCGCTTTTACTACATACGGCACCGCAGGCGGTGACACTGATGATGCATGAGATGAAGATGGAGCACCGGTGGAATGAGATGGCGGGGGAAACCGGAGGTCCTGGAGAAAACCCGCCCCAACGCCGTGTTGTCCACCACAAATCTCACTTTGCGGTCGCCTGGGATCGAACCCGGGCCGCCTTGGTGAGAGCCAAGCGGTCTGAAATAGCCTTGTGTGCGATAAACCCAGAATACCCCTAGTAGTAGTAGTAGTAGTAGTAGTAGTAGTAGTAGTAGTAGTAGTAGTAGTAGTAGTAGTAGTAGTAGTAGTAGTAGTAGTAGTAGTAGTAGTAGTAGTAGTAGTAGTAGTAGTAGTAGTAGTAGTAGTAGTAGTAGTAGTAGTAGTAGTAGTAGTAGTAGTAGTAGTAGTAGTAGTAGTAGTAGTAGTAGTAGTAGTAGTAGTAGTAGTAGTAGTAGTAGTAGTAGTAGTAGTAGTAGTAGTAGTAGTAGTAGTAGTAGTAGTAGTAGTAGTAGTAGTAGTAGTAGTAGTAGTAGTAGTAGTAGTAGTAGTAGTAGTAGTAGTAGTAGTAGTAGTAGTAGTAGTAGTAGTAGTAGTAGTAGTAGTAGTAGTAGTAGTAGTAGTAGTAGTAGTAGTAGTAGTAGTAGTAGTAGTAGTAGTAGTAGTAGTAGTAGTAGTAGTAGTAGTAGTAGTAGTAGTAGTAGTAGTAGTAGTAGTAGTAGTAGTAGTAGTAGTAGTAGTAGTAGTAGTAGTAGTAGTAGTAGTAGTAGTAGTAGTAGTAGTAGTAGTAGTAGTAGTAGTAGTAGTAGTAGTAGTAGTAGTAGTAGTAGTAGTAGTAGTAGTAGTAGTAGTAGTAGTAGTAGTAGTAGTAGTAGTAGTAGTAGTAGTAGTAGTAGTAGTAGTAGTAGTAGTAGTAGTAGTAGTAGTAGTAGTAGTAGTAGTAGTAGTAGTAGTAGTAGTAGTAGTAGTAGTAGTAGTAGTAGTAGTAGTAGTAGTAGTAGTAGTAGTAGTAGTAGTAGTAGTAGTAGTAGTAGTAGTAGTAGTAGTAGTAGTAGTAGTAGTAGTAGTAGTAGTAGTAGTAGTAGTAGTAGTAGTAGTAGTAGTAGTAGTAGTAGTAGTAGTAGTAGTAGTAGTAGTAGTAGTAGTAGTAGTAGTAGTAGTAGTAGTAGTAGTAGTAGTAGTAGTAGTAGTAGTAGTAGTAGTAGTAGTAGTAGTAGTAGTAGTAGTAGTAGTAGTAGTAGTAGTAGTAGTAGTAGTAGTAGTAGTAGTAGTAGTAGTAGTAGTAGTAGTAGTAGTAGTAGTAGTAGTAGTAGTAGTAGTAGTAGTAGTAGTAGTAGTAGTAGTAGTAGTAGTAGTAGTAGTAGTAGTAGTAGTAGTAGTAGTAGTAGTAGTAGTAGTAGTAGTAGTAGTAGTAGTAGTAGTAGTAGTAGTAGTAGTAGTAGTAGTAGTAGTAGTAGTAGTAGTAGTAGTAGTAGTAGTAGTAGTAGTAGTAGTAGTAGTAGTAGTAGTAGTAGTAGTAGTAGTAGTAGTAGTAGTAGTAGTAGTAGTAGTAGTAGTAGTAGTAGTAGTAGTAGTAGTAGTAGTAGTAGTAGTAGTAGTAGTAGTAGTAGTAGTAGTAGTAGTAGTAGTAGTAGTAGTAGTAGTAGTAGTAGTAGTAGTAGTAGTAGTAGTAGTAGTAGTAGTAGTAGTAGTAGTAGTAGTAGTAGTAGTAGTAGTAGTAGTAGTAGTAGTAGTAGTAGTAGTAGTAGTAGTAGTAGTAGTAGTAGTAGTAGTAGTAGTAGTAGTAGTAGTAGTAGTAGTAGTAGTAGTAGTAGTAGAAAGGTCGAGTAGGTGATATTTGAGAATACACAAATAATGGTTATATATGAAGATATCACAAAAGTGCAACTCCAAAATAAACGAGAAATCCAAATTTACGTTAACTCTGCAGTGATATTATTACTGTCGAAAGAGCACGAGTCTTTGATTTCTAGAATTTAATTTGGAAGTTTATTCCCCTTTCTCATACAACCAGAGAGCATCGGAAATTTGCACCTAAGTTTTAAAAAAGTAACAAGCTGAATAAGTTAGTCTGCAACGTTCCTTTGTCAGATAACACCGTCACTAGACAACCAGTTATGTGACTGATGAGAATAGCACACTATCATCTGCATCAGCTGTACCAAAGTTACATTGCAGGAGATGAAAGCACTGATGTTTTAATGATATTAGTTATGTTTACCTTAGTTTATGTTTTCGGAATCAGGGGTACTTTCTTCTCTCTACGACAGAGGTCCCCTCTCTCCCTCTCAAACCGGCGAGTGAAATATTTAATATTTCGGACGAAGTATTTACATCAAATGAAATACCATGGAAAATCGCCGCAGATATATTTTGCACTGATAGTGTAACGGCAATGACCATACACATTGCTTGAGCCACAGCAAAAACTACAGATAAGACAAAAACCTCTAGCAGCAGTCATTACGTCTTTCTTAGGCAGAGAAAACTCTTTAGGATTTACGACATTGTTGAGTGATACCATAAAAATAACAAACTATACAAACTGACTACTTCTTAAAAGCATGCTCTTCAATGTAATGTCTAAAATATAGATAGCAAGGTACCAGTAGCCCCTCTTGTGCACAATGACTCAAGATAGTTCTTCCGAAACATTTGATGGGATTGCATGTAGAGGTAACAGCATTTCTGATGGACAGTAACCTTCTATCGGCGATATATTAAATGACTGGATGCGCAAAATGGTCTACTTGGCCGATATTTTTTTTTGGAAAAATGTAGGAAAAAATGAAGGTTTTATTTTAAGAAAACGGGCATGTATTGGTTGGAGTATGTGGGAATGAAAGATACAAATCTTTTTTCTCTGGCCAACAGCTTATTGAATGAAAATAATTTAAAACTTCGAGATAACACAAAATTATTCGAGCACATCTCAGAGTAATGAAAGACTCAATTTGTACACTAATTTTTTAGCAACTCCAAAGAAGAAGCTGAAGTACTTCAAATGGTGCATAAAGATTAAATATACAGAAAGACAGATTAGATAGACTGGTATGTAGATAATCCGTGTCTCAGTGAAAACATAAACGATTTGTTCTTTATTGAATTCTGGATATACTGTAAAGTATGACCAAGTTCAGGATCATACAGGGAGTAATGACTGTTTGCACAACACCGCTATGCAGATTACTACTAGCCTTTATCCAAGGTCGAATGGTTTTGTTAGACACTTCTACTAGTTGTGCGTGTGTGATTCGAAACCAGTTGTGTATTCTGTGATTCTTCAAAATGAACTATGTGATACAAAATCCCGTCGATTGTCAGTTGAAAGGAGTTATTCAAGTTTTGAATGCTGGCTGAAATTAACGTCAACTAATGGTGTGATGGTCACGTATGCTGCACTTATTGAAGATAAACGGTCTTTATTTCCTGGATCACGAATTGAGGTATTATGGTATACTTCAAAGTGTGGAACATATGATTTCATTGGAGATTGTGCCATTGTTTTTATTATATATAATATATAATACAGTAATAAATGAATCAAATATGAGAAAGTGGTGTGAAGTGTTCAACAATGGACGAACAAATGCCACTCGACAAGAACGTCCGTCATCCATCATGTGTGGTTTGAAGAATCAAACTAGTAACAAACTGGTACAGAAGAGATCCAAACCGTAGAGAGTTACAGATTACTTCTTAAATATTTCTCGACACTTGGTGAAACTGTGTGCCATCATCTTGGCTTAAAGGACAAGAACACGGGAGTCGACTACAACACAGGGATTCTAAAGCTAAAATAGAGGCTAATATATGTTTAAATAGCCAAAAGCCCACCTCGGTAGCGTAGATGCTAGCGTGTCTGCCTCACGTTCAAGAGGTCCCGAGTTCGAATCTCGGTCAGGATGAGTTATCTGGATAAGGTTTTTCCGCGGTTTTCCCTTATCCTGAAGGACGAATGTCAGGTATCTCTAAGCTCCATGGACCCCGAACTCATTTGAGCATCATTTCACCCAATTCATTCATCGTCCGATATGACTTAAGGTTGGAGGACGTAAATTACAACAAAAAAAAAAAAAAAAAAAAAAAAAGGCCGAACTGATTCTGTAGAGATAAAATATTCCTAAATTTTGGTAGTGATCGAATGTTTTAATAAAACTGTATATGTTGAATTTATTGAAGATAAACGGCCTTTATTTCCTAGATCACGAACTGAGGTATTATGGTATACTTCAAAGTGTGGAACATATAATTTAATTGGAGATTGTGCCATTGTTTTTATTTTATATAAATATAGGTTCAGATACAAACTTACCTTATGTTCCCTTACGATCTACTCTATCCTTTCCCCCGTAACATTAACATGATAGGGCCGATAAATTAGTTAACCTTCAGATTTCGACATAGAAATTAATTTTAAAAAAGGCTCCTTGAGACAAAAAAAAAAAAAAAAAAAAAAAAAAAAAACCATTGGAAGCCCTATTCTAGAGATGACTTACCGAAAATTACAAACAATATTACAAACCTACCACATTTACGCCTAATTCATACACTCAAGATATAATCTGTTAAAGGTGGATCAATACCTATGCAGTGGGAAGTAATAAACTAGTTTTCTTCGGGTAGTGCAGCTACCCGAGACACTAAAAGGAGGAGGGGTAGTACACACAAATGTGGAACACATAAATGATGTTCGTATTACCTCGAAAGTTGGACAAATAGGTCGAGATGCCGTGCAGTAAACTCGGCAGGCACGTTTGCGTATCGTTAAACACGTCGTTCCGATATAATGTCCCAGAACAGTCCGCTGTGCCATCAATTGGCCGATATAACGATACCATACCGTAACGTAAGAACGATGGGCATGACGAATGTGAAAGTTGGAGAAGGTAGCTAGATATTGCAGAGCGTGCCATTTACAATAAATACTTGGCTTGACCTGAGCGCAGAGCACTTTCACTCGCCGGCTGTTACACATCCTGATGGTCGCCGCCGTTCTGCTACCTTTCCGGTTATAATGGGAAAGTTCAAATCACCGGGGAAAGCACACGGCCATTGCAGTCCGCTGGAACTAATACATATGGAAGAGGTGAAGCCGATAACATCAATGATCAAAGGTCGTATAGGAATTACGGAAATAAAAACCACGTAACACAGCCTCAAGTTAAATGGAATTCCAAATGAAAATGTTCATCAAAGCATAACGTGCTTGAAAGTTCCTCGGAGAGACAGGAATATAACAAGATATAATAATGGGTCAAAGTTGCCTTGGAACTGCATTTCAGGAAGACCTCTTCTAACATTATTATCATCATGATTGAACTCTTACGCTTGTTCCAACCCTCAAGAACTTTATTCAACAATCTTTTTCTAGATCTCCCTTTTCTTTCATATTCGTATAATTTCGAGACACGCGGCCTTCGTATTTGACTGTAGTATGTTTTCATATTACCATATGTTATTGATTTGATTTAAAATATTCAAAACTTCGCTTGCTTTTTCACTCTTCTGCTTCCCTGCTCTTCTATATGCAGCAACCGCTCTCAAGGATTTCATTTCTCTAAAGTCTAAACGCGATATTGGCTTTCTTCCAGCCTTCAGCATTCTGTGGTGTATCTTCAATTGACACTGCCAGAATTTTATAGTTTTGGGTCTGTAACCTTGCGAGTTATGTTCAGAATATCTTTCAGATTACTTTAAACATTTGATTGACTTGTTAAGACAATGATCTTTAAACTGGCATCCAAAATACTTAACATTTATAGTTACTGAATGATATTGTTCTTAATCTTATTTTATTTAGCCATGAAAGTCAAGCATTTTGATTAACGAAGCAGTAATGTGATTTGTACGTCAGATGATATTTCATCATTATTTGTAAGGTTGGCGCTCACGCCCTTCCGTTCCAAAGGTCATCATGCCATCTACCTCGAGGTCATCAAATGTCTTGAATTTCTTTCGAGATGTATTGTTGCGAGCTATATATGTGGAGTTCATGCTCAGAATAAGTTCAGCCCATTCTGCCTTGTTTAGAGTTATCTTTTGGCTGATGCTAACAGCGTTCATTTCTGTTTCATGACAGCTTTCTGTCTCATATAACGCTTTCAAACACTTCCAGCAACTGTTCTCAGACATTTTATTTTTGCCCTTTCTGTTTTCTTCTATCGAATCTCTCTCTCTCTCTCTTTCTCTCTGTAATTTACGTCCTCCAAAATTTAGTCATATCGGACGATAAATGAAATGGGTGAAATGATGCTCAATGCGTCCGGGGTCCATGGAGCTTAGAGTTACCCGACTTTCGTCTTTCAGGATAAGGGAAAACCCCGGAAAAACCTTATCCAGGTAATCACTCTGACCGAGATTCGAACTTGGGACCTCTTGAACGTGAGGCAGACATGCTGCCATCTACGCTACCGAGGCGGGCTCGAATCTCTTAATTGACCAGTTTTTGATTCCCACATCAGTAAGGGTAGGCCATAACATCGTGAAATTTCAGCACAGTGTTTCTTATTAATTTTTTATTTTTATGCATTTATTATTGTAACACACTTTGTTTTAAATCTGCTTATTTTTTCAAATCAAATTTCGCAAAAATAACAAAATAACAGGAATATCATAAAGTTTAAATTTGCTCAATATTTATGCCATAAATTATTGGTTCTTTATATCTCATTTGATGCTTGGTCTAGAAATTCGCTCTCTGTAGCACAGGTGGTAGCGTGTCTGCTATACGTTCAAGAGGTCCCAAGCTCCTGTCTCAAACAGGGCAAGTTATCTAGATAATGATTTTTCCGGATTTTTCCTTAACCTGTAAGATGAAAATCGGGTAACTCTAAGCTCTATGGACCCTGGGCACCTTTGAGTTCATTTCATTCATCGTCCGATTTGACTCGACGTTGGAAGACGTAAATAAATACACAGCCTCTGAAATTCCTACTTTTGTTTTTGTTGGAGGCATGTCTAAAATCATGGAGTATAATTTGTATCCAACACACTTGCAAGTGAAATCACAGTTTCATGTAACTTTTCACATATTTCCATACCATTCCGAACCACTGTTTATTTTTAAAATAAGTGGTTTATTTAAACAATCACCTTGTCGAAGAGCAAATTCTTATACCTAACAGACTATTATGCGTTTCAAATGGGAAGAGTTCTGGAGTCCAGCTAATCAGATGTATCACACTCAGCGTTGCCAGCTTGTTACCCCATTCCTTTTATATTTCCCTCTCTCTCGCACACTCATACAACATGCAGGTCTGTTTGGCGCAGACGTAAGAGTAAGCAAATTATATTTTACAAACCTTTACAGTGATGCAGTTGCCAAAATCAAAATTGGAAAAAGCATTTTCGAAAATTATGTATATTTTAATATACTATAAATATAATTATAGTTTATGAATTACCTGTTTTTATAATCCAATGGAACTGCCACTGGCTCATTCATATCTCTGTCAATGTCACTTCCGTTAAGAGATAATTCGTCATTGTCACTGTCTTCATCGTTTGAGTCTTGCAAATTTATGATTATAGGTTCCAAATTCTCGTCACGTGCTACTTCTTTCTTAAAATCGTCTTCTTGAAGGTTTTCTGCATGCCTCACGCAGTTTTCCCAGCCCTGTAGTGTTACCTTGTCAATTTCTTCGTGAACAAGTCGTTTAACGTCCGTCAGTTTAAAAGTATTATTTCTGTTTGGAATCTCCCTTTTTATTTGAGCCCACACCAACTCAATTGGATTATATTGGCAGTGGTAAGGTGGGAGGCGTATTACTTCATGTCCCATTTCAATTGCAAGTTGATCCATCTGATATACTTTTCAGTGTTTTTAAACGGAAGTACTATTTGCAATAACTCATTTTTAGTTTCTGTTTCCGAAAAAATTTTGAAGAACGTGTACATCTTAAAAATAGTACTTCCAGCCTGACTTCGCAATACCTGCCTTTCTGACTGGCCACTGAATTCACCGCAAGAAACCATTGCCCTATTTAACTCTTACTTTACTGTTGTGTAAAGAACAACTGAATGATATTGATCTGAACTCACCACAGTAAATAAACACTTCTTATCTAGCATTCATTCATAAACATTAGCATAGAGCATTCCACAAGCTAGCAGGAAATCAAGTGTTTGCTCTTTCTGGAATTTAACACCTTGACTTATTCACAGTAATTCTTTTATCCGTCGTGTCAATAGTTTTCTGCCAGAAAAGCAGGGAATTTATTGTTTCCTCTCGCTCGATTTGGATTATTCAAAGTAATTCTTTTATCACGTCATGTCAAACATTTGCGTTTCAGTTCTGAGTAATTACAAATATACGTACACGCATACATTCCAACTAATGATATTCATACAGTGCTTACGTCGCGATTTATTGTTATAATACAGGTAATAGTACTTCATTTATTTGTATTAGAAAAACTATTTGAGCTAAAAATATGGGGTTTTCATGGTTATGTTAGATACATTACTCTCTACCTTACGCATGGATCAATTTCGGCAAAATCTGAATTTTTGTGTTAGCGCGAGTAATATTTCATACAGATTGATTAGGTTGGACCTCGTCACACACCACTTAGCGGGAATGCAATACGACAACACCGCAGAAGTCCGATTGGTTGCTCATCTTGTAGCGCTCAAGGACAACCACCTTCCCATTTGAAACACATAATAGCTCATTCCATTACACTACAATGATCTGCACATTATTTTCTCCAACTCATGTCATTTAAATTATTTGGTTTATTTCTTCAATGCATTTGAGAAATTTTATAGACTTTATTTCATCAATACACGTTAACAGGAAAATAATTTGAATTTTATCATTAACGGTAACAGTCTGATTTCGATAAAATAAGACTATTTTTATTTAAAGTATTTTACTGTTAATCATGATACATGTGTGTTCAAAATATTATAAGTCCATTGGTTTTATACATATTATTCAGACGGCATAGCAGATATCTTTGTATGAGCCGAAAGGAAACAAAAGAATACGTTTTAACATATCCATGTATGCACTATTCAATGCGTCGTCCTCGGTGGTTTAGGGTTAACGTGCTAGCATCTGGTTCCTGACGGAGGGCGGTGGACTTTTTTTTAGAGCGTGTAAAACCTTAGGCCAGGCTTTCTTAGGAAGGGAAGTAAAGCCGGTTTACTCATTTCGATACGTAAATGACCCTGAAGTCTGATGAAGAGGCCTCTGAGCAAAACATAATTTTCGCACCCAGTACAAAATGAGACGCCAGTAGTTAAAGAGCGTCGATAAATAAAATCTCAATTTCATTTCACCATCAAATTGTAGGAATATTTACTCAAGCAATTGTGAATATTTCAGCATTTATTAAGCTAAAGAAAAACCTCACGTAAAAAGGATACCTATATGTGCTTTAAAGTGATTTCCCCTTTTTACATCTATCTTGTGGTTTCCCAGCTTCTAAAATCTATTAGAAATGGGAAAAAAAAATAGACTGCAGATTTTCATTACAGACATTTCAGAACATGCAGTTTTCTTCACCCGGTCATTATCTCAAGTTTAACACATATTAATTAAAATCTTTGAAGCATTTTTTTCCATTTAACTACAATGGTGGCCGTTCTCTTTTGGAACATATCGAAGGTGTTAACTCGTATTCGTTGGGTTTTAATCATTAGCTCTCACTCTCATTCATACTTCTAGACTCTGGGGAAGATGAATTATCTTGGTCGGAGAAAAAACTCCATCCCTACTACCGGGAATCGAACCTGGTACCCCTACTACGGCAGAAAGCATTTTTTAAAAACTGGAATGTATTTGAATTTATTCCACATAAAAGTTGCATTAACTTTTTAAAAGTCTCTGGTTTAAATGTTACACGCATTATGCCCATCTAATAGTTATTTAAATATTTACAATCTTTGGTAACCTACACATTCAAATTATCTCTTCAATGAGCCGAAATGTCACCAACAAATTAACAGATGGGATACTTGGAATTCTGTTTAATGTTCAAGTAAAATGAAGTTCTAATGAGGTTCAATTTTCTCCTTTCTCTAGACTGACCTGTGCTCCTATATATGAGCCGTTCTTTTAGTATTACCCTATATAAATAATTCAATATCACATTTCGATATACATTGTATACAATGACAATGTCATAACCAGAATTTCATTCCTTTTCTTATGTGCAATCACTTCTTAGATTCGTCTCAAGAGTTATTGAAATGTTGCAATTTGTTCCTGTATCGACCTCCGGCATCCCTGAGGTGGATTTGACGGGGACATCCAATAGGTATCATCTTGAGTGAACTCTTGATGTTAAATGATGGCACTCGTGGCTTTCTGGAAATGATATTGGGGACCTAATCCAATTTTCTTCACAATTTTCTTCTTTCTTAAACTGTGTCTGGGGTCCTTCAGACTTGCGGTGAACAAACATTCGCTATGAATACAGGGTGTTTAACAA
This sequence comes from Mantis religiosa, assembly GCA_030765055.1. Lineage (NCBI taxonomy): Eukaryota > Metazoa > Arthropoda > Insecta > Mantodea > Mantidae > Mantis > Mantis religiosa. Next base: position 156,140,810 of record CM060951.1, on the reverse strand, counting down.
GGAGTCAGAAAAGGAAACGCAGTTATTAAAAATAATTGTAAGATGGAACACCGTGAATATTCTCTCACCTCACCCCTTTCTCCCAAGGAATACCCTGCTATGAGCACAGGCACAAAGATTTCATAGGTAGATGTAGCCATATTGGAAGAGCAAAAAGATGCCACAATTATGGAAAACGGCAGAAATTATACCAGTATTTAAAAATGAGACTTTAAGATCTACGAGAATTACAGAGGAATGTCTGCTTAATGCGGTATATAAAATATATGCTAAAATAATAAACAAAAGATTAAGATGTATCTCGGATGCAATATTAGAAGAACAAAATGGCGTTTGTAGATGAAGATCTGCCATAGATAATATACAGAGCTGAAAGGAAATCTATAAATGAAGAAATAAAGCACTACAGAAATAATTGGCTGTTGCATGTGGAAAGGATAGACTATGATAGACTTCCGAAAATAGCACTAAATTATAAACCAAAAGGGAGAAGTGATTTGGGCAGATCGCAGAAGAGATGGAGAGACTTAACTGTGAAAAAACGGAACAGACAATGTGTCGAATCATGGAGTGAAGATGATGAGGTCGATGTAGTAAGTCCCTTTTCGAAATGTGTCATAGAGCCATAGTAGTAGAACTTCAAGAATTCTTCCTCCAAATTGTGCGTAAGGTACCTAATAAAGAGATACATATTTTACACATCTGAAATTTACACACCAGGCATGTATTCACGATCGCATTATAAAGCAAAAGTCATAACACAACACATTATGTTATGCATTGCATTACATAACGTTTTCTACTCTGTCGTGTACATGTATTCTTACAAACGTTTATGTTAATTTAGATAAACACTTATACAGATAGCTTTCTGATTTATTTCCTTATAGGCGGAGTGGGAATAGGACGACAGACTTGTGTGACTATCAAATGTTTAGGTTCTGGTCGTTATGTGATGACCTTGAAATTCTATTGTCTTTGCAGACGAGGAAAAAACATAAAACAAAAAAATAATAAAGATCCTCCATTTAATAAAACCATAAGTGCTAGAAAATTCAAACCTAAAAGGAATATCCTAGAAATGCTTAACTTCATAAAAATACATTTTAACATAACTGCGTGCTGTAAAGATACCTACATTCTTCTGTAGTATGACTTTAGGTTTATTTTTTACGGTTTACCACTTATGTAAGGTAATCTTGATTGCAGATGAGGCAATCCTCAGAATGGTCAGGATATACATAAAATAAACATTTTGAAAAAAAAAAAAAATGTTGAATGTAGGAAATAATTTGGGATTATTTTTCTTTAACTTTCGTCCCGATCCTTGAACGATGGTATTCACAGTATCAAATAGACAAACACACAGACACAGATCTTTTCCTAATTTTTTTTATTCAGTGAGTCAAAAACGAATTTTCATTAAGATCTTGCAGTTAATTGTTTGGGAGAAATTAGATAACTATACAGTAGAGAAAATAAAAAGTAAAAATATTTTTATTACCTTTCCAGGAGCTTAAGGCACTAGAAGAACTTCAAAATACTCACCTGAAATACACAAAATAAAAAAGGTTAATTTAAAATTCACATATTTTAGTTAGTACTTAAATGAGGTACAGTACAGGTATCTAGTTTTGTTAAACATTTAAAACATTTGACTATACATTCGATTATTTTCTGTACCTCTTTTTTTTTTAACCTGGTATGCCCCATTCCTTAGGAATACTACATGCCCTATTTTATTTACATTATATACAACTTTTACAATAACATTACAATAATTTTACATATCTTGTATTTGTATTGAAATGATTCCTACAATATTTTAATATATTCTTACTAAAATAGTTGCAATTAATTAGCAGTTTTTATTGAATTTTTATGCTTCATTTTCCTACTCTGTAGAGGTACTTCTGTACCTCTTGTAACTGTATTTGAAAGGCTTTACTTCGATTAACATGAAGTAGGCAGAAAATATTATCCGAAATAGTTGAATATAGGAAGTTATAGAAATATAAAGTGTAAGCTTTTTAATATTACTGTGCACAACTTCCTCAATCGGAATTTTCATTTCTCTATTGTTGAACTTCTTTTGCATTCGTTTCAATACTGCATGTAATTCACTGGTAATGCCATAATGACTGGAAATATTTGAAACAGTAAAAATTTAAGAAACACTCCATTAACATTACTTCTGCTGTTCCTTTTCTTTCTCTAACGCGGTTTCAATTTTAATTTCTTTGTATAGAAGTACCACATCTTGTCTATCATGGCCTGTGTTTCACATATAACTAAATTAGCTAGCTGAAGTGGAAATGTATATATTTGCTCCCATAACCAGGCAACATTAAAACACTGCGTGCTGTTAGAACAATATCCAAATTGGTGTGGGAATGCCAAAGAAACAAGGCCTGTTACTTCTCTGCGGATTCTAGAGTATTTGAGTTTTAGAGACAATGAAATTGTAGATAACTTAGCAAGGAAGTGGGAGATTTTGGTTGGCTGCTCCGGTATCCTTCTTTAGGATATTTAATCAAAATTTGGGAACTGGCGTTGCCACCAGTTGTACTTTGGACACTTGAGAGTTCCACTGTAACAAGGCTTGCTCCAGGAAAGGAGTATTCACTGTGATAAAGTCATTTGAATGTAACACAAACGATTTGTATAATTTAGTATATTTAATCACTTAAGATAAATGAGAACTTACTTTGTGATTGACACATGGTGCTCTGAATCAGCCAGTGGACTGTGTGGTATCTCTCGGGCCAATAACTTATGAAGACAAACTTCCAAGTCAGCCATGATTAGTGAGTAGATGACGATCCTCCGGCAGTGAGATGTGTCAATCACAAAGTAATTTCTCCCCGACTATAAGTATTTAGACCGCTATACTAATATTTAAGAAACTTATTTTACCTTCAGCGAGAAAGAATGATGATATATCAGTGCAAAATAAATTTTATGCCTCTGTTAATAATCCAAATCACGCGTCTAACTTTGGATATAATTCTTACACTGAGATACCTACATCCTGTAATTTAGAGTCAGCTGAGAAATTTCACCTTTATATCGGCGACATTGATGATGATTATGGTTTAAGGGCGCTCAACTACTGGCTCATCAGCGCCCTTAAAAAAGACAAGGTGTTAAAAAAAACTAGATAAAAGTTTACAACACTAAAATACTACATGCCAAGATAAGAGCACCGGCATAACGGTGAGGCAAAGACTAAAATAGAACTTAAAACTAGCAATAGGTTAAAAGGGCTAATATGCCCAAAGTGTTTGGGCCTAAATTTTAAAATCGGCAGCTAAAACAAACGCTGAAACTTTGCCCACCGCAGTCTCGTCATCCGCGAGGATCTCCGCCAAGCTGGCCGGCAGCTGGCGAGACCTGCGGAGACGTGCCAAGCTTAAACAATCTAAAAGCAAGTGACGGAACGTCAGGTCAGCACCGCACAGCGAGCAAACGGGAGCCAGGGTCCTATTTAACATAAAGCTATGGCTAAAATAACAATGTCCAATGCGCAACCGAGCCAAGATGATTTCCTCCCGCCGCGAAAGACGACAGGAGTTCGCCCAGTTGATCGGAAGCTCCTTCACCTTGCGAAGCCTGTTGCCACGCAGAGAGACCACTCATCGCGCCAGCACGAGAGCGCCGCCCTACGTACAACAAGCCCAAAGTCTTCCGCTGTAACACACGCGATGGTACAACTGGGCTTTATCGTTGCCTCCTTAGCTGCCGAATCCGCGAGGTCATTTCCACGCAAGCCCACGTGACCAGGAACCCATGCACACACCACGCTAGCGCCAGAGGCGTGCAGAACGTGGAGGGCGTCCTGGATACGCTGTACAAGGGGATGACAGTTGTACAGCTCACGAAGGCTCTGAAGGGCGCTCAGCGAATCACTAAGGATAAGGCAGTCACCCAACCTTCTGCGCCGAACATGTAAAATGTCTCGGTATATTGCATGGAGCTCCGCAGTGTAGACGGAAGTACTGTCATGGAGACCGAATGTAAAGGGTATTTATATCGGCGACAAAATATATCTCACAATATATCAGTCAAGATCTATCGTTGTTGGGGCTTCGGTGTAAACACCAATTTTTCAGAAGTGTTTGAAGGAACTGCATTTCAGTGGTGAACATTCTGTGGATCATCTTTTCCTCCATTCTCTGTGTTTTTAACGCCTGTTCTTCCTTCACTCCGCACCACAGCCGATGCCACTAATGATACATGAAGTACTTAGGAAGGGAAATTTGGCAAAGAAATGCTCCAGGCCTAACTTCAGGGTATCTCCGCTTCATTTTCCAATTATGGAGACTGAAAAACCTGGAGAGAAAACCTCAATCACAGGTCTGGCGGCAATTCTGTAGTTTAAAATTCCGTCTTTCCTGTATCTTTTTTCTTATTGTTCATTGTCAACCTGCTTTATACATTTCAGCTATATAACAGTCTAGGATACAGCATGACAGTTACTGTCATCGGTAAGCGACAAACAGTGTCAAGCAACGACTTTTTACTTTATATGTCAGCTTTAGCTGATCAACGTTTGAATCTCAACAGCTGTGGCATTATCGGCGTGCACCAGGACATTCCGAGGATATGACTGGTACAGCATTTAGCACTCAGTTGTTCGCCTTCTTTATCGCCATCGCAATCCTGGGATTAAATACTCGATTGGAATCCACCAAACAGATACCGGAGTTGGCTGTTAATGGAAACGTTGATCCCAGTATTAGTGCCCACATACGAGCACTACACGAACTGCAACTCATTTGGATAAACCAATATCAGGTGAACATGCCCACATATTCAGTGTCACATGAAATTACAGTTAACTGGCGTAATTTTCGATATAGAGATGTCGTCATTCGATGTCGTTACAAAAGTGATTCAGCGCCTGATGAAATAAATAGCATACACGTATGTAGCCCAGGGCGACGACAAAGTAGATGTTATATTTATGGTTTACTAGATTTTCAATGATAATTAAATATTAAAAAGCTATTAAAGCTTATAAATGAAATTTATAATATTAGCTTATTAATGAAATAGTACGAACTACTCTTTGAGGAATACAGAGTTTTCATTTATTTGGAATAAAGTTGAGCGAAGCATAACGGATCTTTATTTACAACCGTTTAAAAGGTTTAAAAACGAAGTAATACAATTGAAACAACATATTTAGGAATTTATAAGTGATACTAAAACCAGTATCGTAAGCAGAACTGCCACTGGACTATAAGCAAAGCCGTAGCAGAAAACTAACAATCAATTCCTCGTATACCTTTTGGCATTTGCTGACATTACTACATGGAAGGTTTTTCAAAGGTGGCACTAATCATTTTGATTAAAATATTATATATTAGAACTGAATTTTCTAGGATTAGCCCGAGAAGTCCTTTCCACTCGAAAGGCATTTTGCAATCCTGCTTAACCGGTAAAGCGATAACGAAAACCTACTAAACAAAAAATGCAGATTTCTTTGAAACATCAGAATTAATTTTAATTGCTTCTTTTTAATTTTGTGGTTATTTATTTATAGTTTTGCATCAACAATTCCGAAATGTCCGTTAATATTTGTTTCATATGTTCAATATACTCCTTTTGGTCTAGTCGCTATTCACTTGTTTTTCATCTAATCTAGAGGTCATGAAAAGAGAAGAGACCCGCTTCGGTAGCGTAAATGTTAGCGTGCCTGCCTCATGTTCAAGAGGTCCCGAGTTTGAATATTGGTCAGAGTGAGTTATCTGGCTAAGGGGCTTTGCGGGGTTTCCCTTATCTTGAAAGACGGCAACTCTAATCTCTATGGACTCTGGACTCATTTGAGTATCATTTCACTCATTTCATTCATCATCCTATATGAATGATTACGTTGAAAAACGTAAATAAAAAAAAGAAAGAAAGAAAAAAAAGGAAAAGAGAATCTCAAACTCGTCACATAGTGACACACACTTTAAAAATCTGACTAACGCTTATGGTGAGTGTTTACGCAACAGCAGATCTGGTTTATTTTGCGGATAGGCCAATACTTCGTTTGACATACTAAAACGAAGTAGAAGTTTAACACAAAATATTGAAAAGTACAGTAAGTTGTTCAGGGATGCTTTTTGTGTAATCTATGATAAGTGGTTGAAATTCACATCCAACCTGGATTTTTAGTTAGTGCCTAATATTTCTACAGTAATGAGAAAGCTAAAATTTTATTGTTATCTCTATTTCAAACTTCGTTGAAACATTGATTTTTAACAAGAGAATAACTAAGTACACTGTGAGTAAAATGACAACCAGATATTACACACTACGATAATGAAGACTGCATACTATATCTCTATTGCAGCAATAAACAAGTGATTCATTAAATATATCAGACCTTTACTCAGTAAATTTATCTTATTCTGAAAGCATTTTGGCAATTTTAAAGTTTCGAAAATTAGTACTCAAGCACTACTGTTTGCCCAGGACAAGAAGGCAAGCTAGAGGAATGTGTCACGTAATCACTTCTTCTGTTTCCTCGGAGGTCATGCTCACCTTCCGGGTATGACAAGGATGGAAGATTCGTTTAAAATACACAAGTGTAGTTACATAACTCACCTATACATAATACTACATGGCAAAGCTAGAAGGCGTATCGGAAAAAATTCACAACATAGAGATGTTTACCTGAGCTTTTCGCACATACACGGCGAGTCCAGTGTATGTATACTCTGTTCAGATATAATCATGATTTCTGGACAACAACGTGTCATACATCGACAGGCGCGAGAAAGCATATATAGACACGCGCAGCTTCCAATCGCTCTATTTGTGTTTCTTAACTTACTGTACATCAACTTACTAATATTTCACTCTTCTAATCGACCAGATAAGACCCGATGAGGGACGATCACAGCGCTGGTCACCTGAAGGTTGATACGTCTATAAGCTATGTCGAGTAATAGATATGCAACGCCATAGAATTATCTGCTGCGAGATTGTACGTGACATCTACAAATGGACCAAGAAACAGACGAGACACTTGATCGGGGTCACGTCAGAAAATTCTGTAACCTCTGTTTTATTATCTTGGAACTTCCAGAAGGGAGCAACAGAGCACTCCTGATATGGTTGACCTTTTGCTTCTATCATCTCAGTTTCGAGCGACCGACTTTAACAGACTTTAAATCACAGCTAAAGACAGAAAGATACTGGATGAGACGATACCCTCACATATGGAGGCTCCTGAATGATCATTTAGATTTTAATTTATGAAAGATTAAACAAAATAAAAAAGTAAATTAAACAAATTAAAAACATAAAAAATAAATAAAAGACATAAAAACTAAAAAATAACTGATCTATTCAATATCTTTAGATTTTTGTTTAACTTTATAAGCTCATTTATGGATTAGTGCCTACAAATTCATAATTTAAGACATAACGTGTTTCTAGCTATATGTTAATAAATTTTATGTCTTGCTTACTGTATAATTTTGTAATCCTCACTAATGAATTGAATTTTTAAACTTTAAATGCCGTTAATGTATTTCAAATACCTACAAAATGATATATTGTGATTTTTTGTTGTTTGTAATTTACGTCCTCCAACGTTAAGTCATATCGGACGATGAATAGAATGATGAAATGATGCTCAAATGAGTCCGGGGTCCACAGAGCTTAGATTCACCCGACATTCGTCTTTCAGGATAAGGGAAACCCCCCGGGTAAAACCTTATCAGGTAACTCACCCTGACTCGTGTCCTCTTGAGCGTGAAGTAGACACGCTACCATCTACGCTACCGAGGCGGGCGTATATAGTGATACAAGTGAAGTAAGTGCATCTTTGCAAAACGGGCAAGAAGTCTGAGACACTCCGAGTTTCTGCAAAGCGTTTAGCGCATGCCCACCACATACCTACTATTAGTTTCGACGATAGCGATTAATAGGCATATTTACGCGAAAATAAAATGTAATTACTGTCAGTCCTAGTCTCTGTGAACTGGTGATTGATTGATTAATTAACCCTGGTGGTGTTGACCAAGCCAGTAAACTGAAAGTGACATTGGTGCTTGGGGCTGAAGAGTTATGTTTAAATGCTGCATTAATTAAAACCTAAAATGTTCACAAATAAAGGGAAGCAACGCTGGTAAGATTTAAACAATAAAATTTATGTATCATGTGGTTATACTCCATGTCTGCAACATATATATTAATCTTTGGAGAATTGAATGAATTTTATTACCTGCGATGAAAATGCAAAACACAGGGAGTGCTGGAATTTCAACTTCCCACGCACGGTAACATGATGAGATGATGATGATGATGATGATGATGACGGCGACGATGATGATAACTTGTTATAAGTTGGTTTTGAAACCGTGGTCTTGGGTGTAGTAGTTAACACCTAAGCAACTGGGCCACACACTTCGACGATGATCACAAGTGGATAAAAGAACATTATGTCGAAAAGTTCAAACGTTCAGCTCGTGGAAACTATTTTAGCTGTCTAAATGTGTGACTTTAATGCCTACTTCTATATTATTACGAGGTATGTCCAGAAAGTAAGTTCTGTTCGGTAGTAAAATTAAATTGTGTACAGATACAGAAAAATTATTTATTGCACAAAATTCTACAACTCTTAAGCTACCTTTCCACATAACTGCCGGAATTTTGCAGGCATTTGTCATAGCGAGCCACAAGTTTTCGTATACCTTCTACATAGAAGTTTGCCGCCTGTGTCTTCAACCAGTTGGAAACATTTTCTTTACGCTCTTCGTCATTGTTGAAGTGTTGACCGCCAAGGAAAGATTTGAGATACAAAAACAGATGAAAGTCGCTAGGAGCGAGGTCAGGGCTGTACGGAGGGTGGTCAAACACGTCCCAGCCAAATCCCTGTAGGGTCAAAAACTGAAGTGCACTACCCATCCATTTTGTTTTGAGTTGCTCAATAAGAATCTTTGGCATCCAACGTGAGCAAAGTTTACGAAATTTCAGTTTTTTGGTAACAATTTCATGAACTAGTGATCGCGAGATTTGGGGAAATTCCATAGCGACAGCACTAATTGTAAACTTGCGCTTTTCCTGGATCTTGTCATCAATCGCGTGAACCAGTTCTTCTGTAACCAACGATAGAGGCCCACTTCGTTCTTCATCGTGCACTTCACTACGTCCTTCATTGAACTGTCGGACCCATCATCTCACCATTGTATCAATCATCACAAACATCGCAAATTTTCAAATAAATTTCAATTGGTTTCACTTTCCTAGCATTCAGAAAACGAATCACAGATCTGATTTCATTAGCGGCGGGATTTTCAATCAACACCGACATTGTAAACAAGCACAACAAAGCGTACGTGGCTGACAGCGATCTCACAATGGCGCACGTTTCTTCTCCTTGATACAGAGCGTCAACCGCGCATGTGAGGAACTGCGATCGCAGCGCCGCAGCGGAGATAATTTGAAACAGAACTTACTTTCTGGACGCCCCTTGTAGAAGCTTTTCAGGGCCTAAAATTTCGAGATCCTATTCATAGATCAGGATAATACAGACAAAGCTGGAATTGTATAGACACATTGCTTGTGTACGTAACGAGTATATTAGGCCGCGCCGCGGCTGAGTGGTTAGACGGCTCAACTCTCACACAGGTGGCCCGGGTTCATTCCAGGCGACAGCAAAGTGAAATTTGTGGTGGACAACACGGCGCTCCCGTGTCTCCGGGGTCTCTGGTTTCCCGCACCATCTCATCCACTCCATCTTCATCTCATATATCATCAGTGTCACCGCCTGTGGTGCCACCTGTGGTAAAAGTGGGCGTTAAACACTACACATTTCATTACGAGTATACTCGCTTACGTATATTTTGGGCGCAGGACAATCACTCCTTTGTAGTCGAATCAAGACTCACAAATATGAGCAGAATGTCAGGTGACAAATCAACATAAAATACAGATTCTGTTAAGTCGTATGGCAATACTGTACAAAATTCGTCTTCGGATAGGTTAAACCTTTCTTTGGGCTGAGAGCACGTACGAAGTGCGAATAAACTCACTGCTATATTAGGTATAGTTTGACGTGACAGGAGGGCAAATCCATATACAGGAGTAGTGTATTTAAAATGATCAATTCTGAAAGGATTAATTCTGAAAGGATTAATTCCTCACTATAAATTTAACATTAAGAGTTCAATGATAAAAATCCTGATATTTAACTACTTACAATAGTAAGTCGCCACAAATGTGTATCTCGAATAAGTGGTTTACCGGGAAAGAGTCAATTGGAGAGGTTAATGTCGTGTCGGCATGTTGGCCATGGTAACTCAAGGGGTTAGAGCGACTGGACGGAAACCAGGAGATCCGTGGTTCAAATCCCGTGGCACTGAATTTTTCAGTTGACTCTAATTAAATAACTAATAAGTTTTACAGCCCCAAATAATGCCATAAGAGTTCAACGGCTACCCGAACCAGCAGTAGATAGCGTAGATGGTAGCATGTCTGCCTCACGTTCAAGAGGTCCCGAGTTCGAATCTCGGTCAGGGTGAGTTACCTGGATAAGTTTTTTCCGGGGTTTTCTCTAATCCTTAAAGACGAAAGTCAGGTAGCTCTAAGCTCCATGGAACCCGGATTCATTTGAGCATAATTTCACCCATTTCATTCGTCGTCCGATATGACTTAACGTTGGAGGACGTAAATAATAAAAAAAGAACCAGCAGTCTTAAGTTCTTGACTGATTAGTAGCAGAGTCTGAACATCAATCAGTGACAAAAGATAAGACCATTGTTTGTATTAACCATTCATTTCCCGGTATAACGTATGCCATTCTTTTATGTTATGAATTACATAAACGCATAAAGTACGAGGGCTGTTCAATAAAGAATGATCCCAATTTATTTTTGACAATGTACCTTTATTCATCCTCATAATTTTGATGGTCCATCTCAAAAAAGTCTCCCCTGAATGCGATGCACTTGTCCCAGCGTTTCTGCCAGTCTTCAAAGACATACTGGAAACCATTTTTGAGAGATCCTTCAAAATCGCCTCAGCAGCCTTCACCTCTGCTTCTGATTATGGATAATACATCCCAAATGCGTTTCTTCAAGTTTGGGAATAAAAAAAGTCACATGGGGCTAAATCCGGACTATAGGGAGGGTGAGGGAGGCGTTTCATGTTGATTTATGCAAGATATTCAGCAACAACATTGCCAATATGCGGCCACGCATTATCCTGGTGCAGCATCCAGCCTGCTTCACGGAAATGTGTCACCCAGTGAAATGTTCAGTATTTCAGAAAGTGATCTTAAAGTAATTTGTCAATCCTTTCTCACAATGGCAGCAGCAGTGTTGATGTTTTCTTCCGTAAGAGCAGTAACTGGAGCACCGGGTCCACCTTCCTTTGAAATTGATTGTCTCCCCTCTTTAAACAGTTTAAATGATCTTCGTGCTGTGTTGTAGGGAACGACAGACAATCCATAGTCCTCCTGTAACTTTGTATAGGCCTCAACTGAAGGTTTGTTGAAGCGAAAGCAGAATTTTAAAGCCCCACATTGTTCCTCGGGTGTTACCTCCATTGCAGCGGTAGGCGATACTGAACATGTCTGAACTTGACTGGTTCTCACAGGCGGGAACCAGGAGTACCAACAATGAAACTATTAAAACGTGTTTGTTTCACTTTAAGCTAACAGAATAAAATAAGGTTGAATTTTAGTGTGAAAAATAATGACCGTAAAAAACTTATGATCATTCTTTATTGAACAGCCCTCCTATCTAGAAAGTCTGACGTGTTAATGTATTCCATTGAAGCAGAATTGATGCAGGAGCGATTATTCCAACCCCAATGTACCCGGAATATAACTTAAATATGAACTCCATAATGCAATTTATTGTATTATATAGGTACATAAAGAATTTTTAGGTATAATCCCGTAAGCCTTAGAAAAACCGATATAAACAAAAGCACGGGGGTGAGCTGTGTGCAATACAAAGTAGTTCGGATTTCAACAACGATGTGCCATGTTGGACTAAGGAAATGAATTTTGTTTTATGTTATTTAAGGGTATTTTGTTATAAAATATTAATAGAATATTAGAAACTAGTTAACCGAGAAACACCTGTGATGATGCGTTGAACAGGTAAGCCATTTTAACTACTTGGGAACTGATATTAGTTATGACAAGGAATATGATGTCTACAATAAAATATGCAAATTTCCAAGAGTGTGTGGAACAATAAATAGAACATTTAGAAACACAATACGTAAAGAAACAAAATTAAAGTTCTACAAAGTTATGGTTGTACCTATACTGACATACGGAAGTGAGACTTGGACGTTAACTAAAAAGCAACAGAGTAAAATTCAGGCTTCAGAAATGAAATTCTTGAGAAGTGTGAAAGGATGCACGAAGAGGGACTTAATAAGAAATGAAAATATAAGAGAAGAGCTGGACACTTTTAGTATGAATGATAGGTTAAAAGATCTCAAACAAAAATGGAAGGAACATGTTGAAAGAATGCCAGATAATAGACTTACAAAACAAATATTACAGTATCATCCTAAAGGTAGGAGATCGGTGGGCAGACCCAGGAAACGATGGCTGGATGACTTCGAAGGCGGAACAGGCACTTCATTGCCTATGCCATGAAGTGAAGAAGAAGAACACCTGTGATAATGGACATATGCAAATGCACCATTTTATATTATTCAAATACAATTTGTTGGTCTTGTTTCATTTAGCGGCGCTAGGTAACTATGAATTGTTTATTACTTTTTGATTAGGGTTAATAATTATTATGATTAATCAAAATGTATATGTAAAAGATCTGAAGGGGAGGATTTTGAAGAGTGATGAAAAAACACTGCTGTATCGAGTGCTTTAGTTTGGATCTGTACGTTTTGTGAGAAGATAAGCATAATACATAATAGACTAGCAAGTCTTTTACCTAAACTTAGCACATCAGCCTTCAAGTATTTCATTTCCATAGAATAAACAATCCGTGCTTTAATAACAGCGAAGTATTCATACTGTCGCGGCGAGAAGCACAGGAATTTCGGTGCCGAGAGATAAGCGCGGCTTGAGTACACAATGAGCCTGCAGATAAAGATAACAGGCGGACAGTGCTTGCATAAGCAGATAATCATAGCGCGTGAGATAAGTGACTTGCCGGCCCAGATAGGGTTTCACGTAAGGAAGGTTCTAGTGATATCTCGTTTGACAGAGAAGAGTTGTTTTTCTTATTTGCTCCAGAAGTCTCTCGAATTTATCAATGAGGTATTTAAGAGAGTAACGACTCGCCAAGAGGCAGTCGTGAGTAGTAAGCAGTTGTAAAACAAGAGAGTAGTAGTAAACAGTTGTGATCAGAACGCTGTTTGTTATTGTCATCGACCTTGGTAGATTGTGTTGTATGTGACGTAATTGTGTTACGTAAGAATTGAACAGTGTATTTCTGCGGAAATAAAGAGCATTTAGAATTTCGGCAAAATTGAATTTTAATTCTACGAACCCACAAAGTAACAATACTAATTTGTGGAACGTAATCCTCCAATTAAAAAAAAAAAAAAAACAATTGGAAGACTTTGAAGATTTCTCATCTGAAGTTACAAGAAAAAGTAATCTTGAACATTTCTGTAACAGAGTATCCCATGAACAACATTTAAATAAAACGTACCATTCGAAATAATGTATTATTTCATAAAATCCGAATTCTTACAAACACCTGACTAAGGCTATCGAACATAAAATCTGTTGCAAATGACATTACTATAAGAATACCTTTTTCAGCAGTAAGTGAGATACAACGAAAAGCAATTAGTTGTCATATATGACACTTAATGGCCAAAATATTAGAAACATTTTTTTTATTGGTGGCATTGCATGGCATTAGTTCATTACGACTTGACTTCCCTTTCAACAATATATTGTATAACACAGTTTCATATAGAAAACCTGCAATTACAAAATGCTCATCAACTTGACAATGAACTATAGAAGTTTTCACCAAAGGAGCGAATCCCTGGGCACAGAGAAACATTTTCTGAACCTAATGGAGGAAAGTGGAGTGCAATATACACTGACTTTACTTTGAAGTCGAGAAGTTTCTTTTAATTGGCAGCCCTTCGGCATTAAAGTGAGTTTCCTTTAGAAACTAACGCGAAGTGATCAAATGAAAAGATCCCCAGTACAGAGTTTAACTCGAACCGTTTAATGTTTGAAGACTCTATTCCGACTTAAGTACCATGCTGCAATTTTCTTCCAATGAACTTTTTGCATGTATATTTCCTAAAGCTATTAGTAAAATATGTTAATTTACTGTTTCTAATGCTCCCAAAGATCGTAGCAACGGGTCTGTCTATATTTTGGAAGTGTAGAGCCAGACTGGAAAATTCAATGCCATAGCCGGGATTTGAACCACGGATCTTCTGGTTTCCGTCCAGCCGCTCTAACCATTTGAGCTACTATGGCCAACGTGCCAACATGACATTTAATTCTCCAACTGACTCGTGTTTCTCCCGGTAAACCACTAGGAGTTCTCATAAACACATGAGACAACTATCTTAATGGCGACTTACTATGCCGTAAGTACTTTAAGGCCCGGGCTTTATAGTTCGGACCACTATTAGGTACAATTAATGGAAATTAATTGTTCGTTCACACCAGCCATGTATAGGACGCACTATGAAAGTGGCCATGGCACGTTGGCCATAGTAGCTCAAATGGTTAGAGCGGCTGGACGGAAACCAGAAGATCCGTGGTTCAAATCCGGGCTATGGCATTGAATTTTTCAGTCTGGCTCTACACTTTCATAGTGTGTCCTACACATGGCTAGTGTGAAAGAACAATTAATTTCCATTAATTGTACCTAATAGTGGTCCGAACTATACAGCCCGGGCCTTAAAGTACTTACAACATAGTAAGTCACCATTAAGGTAGTTGTCTCAGGTGTTTATGAGAACTCCTAGTGGTTTACCGGGAGAAACAAGGATCAGTTGGAGAATTTAATGTCATGCTGGCACGTTGGCCATAGTAGCTCAAATGGTTAGAGCGGATGGACGGAAACCAGAAGACCCGTGAATTGAATTTTTCAGTCTGGCTCTACACTTTTGTAGTGCGTCCTACACATGGCTAGTGTGAAAGAACAATTAATTTCCATGTCTATATTTTAACATCAGATTAGTTAATATCGTTCCACAACTACAGAATATATAGAGAAAATGCTCACATTTATTCCGAAACACCGGCGGTACTTTTGCCATCCTGGTAATTGACACCGTTGTTAACAAATAAAATAATAATCTACTGCACACATGCTCTTTGTTTCGGCTATGATCAGGGTTTGAATTTTGAAGATCTAAAACATGATCTACAAAATAACTAAATTAAAAAAAAGCAATAATCCCTAAAATAACCTAAAACTGATATTTATGTTGCTAAAATTATAGCACAGAGACTTACGAATAAATTAATTTATTGATGGGTATCTGTTACTGCGATACAAATAGAAAAATTATGTATGATGAGATAATTTAGAAAATCAATTTAAATTGTTTAATGTTCTTGTATGACGTACTTAAAAATTAAGAGAATTGTTTCTTGAAGCAGCTTCTAGAAAAGTGTAGCATTGTTTTTGAAATTTCAGATCATACAAAATTCTTAGCGAATGGAGAGGATTTTATATCCTATGACTGAAAATATGGGCTGGAAAACTGACCTTCTTCATCCCTAGTCTGGGACATGAACGTATAACAGTAATTATATCATATTTGCTCCCCTGACAACAGCCACTCATCCACCCGCAAACCCTCCAATGCTTAAGAATCCGAGAAAACTGGTAATGAGGTGCAAAGTTACTCTTATTTATTCTTATTTCTCGCTTGAATGGTAAAATTTTGAAACTTATTTTTATGGAAAATGCCAATAATACAAATATTTTATACGTTTAATGTAAATAAAAAAGAAAAACAATTGCGTAATATAGACGCAAAGAGAGTAAACACGATTAAATTTGAAAACAATGTTCTAAAAATAGGATTACACACAATGACTATGAAAAGACCCAGTAAATAGCCTGCTGATAACTTGAGATCCGTAATAAGGGTACACTTTAACAATGGCTATGCACAACAATTTAAAGACGGCATTTCATCACAACAGAACCCGGCCCCGGGTATGGTTGCTAATATTCCAGCGCATCCTTCGTCGAGGTGGATCTAGAACTCAAACATTTCCAGACAAGAAGCACCACGTGGTTCATAACCTTAACAGTTTTATTTATAACATAAACTAAGGTGAACTTGCCTTATTTCGCAATTAATAGAAAAGTAACTTGCGCTGATGCACTAAAAGACAGAAACAATGTTCAATATGTCACAAACACGAAAACAAATACAAATATGAAGTGTTTTTATGCACTGACGTCAAGAAAAGGTATACTTCAGGTGCTATATGCATGGCCACTATAAAAATGAAGCACTTGAAAATTCTTATAGTATTTGAAAACTCACACCCAAAGCAAAGAAATGGTTAAGCTACCAAAACTGATACATAAGTTGTGCACTTTAACGATACACCCATGTCTTTTTAAAAGTAAGATCTTGTACATCCCTTGAAGTTTATAATTATACAAAGGACATTCTGAACGAACAAAGCTTCACAAGTATTCCAAGAAAATGTAAGGTATAAATTTTATTTGTCGTGCAAATATATCTAGCATAGTGTGTTTTAATCAAAATTGTTAATTTAATTTTTTAGACAATAAAATAATAATGACATAATTCATATGTAAATGGTAATTGTGGAGGGATTTTCTTCAAAATTTTCGTGTCGCTTCCTTAGAAGATACTGAAATTAAATAAATATTTTGTTTTTGAATATGTAGTTGACATATGCAATTTGAATATATTTTTTAAATTTTGTTTTTGAATTGGGTGACTTCATTAGAGGAATTTACTAGGAGATATTGATACTGAAATTTTTGAGAGGAATGTAAAAGTTATATATCTTTCTACTTACAATAGGCACGCAGTAAAGAAAATAAACAATACATTGAAAAAAACATTAAGTAACTGAACATAGTATAGTTAAAATATTTCAGCTTTCAATGCTTGTCACAGAAAATTCTCAGTTTTTTTTCCTCCCAAATTGTTATGGAGTATCTCAAAGCCCAACTAGAGCAGTATAGAGGTAACAGAAACATGCTGTATCTTTTCGCTAATGACATTATAAACTACAGGGAAATAAGAAATAAGTGAATGGGGAGTTAATGAAGATGAAACGTGAAAATGTAATTATCTGGGCATAACTCCGCAAAGCTTCGCTATATCACATTGAGGTTGCGGCAGGCGCGCAACCCCCCCCCCCCACCCCAAGTGCAAATCCCGCACGCACGCACAACTCAAACACGGCTACATTTCATGTAAGATAATTAAGTTCCAGTGGAGAGCTTGGTTGTCAATAAATTGTAAGCTTATCAACACGATCTTCATGCTTGCCATGCTACGATTCCAGCAAGAAAGAAAGAAAAAAACCGGAATGACAAATGAGGGGGAAACTATGTGACGCATTAACCGATAAAGCAGAGAGCTCTTTGTCCGGCACGTTATAAATGTGTTACGGAGCACCGAAATGCGAGGGTTGGCGATTAGTTAGAATTGACAGAAAATGTCATCGCTTCTCTGCCGCAATCCGCGACTTCCTCTCTAAGTGCGGAAGAAAAACTCAAATTGCCGGCTTAAAAAATAAGTAAATATATATAAAAAAAATAAAAAACATTTTAGCTTTCCTTCCGCTGAAGAATTAATTTCATCCTCCGTGCAGCTTATTTTTTTGTGGAGTAGTAAAAATTACACCACAGATAACTTTATCACGCTATTGTTGACCGTTGCTGAAGTACCAATGTACTTATACATTGTCCTCATTAACACGCACATCTTACAAGTTCATCCTTTCTGTATATTTCGCCAAGCCTTAACGATCGGTGATGCGGAAGGATACCTCAGACGTTCACAGAAATGTACCGAGCCGCATGTCTGAAACTGTTCATTGGAGTTGTCCCGACTGGGTTGGTCTCGGCGAGGCAGTAATTCCGGATACCAGCCTGGAATAGCAGAGAGACCCTGGGAGAATGCTTCCTCTTTATTTCCTTTTGGTCCTTGCAGAAGCCTGGTGGAGTGGAGCATTTTAGAGCCTAAATATTTACTATTAACTCCTTGCCCTTGTCACTGGATAAACATTTTTGTTTACATTTCTGCTTATTCCCAGATCATTGTATACATTTGGAATAACATCACCTAAGTTTTAGTTTCTTTTAATATCTGTATACATATCAAAATATCCAGCAACTTTAGTTGTATATAATTGACGATTTGTCTGTTTTCAACAATACTTGTAAAACATAAGGTGATAATAAAGTATTATTATTATTATTATTATTATTATTATTATTATTATTATTATTATTATTATTACTATTATTATTATTACTATTATTATTATTACTATTATTATTACTATTATTATTACTATTATTATTATTACTATTATTATTATTACTATTATTATTATTACTATTATTATTATTACTATTATTATTATTATTATTATTATTATTATTATTATTATTATTATTATTATTATTATTGTTGTTGTTGTTGTTGTTGTTGTTGTTAGTGTGTATGGATTTATTAAAGCAAGTTAGTAAAGTTAGTATTCTATTTATATCACACAACCTGTATAGCTGTGTTCTTAAACTGTATAAATTCATATGACGTGGTTCTTTTGTGTATTTAACACTATACTGAACTGAAAATAAATAAATAAATAAATAAATAAGTAGGTAGGTAGGTAGGTAGGTAGATAGGTAGGTAAGTAAGTAAATAAATAAATAAATAAATAAAAATTAATTTAATTTTTAATAAAAGTATCTTGCACATGAGGTTTTTTAATCAGAATCATTAAGAGCCGTCTTTGAGAAAAATAAAAATTCTGGAAAATTTTTCCACGTAGTTCAGGGTAAGAGAATGTTTTTCGAAAATATTGTGTCGTATCCTTGAAATATGCTAAACTTAATTATTAAGTTTCGTACGCCGGCAAGCAAACCATTTTCGAAAATGCTCCTTTTTGAGGGTCTCTACAAGTATATTTCGTTAAAATCTAGGAATGATTTTGGTTTAAAGTAAGTGCACCCTCTATTTAAAGTGCATATTAAATAAAGCAAAGGGAGTTGGAAGTTTAATTATGAAACTGATCAGAAGGAATATATATTTTTGTTCCATTTATACTCTGCTTTAACTGCAATGGTCATATCGCTTATTGGCGATGGTGTTAACTTGTAAACGTTGGGTTCCAGGCACCTTATATTTTTAATTAGATCACGCACACATTCGCACTCTCATTCATACTTCTAGACTCTGGGGAAGATGGGAAATCATCTTGGTTGGAGAAAAATCCCCACTAACAGCCGGGAATCTAAACCGGGACGCCTCGCATGAAGGCAGGTACTCTATCGACTGATCTACAGGGCCAGCAAAAAAGAAATTGTTCGGGAATTTGGATGAGAAAAGAAAGCTTATTAAGAGGTGTATTTAATGGATTGGTGAATGGGAGAAAGCTTTGGGGCAGAAGATATACATAATGTTACAATAAACAGTTCAAACGGCGGAGGCAAGAAGAAAAAGGGAGAACAGGAAGATAGAGTGAGACTGGTATCAGTAAATGACATGCGTTAGATAGATTTGTGCCCTGATTGATGTTTCCACCTAAAATCGTTACCCAAACATTTTTTAGCCTCTTCTCGGAAACTCGAGAAAAAACATGCACCATACACGGCCGAGTGACGCTGTTTTCCACATACCTCGCTGTCATTTCGGAGTCCACTTAACCTCCTGACATACCAGTCCTACGTCACTCACTATCAAGGCTATTGTTATACATCACAACACTACCGTGTTCCGTTTAGTAGAGCCTGAACTGCATCACAAACTTCTTTTGCGACTCATCCAAACACGAGGGCTCGGCTGTTACCGTTTCTACTACTGAGCGGTTACATGTATGTACATTCTATCCATAGTAAGACCACCTGATAATTCCATGACCAGATTTCGCCAAAAATACATGTTTTGAAACCTCTTGAAGAAAAACATACCTACATTTAGAAAAAGGTACAACGCATGTGCTCTTCCTAATTAACTTGAATATTTACCAAAGATAATGACTAGAGGATTTTCGAAAATGCGCTCCCCACAAACTACTCTTCACATAGGATATTTCTCCAACCTTATTAATATTCTTTAAAATGGTTCCAACGGTTTTATAACACAAGTGCTATATATTAAATATATTACATGGAAACTAAACAGTATATAGACACAGTTTATGAAATCTTCATTGTAAATTAATTTTGTATACTTTTGTTTGACTGGTAATCTTAAGATATACATACTGTCTGCCCAGCACAAGAAGACAAACTAGAGGAATGTGTAACGTAATCACTTTTGCTGTCCCTACGGTGTTTACGCTCCCCTTCCGTGTATGACAAGGATGCTAGGTTCGTTTAAAATACACGAGTGTTGCCACATAACTCACCCATACGTAATATCCATTACTGCAACGAGTATTAGATCTGACGACATGGGTGACTCATATGCTCTCTCATACACTCATTTTCTGGTAAACAGAACCAGTAACAGAGCAGATAAACAATTCAAACCCCTGTCCTCTACATTCCTCTAGTGCCTTGGGCAGACACGCAGAAGACAACTACACAAAAATGTACGTGTAATTAAAACGACTTACTTCAAGTGACGCTTTCTCTGATATAATCTATATCTAAGCTATATTTGGTACTTCGTACGTTTTGGAAACTGTTGCCGCTATTCAGTTATGCCTCAAATGTCATTGCCCGCCTCGGTAGCGTAGATGGTAGCGTGCCTGCCACACGTTCAACCATTCTGCTTTCTATATTTCCCTCCGTAGGGGAGGGGATCCGTCCCCTTCAGCTGCCGAGGTGCGGGCGCTGCGGACTCCTAGCACTCGTGGTACCTCTGACGTTACTAGAGGAACCTCGGACCGAGCTGCCGAGCCCCTCACGTTGGGGCATTGTTCGGATAGGGTTGGACTCGAGGGGGCGGTGTGTTCCCGACACCTATGGGGGAATTGGGTACTTCCAGCCAGGCTACGGCCGCCCGGAGGGGGTAGAGGGTTGCCCAAAAAGTCCCGGGTACTAGCCTGCAGAGCTAGTAGAAGGTGTGCTAGATCACCAGGCGGCCCCACCGAGGTCATATCGGTAGTCTTCCCTGCGGGGTTGACGTGCGTAAGTGGCGTATCCACTTCCACCCGTCTTGACGTTGTTGTCGATGGGGCTTTTTAGACTCAAGGTATTGCCCCATGGAAAGAGCCCTGGAGTTTTCCATCGCTTCAAGGTAGAAGGAGGAAGGGGTCCTTGGTCCTACGGGTCCAGGATTAATGGGAGTGGAGCCTCTGTAGTTAAATAAATATATTTCCCTAGTACCTACATAAAACGAAATACGCAAGGAAAGTTATTTCGAAAGGTTGATTTCGTTTACGAGGGCGGTTCAGTAAGTACACGTGTTTCAAAATATATGGTATTACCAAGGGAAATTTGAGTTATTATGTACTGTTATTTGTTGCACGTTGTCAAAACAATTCATGTTGATTTATCGGTTAGTTTGGATTGTAGTGACATTTCAACAAGCTCTCCAAAGTGCTTTTGCTAAAATGGAAAAAGTGCAGTATCATTCGGTGATTGACTTTTTACTATTACATGTAAAAACTTGTGAGGAGATAAAAGCAAAATTGGATGCTGTTTATGGTGACCTTTCGCTTTCTATGAAAACAGATATTGGTATATCGAATTTAAACGTGGTCGAACATCCGTTTTTGACGAGAAGCGTCCAGGACGTGCTGCAAATATGGTTACCGACAAAGTAATTGATAAAGTCCACGATAGGATTCTCGCTGATCCTCGAACGAAAGTTCGCAAATTGACAGAGACCATAGGTGTATGGACGGGAACGGCAATCCATGCTCTGCACCATAATTTGGAGATGAGAAAGCTGTCGGGCCGATGGCTATCGCGTTTGCTCACAGTGGACAACAAGCGGATGCGTCTTTCAACTTCGAAGCTGTTGAAGCGAAATCCAAAGACTTCTTGCGTTCAGTTGTCACTGAAGATGAGACGTGGATTCATCATTATACTCCGGAAACCAAGCAATTATCAAAACAATGGGTTGCTTCCGGAGATAGACAAAGATGATCCCATCGCCGGAAAAGAGATGAAGACAATATTTTGGGATAGGAAGGGTGTCATACTCTTGATTTCTGGGAGAAATAAAAATTATTATTGGCCCAATTCGACAATTCGCACTAAAATTCAATCTTATTATATTCTGTTAGCTTAATGTGACACAAACACGCCGTAGTAATTTCATTGTTGGTACTCCTGGTTTCCGCCTGTGAGAACCAGGAAAGTTCAGACATGTTCAGAATTGCCTACCACTTCAATGGAGATAACATGCAGTTAAAGTTGATATTAGAGGAAGATCCGGAGTTTCTTTCAAATGTAATCACTGCTGATGAACCTTGGCTACATCATTTTGATCCTGAGAGCAAACAGCAAAGCTCAGTGTGGAAATCTCCTTCATCACCAACCACCAGGAAGGTAAAAGTGGTTGCTTCTGCTGGGAAAGTTATGGTCATCTCATTCTTCGATATTCATGGAATGGTTTATCAGCATGTTGTACCTGCACACAAATCAGTAAATGGACAATACTACAGGGATGTCCCGTAAACATTGTAAGTCCATATCAGGCGCAAAAGACCACATTTCCGTGAAGCAGGCTGGATGCTGCACCATGATAATGCGCGGCCGCATATTGCCAATGTTGTTGCTGAATATCTTGCAAAAATCAACGTGAAGTGCATCCCTCACCCTCCCTATAGTCCGGATTTAGTCCCATGTGACTTTTTTCTATTCCGTAACTTAAAGAAACGCCTTCGTGGGAGGTATGATCCATTATCAGAAGCAGTGGTGAAGGCTGCGGAGGCGATTTGAAGGATCTCTCAAAAAATGGTTTCCAGCATGTCTTTGAAGATTGCCAGAAATACTAAGGCAAGTGCATCGCATTCAGGGGAAAATATTTTGAGAAGGACCATCAACATTATGAGGATGAGTAAAGGTACGTTGTCAGAAGGACCATCAACATTATGAGGATGAGTAAAGGTACGTTGTCAGAAAAAAAAATTGTGATCATTGTTTATTGAACAGCCCTCGTATATTTACACATTTAATGCTACGCATTATTATTAAAGCTACCTATGACAAAGGAACCCGAGTTTTAACCCATCAGGTAGTTATTTTCTAACACACATATCAAGACATCTACTCGTATGGATGCAACTACCTGCGACGTCTTCCGTCCTCTGAAACAGTCTATACAGCAGCTTTTGGAGGTGAGTCGAGATTTTGTTGGCCAAGGTACAGGCCCTCTGTGAACTTTCCATTAGCATGCACATCGTTAATTGAACTAATGACAGATGACGTCACAGTTGGAATATTGCATCACTTCGCTACCACAAATCTACTTCATTCTAAGGAGCTCATTTCTTAGAAAATGGGCAGAGTTTTAATTGGAACAAGATGCACATACATTTTGCAGTTTAGAAATTCAGGTAGAAGTCAGCAACTGCGTTCTCTAAAATTTGAAGGGCTACGTAATTTATTTATAAAACAATTATGCAATTTAGAAACATACCTAAGAGAACTGTAGTGTGCGCTTTATGTAATAACCCTTCATTTTAGAGCAAACTGTTGCAAGTTTGTATGTAGGGTAACAGCTTACGATTAAACAAATAAATGCATGAAATATAACAGCAGTATAAACATTGTGAAACTAACAGAGGAGAACGCCTAACATCTACAAGCCATTATGTAATTTCATAATATTGCCATGCATCACGGATCTCTTTAGTAATTACTATCATATATCTAACATCGTTGTTACGAGCCCTTTTTGTGTGTAAGTTTATTACAGATGTTCTCACCTAACAATTAACGCCGTAAGACAGCGACCTAAGTATCTGCTTTCTTAAACCTACCTTAACATTTGTTATTACCCAGGAGCTACCATTATAGAAACTACACGATGTTCATTAACAGCACCGCTTGCAGCTTGCTGCCTATACTGCAGACCAAGAAGAACCATATGTGATGAAATATACAGTTGATGCATGCACCATGAATGGCTTCACATGTAGATATCATTATCATTCTCCTTGCAGGTGTGGTAATAGGCTTAATTCATTTATGTCCGATTTCACCAACAGATGTTAAGACTTAACACGAGTTTAGCAATAGTTAAAACAAAAATTGCATTTCAGCAGCAAGTGTTAGCGTAACACTCGTGTTAAATCTCTTGTTAAACTAACAAGCCAAATTTCTGATGTTAAGTCCTTAAAAATTGTAAATAGTCAAGATGGCGAGCATGAACTCAGCTGTTGATGTCGATTTGCTATATTTAAGACCGTGTTTATAGCATTCGTAATAGAGTACGGGCCTATGAGGAGAAATGATTTTGAGGAGCTATACGAAGAAAAACTTTTACGGAGGTGAAAACATGTCAAAACATGTTGCTATGAAGGTTATTGCGGAAGTACAAGAGAGGTTAGAACATGCATGGAAAGGAATATGGCGATCTCGCCTTTGCTTCAAGTATTAATAACTTTGCGATTGTATAATTCACTGAATTATGTGGCTGTATTCCTGTATTGTTAGGAGTACAGCCGTTGTCCTGGCCTGACGGGGGAAGTCTCTATCTAAGTAAACTATAGGGACCCTGCCCTCTGTACTGTCGTGGCTCCTTGGGCCTTCTGTCTCCTCTCGCCTCATCCTTCCTCCCGGGGGTGCCCCACTTGGGGACATAGGCAGTGGGTCCAGCATGGTGGCCTATGTACCGAATCTCTTATGTAGTGAAATTCTTATCCCAATGCTGTATGTATTTGGTTAGAATCAGCTACTCAATTCAATTTCAAATGAATATTTAGTTTGCACCTGTAAAATTACAGAACTTCACTTAACTAAATAATTCTACTGTATACTTTTCGAATATTACAAAACAAGATCTGGAACAACGTTCTTCGTGTTAGAAAAATTGGGAAGCAAAGAAGGAAAATACGGAACATCTATCGGTATTTGAACTTCTCTGCTCCTGATATACACAGAGGCCGCGAGCTGCGGGAGTATTGAGCTAGACTTTCACATTAATGCATCTAACACTAGGGAAGCTTACGTCTAGACTATCTCAGATGTTTGGAATTCTTGGACTAGAAACAACCGAATGTCTCCTTTCCAGAGAAATACCGAGTTTCCATGAATCAAACATATTATTATGCATATGACATGTATTATCAGCATTAAAAGAAACATACACAAGTGGAATATCTATCTGCGCTTCGTATAACACAAATAATGCATTAATGTGTGAACTTATAATAAAACGGGCAAGTATACTTCTAAAAGGCAAGGAGGCAGCGTATCCCAGACTTAAACACTCGACCACTACAATGCGAAGCCATATCGCTCCCCCAGAGCGAAGAGAGAGGAGCTGTGCTTATTGTTGCACTTAATGTCTATTGCAGCCCCTTTTCCCTCCTGACGAAAGGGTGAACAAAATATGTTGACGACTGTGCATGTTACGGCCCCCAGATATATTTGAGATGCAGACCTTTAGTTCCTCTTCAGTATTCTTAGATGAATCCTTCATCAACTTCACTGTTTGGTCCATAACTGAACTGTTCCGTCCATCCTCATGTAGAAAAGCTGTCTTTTTCATCTCTGATATGGACAAACAACTCTGCTTTTCATCTCAAATATTCTTTCTGGCACTTCCATTTTCTACAACTTTTTCTTTTGAGCTATAAATATGTAATCGTTTTTATTCCTGATTTTTTTCTTTTTATACTCTAATTGCTACATTCTTATCGTTTTTTGCTGTTGTAATTTACGTCTTCCCAACGTAAAGTCATATCGGACGATGAAGGAATGGTTGAAATGATGCTCAAATGAGCTCGGGGTCCATAGAGCTTAGAGTTACCCGACATTCGTGTTTCAGGATAAGGGAAAACCCCGGAAAAACCTTATCCAGATAACTCACCCTGACAGAGATTCAAAATCGGGACCTCTTGAACGTGAGGCAGACACATTATTATCGTCTATATCACGAACAGAGTATCTAAAAGCTTGCTTTGGATCACGGAAGTGATTTCTGGACCGTCGAAAGAAGTGCTGGGGACAAACTTATCTGTGAGATACGGCCATTAGATCAAAGACTGGTATAGACGAAAATAATTCGCAATCCTAAAGGGTTAAATGAATAAAAAAATATGAAAACTGGAGGGTTTGGTTTCTTTGAACACAAAGGATGAAACCCGCCTCGGTAGCGTGGTGGTAGCATGTCTGCCTCACGTTCAAGAGGTCCCGAGTTCAAATCTCGGTCAGGGTGAGTTACCTGGATAAGGTTTTTCCGGGGTTTTCGCTTATCCTGAAAGAAAAATGTCGGGTAACTCTAAGCTCTATGGACCCTGGGCTCATTTGAACATTATTTCACCCATTCCACTCATCGTCCGATATGACTTAACGTTGTAGGACGTAAATTACAAAAAAAAATCAATTGCAAGAGATTATAAAGCCAAAGGTACGTCATTTATACTAGAACACGAATACATTTCCTGAATAACATTCATTGGACGAACAGACGTTTTGGAATTCTTTCCAATTATCTTGTCCTCCTTTCGAACTGAAGTGGAAATAATCACTGCCATGCTAACCCTTCAGCAATTTAGCCATAGCTTACATTGTCAAGTGCATGAACCTATATTTTCTTTTACTATTTATCCTGGACTGCCTTATAGCCAGCATAATTCATGTGCAGTATTTGCGTTTCCAGCTCGTTGCATCTTCCTTTTTCACACACAAAATGGATTGTTGTTTTGCGTGTTATCGTTATTTGTTGGTACATCATACATGTCTACGAGATAAGAGTTATTACACCTGATTCTTATTAATTATGTATCAGATGTGTCAGCTGCCGTCAATTGTGTTGTGTTCTCTTTCAGCCATGCCGGTACATTAATGAGCGAATTCTCTACAGTTTGTTTCATCAACAGATCACTTATTAACAGGGCTCATATCTGACATATCGTAATTGTCGCATCATTGGCATTGCTAATGTATATGTAACTGGAACGCAGTGTATGAGAATACACATTTATTAGGCGATTAATTTATGCAATTTTCTATTTTTTGTCTTTATTTAACAAATTTCATGAACTTATATTGAGTAAAAAGTATTTTGTTGCATACTTGAGTTGTAAGTTAATAATCGTGAACAGGTATTTGGTCATGTAAGCTAAATTTACAGCACATTTGTCAATTGCAATGGTAACACGGATGAAACGGGTCATTAATGCTTACGGTTCTAGTTTTCAATATTTACGGTACCAGTAGGAAGTGACGTAACACCAACAGCATAATACTTACTTCATCGTTTACTAATAAGAAATGACGTGATACACAACAGAATAGTAGCGAATTTGATTTATTATTGCTTTTTATGTTTGTTTTTTCAAGTATTGCAAAAAGTTACCTATCAGATCTCGATGCATTGTCGACCTGATAAGTATCACAGCTCTTAGTACGCAATAACACTGGAAAATGGGGAGCGCACAGGAGAAAAATGGAAGCAGAAGAAAGGGCGGCAATGAAGAAGGTTGTGTAAAGAGCTACTAAGCTTACCAAGATCAGCACACAGGGAAGTAGCTTTAGTAGAATTAAGGAAGACAAGAAGAAATGGAATAATAATGGCAGAATAAGAAAATTTTGGTATAGGTGTTTGGCAAAAAAGAAGGGGAAATTATGGAATCATGCATGAGACAGCAAAAACGATTAGTGAACTCAAATAATTGGTAGGCATAGATAGGAGTTATGGAAAAAATAGGAATGCTTTTTTTTTTAAAGTAATTTACGTCCTCCAACGTTGTCATATCGGACGATGAATGGAATGGGTGAAATGATGCTCAAATGAGCCCAGAATCCATAGAGCCTAGAGCTACCCAACATTTGTCTTTCAGGATAAGGGAAAACACCGGAAAAGCCTTATCCAAGTAACTCACCCTGACCGAGATTCGAACTCGGGACCTCTTGAACGTGAGGTAGACATGCTATCGCCGCGCTACCGAGGCGGACAAATAGGAATGGGAGATATATGGAGATTAGCGGAAAGAAATACAAGGGACGTGGGTAAATTGGTAAAATGCAGAATAGAAGATATAGAAAGACAGGAAATATGGGGAAGTTTAGAAAATATGAAATAATTACAATTTTACAAGCAAATAACAAGAAATTGGGGACGAGAAGCATATGTAGATTGCTGGAATAGGCAAGAGAGAGAGAAGGGTTAGCTTGGATGAGAACAGGAACAATATTTCTAAGAGGGGTAAGAGGTAGGGAAAAGTGAATTTGTGAATTGTGTGGGGCAAAATAAAGCAATAGAACACTATGTAACAGAATGCGAGGAGGTTGCAATGTGGAAAAAAAAAAAAAAAAAAAAAAGTGGGAGGAAAAATGGGAGAAAGTAGAGAAGAGGATGGTAGCTATGAACATGTTAACGGGCAGGGAGGAAAAGAAGATAAGAAGTATTAGTAAGTTCTTGCAGAAAGTAAAAGAAAAATGGGCCAGAAATGTAAAGAATATAAGAAAGGAAGATGAGGGGGAAGAATGGGACTAATTAAACAACAAGGATGCATGGAGGTTAAGAGCTACCTGACGGAGCAGAAGACCAGGCCGTCATGTAAGCCAAGGTAGCCACAAGGTAAAGACAAATAACTGTAGCCAAAAGTTGTAAATTGTAAAATTTTGGAATATGCACAATAAAAACCTAATCTAATCTAAAATATACTGTTATATCTAAACATTTTACTCGATGATACATTTTCAAATATCAGAAATGTTGCTATTCAACTGAGAAATAAAACTAACTTTGAACATCCTTCAGTTGCATTCGTGAAAATCCTTTTACTGGTTAGTCTGGAAAGGGTTGCTTGCGGGTAGAGGGGTGGCCATTGTTAGGGGAGGAGATATCATTACAGTTATGAATTCATGTCCCAGACCAGGGATGAGACTTCCCTTTTTCGCGTTAATGAAAGCGTACAGTCAGGTTGCTATTGTCTCATCCTTGTGTCGAAGTCATTTCCAATCCCTTTAACACAGACAGTTGAGTGGCACGAACTGCTTCGAAAGCAAAAGTTTCTTTTCAAATTTTTTAAACAATGCAGTTTTTATTTACCTATGTCATCGGTATTCCAATACCTACACATTGTTTTGGTTGTGTAGCAGTTACATACAACAATAAATTAATGGAAATTAATCATTTCTTCCACGCTAGCCGTGTGTAGACTAAGGTTTGGATGAATAGAGCCAGACTGAACAATTCAATGCCATAACCGGGATCTGAAGTACGGATCCTCCGGTCTCCGTCCAGTTGAGCTACTATGGCCAACATGCCGATATGACATTAAATTCTCCAACTGACTCGTGTTTTATCCCCGTAAACCACTAGGGGTTCTCATGTACAATGAGATACCCAACTTTTTGTGGCGACTTACTATGATGTAAGTACTTAAGTCTCAGTCTTCCTAAGTACTTACAACATAGCAAGTCGCCACAAAAGGCGTGTTATCTCTTTGTATATGAGAACACCTAGTGGTTACCGGGAAATATACAAGTCAGTTGGAGAATTTAATGTCATATCGGCATGTTGGTCATAGTAGCTCAACTGTTAAGAGCAACCGGAAGGAGACCGGGGGATCCATGGTTCAAAACCCGGCTATAGCATTGAATTTTTCAGTCTGGCTCTATTCGTCCAAACAATAAATTACTTTATAATTATGTGTTAATTAACTTTAATGAAATAAATAATTTTCAGTTTTACGTCATTTTTGTAATTTATTGTGCCACTTTTACTATCTCTTCTACTAGTATAGTAATTAAGGGAAGTTTGGAACGCGCGGAGAGTAAAGGAGGTTTTCTCGGGCCTAAAAATACTTGGCATGGGTTGCTTCGGAAGGGAAGTAAGGCCAGTATTCCTGTATCACCTGCTAAAGAGCCTCTGAGCAAAATTATGCGGTCTTTCACTCCCACTATAGAAGGGAACGCTCACACTTAAAGAGGGTCCATAAATAATAAAAAAGCCTAGTTAATTAATATATTTGGGGAAAGCATTATATTCCACTAAAGAATTTGTAACGGGAATTTGTGTCCGCAGTTAATTTATCTTCATCTTCATCAGCCGTTCGGGTGCAATTTGGGACAGGATTTCTATGTTGGACGCACAATCCTTTCTCTTCTCGTGTGAGTTTTTGCGGCTATCTATTTCCTCTGGTCACCAATTGTATCATCTTATTCTAAATAAGAGTCATGAGACATCTGTGTTTCAAAGCGTGGTTCGGAATAAAGAAGTCAAATTCTGTAATTGGTTATATTTATACAGATTCAAATTATAATAAAATGTTCCTGATCTAGTACCAGTATTCATCACGCTCCACCATTACAACAAAAATATCTCTCTCTCTCTCTCTCTCTCTCTCTCTCTCTCTCTCTCTCTCTCTCTCTCTCTCTTTAAAACGAGATTATTGATTTATCTCTTACTATTCAAAACTTTTATCTTCTCCGCGTCATTTTTCCACCATGAAGCCAGATTATTGATTTATCGTAACTTCACAAGACTGAAGAACATATCTTCCTACTAAAGATTATTGACTTATAGTCACTATCGTTACTTCTCTTAATTTTGTGATTGGCCGATCCAATGGCACGTCACCACATTACGTCATATTACGCCATACCATTACTACTTCGGCCAATCACACAACTACATATAAATTCATAATTCCTCCGAACATAACCCAAAAATACTGTTACAAATTCGAAGTGGAGATATCATCGAAAATGTTTCAAGGCCTCCTGAACCCTTCCGAAAGCATTTTTATAAACAGATCTCCCTCTCTGTATGTGTATGAACAGCTTAACTAAAAAACGAAATGTCAAATAAATAGCAAAGTTGTTATTTACCTTCAGTACCTTCCAAACATAGCACACGAAAACTTTCAACAAAAACCCTTACTCAAGTTACACTTTACTTTGTCAAAATATTAGATTTTATTAATGTTTATATAGTTTTTAATGCTTAAGTTGTTTGTTACTTGGTTTTTCTCTCTCTTTTTTAATCCTATCCATTTTCAGTTGTTTCTCAAGTTGTTATGAAAAGAACATGGAATTTTAAAGTCATATTAAAAACCTGTTCCCTTTTATATTTATAAGAAAATGTGCAATGCAACCATTCCTGAAAGGTTTATATGAATTCAAATGAAGTAGACAGGAAAAACACTTCCTTAAGAATAATTTATATATTGATTAATAAGATATATATATATATATATATATATATATATATATATATATATATATATATATATATATATATATATATAATAGAGATAACCATGAGGATATAAACCATTATATATTGTCACGAACCCATTATTTACGATAGCGCGGCGACGCGCACAAACACATAGTGCAGAGCAGAGATAAAGAGCCTGCAGATAAAGATAGCGCGGAGATAAAGGTCTGCCGAAACAAATAAAGTTAGATAAATGGAACATTCTAGTGACATCTTGATTGATAGAGAACATTCGGTTTCTTGTTTGTTACAGAACAGTCTAGAATTATCAATGTAGGTATATATAAGAGATCGTGACACGCCAGCGAGTAGTCGTAAACGGAGCTGTAAACAGAGTGTAACTGTGAACGCTGTTTGTTTGTGGTCAACGACCTTGGAATATTGTAATTGTGTATGTGACGTAATTCTGCTACTGAAAGGTTCGTCCAAAGTGTATTTCTACGGAAATAAAGGACGTTTTGAATTTCTGCAACTTGGACTTTTAATTCTATGAACAAACAAAGTCACAATATTTTCACAGTCATTTTTATAGGTGATTTTTTCTAGCATTTTTAGGTAATGAAGCTTAGAGACCTGATTATTCTGGAAGGTAAAGGTGGTTTGCTGTAGTGAGCTTCATTAGCATGCATATACAGGCCGTAATCTCTTACCCCTATTCGTTGTGAAGTTATATATTCCCGCACATTCACAAGCAGCTCCTAATTACGAGACGGTGCTCTTCGTGTCAGCGTGAAGCTGATGATTTGTTCACTGCAGAAACGCGCCTGCCCTACATACCAGCAGTCAGTTAGTTACAAGTTCGATTCCCTGTCATCAAGTATTTTATTGTTAGCTAAAAGAAAGCGCATTCATTTGACCTTCCATATGCGAGGTTTATCTGTTCTAGGGCTGAACATTTCTGAGCTGGTATGGCTAGGAACATAGTGGAGCAATGGAAAGATACATACTATTCGTATATTTGATCTTTCTGTGTTGTTACTTAAACATTGCCAGCAACAATGGACACAGGATATATAATAATACAGCTGTTTTGAAACGTTTACGAGATAATAATAAAAGTACAGACAAATTCTGAAACTGTACACAGACGCCAGACATATACATCGTAAGGGAATACTTAAATCATAAAAGAGTTTTAAAATGTTAATTCTTACCTTATAAACTAAGCTTGTAGTGAAATAAAGCACTGAATTTGTTTTTACACATAAATATTACAAAATTTACATGTTTTACTATATTCTATACCTATATACTTTTAAAGGCATGGAATTAGTTATACTTATCGATGTATATAGAGATATTAACAGCAAAAACTTGTTTTAAAACTGACATGCATTATTTATATTTCTTATACTTATTTAAGTATTTACAGCAAATTAAGCATTTGCATTACTCAATTTTATTTTTTCGCTACTTGGGAATATATTAACAAGTGAATGAAGCATTAATGCTGATCTGTGGATATCCACATTTTATACTTGGATATAGGCCAAATAACAAATATAAGATATTGTCGCAACTGGCGGCGTAGGCACACAAAGGGCTCGGCCCGGAGAGATAAGAGACAGATAGGGCAGGACGGAGATAAAGAACTTGCAGAAACAGATAAAGATAGCGCGGAGATAAAAGACTTGCCGAAACAAATAAAGATAAGAAAGTTCTAGTGACACCTTGATTGACAGAGAACTTTCCACAAACGTCTGGAATCATGAATGGTCGTATAAAAGGAAGCCGAGGCTAGTTTATCGGGGAGTCGTAATGAGAGTGTCGAAATGGAACTTGATAATCGTGGAGTTGTGTTTTGAAAGTGAACTCTTTATTTGAAGGTGTGGCAGACGAATTTTAAGATTGCATTTGTGTATGTTACGTCATTCTGCTACTGTAACAAATGTGTGCGTTGAAGTCCTAAATCCAAGAAACAAGAGGGAGGCGCATGCTTCTGTATGGACGTGAGCCAGCGTTTTAAAAGTGAAAGCTCTAACAAATATGAAACTAAGTTAAAAGCCTTTTAATGTCGCACGACGAAAATGCTTATGGAATTTCACTTACAAACCAATCAATATCAGAAAAAGTTCCTTAGTTATTTTCTAACCTCAAAAATATGTTTAACCTATTCAAATAAATAATAACAATTATATATTGAATTGCATGCAAATAGGCGGTGTTTTCTTTCATGAAGTTGATATATCTCGTAAGCCACAGTACGGCGAACAGCTAATAGATTAAGGGTTTGTTGGGACGGCAGGCAAAAGTTAAGAACAAAGCGTGGAGGTGGGTTAAAATCTTTATTCCCTCGGGGGCAGATCTCCCCCAAATGAACATTATGTATAAACACGTATTTATGTATTTAAGTTATTTGATGGAAATTAATTATTCCTTAAAACTAGCCGCGTATAGGCTAAGGTTTTGGGTAACTAGAGTGAAACTATAAAATTCAATGCCATGGCCGGGATTTGAATCACGGATCTCCTGGTTTCCGTCCAGTCGCTCTTACCCATTGAACTACCATGGCCAGCGTGCCGTCATGACATTAAATTCTCCAACTGACTCATATTTTCCCGGTAAACCACGAGGGGCTCTCGTATTCGAGATACACCGTTTGTGGCGACCAACCATTGTAAGTACTTACCGGGAAAATATGAGTCAGTTGGAGAATTTAATATCAGGACGGCATATTGGCCATGGTATCTCTATGGGTAAGAGCGACTGGACGGAAATCAGGAGATCCGTGGTACTAATCCTCCCCATGGCATTAAATTTTTCACTTTGACTCTATTTATCCAAAACATATTTATATAGTTAGTGCAAGGTGGATACAATAATAAAGATTTGTATCTATGGTCCATTAAATCACTATGGCTTATAACATGAAAATCTTCCGTTACGCTAACGATTTTTCGGACTAAAATATGATTTGAAGATAGAAGAATTTTCCGGGCTCAGGAACCGTGGTCTGCTGGAGTTGGAAGATCAGACGTTTCGTTCACGTCTGCGGTGAACATCATATGGTGGCGTGGTCTGAGTCTTCTGGGTGAAGTTTCAGTCACAAATGATGTATGGATCTTCCAACTCCATCAGACCACGGCTCCTCAGCCCGGAAAATTCTCTCTCTTCAAATTAGACTCCGGCCGTGAAAGCTTACGACTATTCATAAAATATTGTTATAAAAATATGATTATTTTAATAAATTGATTGACATCTCTTTTCTTCAAAATTCCTCAATCATTTCTCTCATTTACTTGGTTAGAAGGGAAATACTATCTGGTAGAAGTATTTCGTGACCTGACGGAAGCGTATACATCACTTTAGAGACATACTTTACACCCGTTGTAATAACTCTTTTGTAAAGATCAGTGTTCGCGATAAAACTGGGAAGTGGATTAACAATGCCTCACTCTCCTGTAACTGAGGGGGCGGACGGACTACAAAACACCGCCCTACACTCAAACCTCGTGCCCTTTAATTAACAATGCAACCACAGTAAATATCCTACCAAATTACTGGTGTCCACTACTCCCCGCGAACACCGATTTTAATGCCCAGCGGCTCAGTGCCTATATTTGCATAGTTTATAAACCTGTAAGGTTTAACAATTAAATATTCAAAACATAAAAAATGCGACCTACACGCTTCCGGCATCCAGAGGAATATTATTTACAGAGCCTTACAGAGGTGAGACAGTTTTAGATATTTCAAAAGTTTTTGTCTAATACCATTGAAAATTATTTTATTTTGAATTAAAAGTAGCTTACCCTGCAACAAATTAGGCTAAAATACCCAGACATGCCTCTGAATTAGTTTACATTACTGAAAATTAGTGCTACATGATTTAATCGATTAACCGAAACGATTAATCAATAATTTTTTATTTTAGATTAAATATTAAAATATTTTAATCGAATAATCGAGTCCATTAAAATTAATCGATTACAATAAATATTAATAAAAACTCTTTTAGCCAAATTTGGCCCTCTTTGTTTTGATTTATTGCTTCCAAAATAAACAGCCTTTCCAACGCATCAAGCTTTCACTAGAGACGTAATGTTCTTTGAACTTTGAGATAATATAACTCCTAATAGCCAAAATAAATCACTCTGAACCCCGAGAGAGGCTAA
The DNA here is from genome assembly GCA_030765055.1 of Mantis religiosa. NCBI lineage: Eukaryota > Metazoa > Arthropoda > Insecta > Mantodea > Mantidae > Mantis > Mantis religiosa. Next base: position 156,105,192 of record CM060951.1, on the reverse strand, counting down.
ACACAACTCAAGTTGTGAAATATTCTGACATACAGATGCTAACAGAGAGGTTTCATTCCTTACAGCTTGTGTGTGACAAAATATCGCATACAACTGATTATTTATGGCTTGCTTGTATAAACTGAACTGTACAACCTTGAACCGAACACTTCGCTTACGCAACTATGGAAACAATAGCTAATCCCTCTTCTCAGGGCTGCTGGTGGTGTAACTTTGCTGTAAACTGCAGTAAGCCAGTAACGTTTCTGAATTTGTGACAGTGGGAGAAAGTTTTGCGTTAAAAGGTTAAAATGAGGAAAAACGTTTTGTGCTGAGTGGAATTAAAATTATGGCATACGAAAATTTGCGAGGGAAACTGGGTGTACATTTCGACTTTAAGCTAAATGAATCTGGTAAGGTGTCTGACAGAAAAATTGTATTTTGTAAAATTTGTGGGAAATCATTTAGTTATAGTGGTAGTGCTACTAGTTTGAATTATCATTTGAAACACATCCATCCATTTCAAAGGGCTAACGAACCATCTTCAACTGTTTTCAGGCATTGCAGTCCAATCTAAATAATTTCATAGCCAAACCGATTTCTTTCTTCACGGAAGCTGGGCGAACTGGATGACAACTTCGCAAATCCTCTTCAGTGGCGGAAGACACATTCTATTCAGCTGCCAATTCTTTCATCCATAGCGAAGAAATTACTTCGTATACCAGCTACATTGGTTTCCTATGAACGCGTATTTAGTGATGCAGGAAATATTGTCACCAAACGAAAAGCAGCACTTAATTCAAAGCACGTGAATACACTTACATGTTCAAACTCATGGATGAAACAATAGTGGCTATGTGAGTATTCGTGTAAACTACTATTTGCATGTCAGTCTCACAAATCTTATGATATATGATTTATCTTATGATTGATATAATACGTTACTAAGTAGGTAATTACTTACAAAAATATTGTAGATCTAATTCAATACACATATAAAGAAAGCATGTGCACTTGACGCAAATACAGATTTTGAATCTAAATATTTAAAAGTTTCATAAATAATAAAATATGCAGAGTATTAAAGTACTTTACATAATCCTTGCACCTAATTCTCGAACAGATAATATGTCGATTAATCGATTAAAGTAACATGATTAATCGATTAAAAATTTGATCGATCTACAGCACTGCTGAAAATACATTTTGTAACTATTAAATGTAGTATACGAAATAATAAAGCTGTCATCGAAACGAATGAATAGTTAAAACATTAAAATAAAATTAATTGTATTGCATGTTTAAGTAAGGTGAAAAAGATACGTAAAACCAGCAATGCCTTGTCTCTTATGTGTTTATGACGTCACCTTATTGCTCTACCCCACCTGCATTTGTGCACGAAGCATTTCCCTTAGTTTCCCAATGGAAGCATTGAGTTGGGCATCATTACGTAAGACTAATCTTCCTGTCGTCCTCCGTGGTCTAGGACTAACATGCTGGTCTTAGTTCCCAAGATCGCGGGTTAAAATCCAAAGGAAGGCGATTTTTTTTCCGTGACGTAAAATTTCCTAACATAGCTTCTTTCGAAAGGGAAGTAAAATCGGTGTCCCGTGTTTTAGATTCACTGCACGTACAAGAACCTCAAGCTTGATAAAGAGGCCTCTGAATAAAATTAAGGATTCTTCATGCCAATATACAGAATGAGACGCTCAGAACCAAAGCAGTCCATAAATAAAACTGAATTTCTAATTATTAACTTTTCCTAACAAAAATAGGTATTCCTACCAAAATAAATGACAAACATTAAAACATACTGAACGAAACGCAGAAATTTTTAAGGCACAACTTTTGGATTGACAGGAACATATTTCACTTTTTTTCTTTGCATCTAGAAAAGGAATTTAAACTGATTATATTCCCTCTTGTCTGTAGGAGTTCTATCGCTCTCGTATTTTTGTAAGCTTTAACTAACACAGGGTAGAGCAAATAGAAAGTATAATAGCGATCCATCTAATGAAGAAAATAGTACAATCATGATATGGAGAGGTGAAACACTGAAATGTTGTGCTTGAACTGTAACATCAAACTATCAATGAGAAATTTATATCCCAGGTCTAATGTAACTCTAGCTTTCACTTTCTTCTAGTTTGACTGAAGGTGTGTTCTTTCCCAGTAACATAGATTAAAACATACAGAATGTGTTACTTCACGTGACGTTTACTTCCCTTCTTCCAAAAACTATTCCTTGAAAATCTTCTTCTATTTACTGTTAATAGAAATAACATTTCGGTAAGTGATTTTACGAGATATTTAGGTAAAATGGAAATTTGGGTAAACAGTAAGCTTAAGTGACAAATATTTTAAGATGTGATGATTATGTATAACAGCTTTGAGATTTCGTTAAACTTGCATGACCCGGGGGAAAAAAATGACTATTTCCCATACCCAAAATATATAGTATTAACAGTTTCAAAACAATAATAAGAAATATCGCAAACATGTCTAACTCCATAAAAGGAATGTATTTGGGATAAATCTTGTGCTTTTGAACAGAAAGACATTTTCTGTTTCTTACGGTTTACTGAATAATGAAGTCATTCAAAATGATGGGTACTTTAGAGGATATCGGAGAAAATTAAGATATATATTTCATTTGTCAGGAAAGTATCTTAACATAAGTTATTTTAATCAAACTTATTAGTTATTTCCAAGAAAATGAAAATAAAAAGATGTTCGATTTAAAGGTTTGTTTCTAGTTTTACCCCCCCCCCCCTCATACATGAGAAGATGCTGAACTTAAATACTCATTTTGGTATTCAGCCACTTATTTTTCAGCTGACGAAAACGGTAAAAACTCTTTTTCTTTTGCTGTCACACACACACGTGTACACCAACACGCACACGCACTCACACAAGCACAAACCACACACACCCATACTCGTTCATGTTTCTAAATTTTTTTTATACAGAGAGTTTGAAAAGTCCATTTGCGATAAAATCTCCATATTGAATTTCTGTATACTAAGCAGGGGAGAGACAGAGACAGAGAGAGATAAACATATATTTAAAAGCTTTTCCATGCCTGATGTATTTTTGTTTAGGACTTATTGCACATTAGGACCCAGAAATTGAATATACATATTGTACGACCCTTCCGACAATACCGGCATTTTGCGTTTAATAAATTCTAGAATTACTGTACTTCTTCTCCTTATGCTGATACAGCAATAGTTTAGCATCTCCAGGCCTTTGGTATGGGGTCTTTGTTATAGATTGATCATTTTCTGAGAATCTTAGTCATTTTTAATATTTTTCCCATTATTATTTTTCCCAACTGCCTGAAGACATTTTTCGCTTTTTACAATTCTGTATCTGGAATTCCTTGACTTTCTACTATGTGCTTTCTTTTCTTATCAGAAATTCATGAGCAACCACTGACTGTTGATAGCTTATCATGATATGTGAACTGCTACCAGAGCATTATGATTCTTTATTTCGACCACTATTCCAATAATATCGTAAAAACATACTTCTTTTATTACTGTAACCAATCTGCCCTTATTTCTTGATAACGTTCTGCTACAACCAGGAGGATTCTGAAAGAAATTTTTTCCGGGTTATCGTTTTGACCCAGTTTCTAAGCTTTTAGTTAGAAGTCTGCAAAGGAAGCGAAGTAACCCAGTTTTATTTTCTGTTTTATATCCTACTATACTATTAAAACTTTAATATTGTAATTGCTGTTAAATGAAAATGCGTGAAGGATTGGATCTTTGAAGCCGAAGATATATGGTTCGAATCTCGAATGTGGCAGTGAATTGTTGAAACTTGATTCAGATCTCCAACCGTCCACTACAAAAACAGTTATTAAAATAGATTAGTTAGTGTGGTTCTTAGAAGTCTAGAAATTAAAAGTCTTTTGCCACTGCAAGTCACTTGTAAGGCACTAGTTGAGATTTGGCAGGATACATGAACTAGATGTGAGAAGTAACGTGCGTTTGAGTCTCTCGTTAAGGCAGTTCAGTATTAAAGCGTCGATACGTAAAACCAAAGATCCATGATTGAACTTTGACCGTAGTGCTATTTTAAATATGATTTCACTTTCCAAGTAAATGTTGTCAACGGTAAAGTAGTAATTAAGTTATTTAAAAAGAGTAGGCGAAGGAACACTTTTACTAAAACTGACCCGAAATGATGAAAACAAGAGGGCTTGCTGAGAGATGCGCTGGAAGGGATGGTGAACGGTAAAAAGGTTTGGGGCACAGCAATGAATCAACATATATAAAGATAAATGATCAATAGTATAAGACAAAGAAAAAAGCATGGAGGAAGCCGAGGTTATAGTTCAGAAATTACGTTAAACTGAAAATCACGATTACTGACTGATAATTAATTAGTATCATAAAGTAGCAGCTGGGGCCCAAACTGGGATTTTGCTGTAGGAATTGGAGAGAAATAGATACATGTAGCGCTTTTGCGCTTCGTTAATACTAGAAGCACTTATCACATATAACCAGAATCTTCTAGGTGTTCCTCTTCCCCCGCCTCTAGGGCATTCTTGAGTGTTCTATGTAAATTTCCAGCGGTTATATAAGCGAACACTTTGACATGTAATTTAGTTATTGCATTTTCGTAGCGACAAACACGCTGTTCTCCGAGCGAGTTTGTAACGACCGCTGTGCTACTTAATGAGTGCGGATACTGGAATAGAACGACAGATGAGAGAGGTCTTATGTTCGACTCCTCACCGGTGAAGCACGAGAAGTGACAGTGAACATTTGAACTAGGTCTTATTAGCGAAGCAACAGCAATAAACGTAGTGTGAAAACTGGACTAAAATATGCGAGAAATGGGATTTATACCTCAGAATGTAGGAAACACTTAAACAATTAAGGTGAAATTGATAGTGAAAAGAGCAACATCTGGAACGTGGGAATGGAGATAGGTTTTCAAATGAGGAATGAAATAGGGAAAAGAAATCCGAAATCGATTTTGTCATTGACTCTAAAATATGATATTAATTTCAAAGGTGAAAGCCCTGAGAAACACTACAAGGGAATTATAAGTTATTAAAACTGATTCTGAAGATAACATTAATGCGATAAAAGAGCGTCTAGAGCGTTTGGACAAGTAGACGAAATAAAATAACAGGACAGATGCCGCAGTGGACATATCCTGGAAGCCCTGATTCCTGCACAAGGTGCAAAGAGCCTCTAATTAGAGATCGCCAAATGAAAAAAAAGATTGAAGTTACAGTTGAGCAAATTTCGTCAGGGACAATTTTCTGAAGACAATAAATCTAAGATGGATGACATGGTGTTCCTAAGGAGTAAGGAAGAACTCTTTGAGGAAACCCATGACAGTACTACCGGAGGGCTCCTGGATGCGAATGAGACTTTGAAGAAGCTACGTTGCCGATTCTTTCAGTTGTATCTTCGAAGCTGTGGGAAAAGATGGTACCAGCAATTGACATCGACGCGGTATGTCGTGGAACCCTGTCACAGACCGTGCCGAGTGGAGCGTGTTAATATCGAGGCGCCAGCGGACAATCTGGGAGACAGCCACCTACTTACCAGAAGTCTTCGAAGCTGGTAAGTGACCGATGTAGGCATGTTATGAGCGTCTGGCAACCAGTGCTGGATTCAAAGGTGACATTTAGTTCTAAGCAACCCTATCGTCTCAGGAGAATTTAATGGAAGTTGCCAAAGCTGCAACGTTCCTGTATCAGCGCCGTGGTATCTGCATTCGATATTACATGGTGGAAGGTGATGATGATTCATCTTGATCGTCCTGCTGTGAGCCCAGTTGTGGACGCAGTGAATATGCCCAAGCTTATCGGGAATTTGGCGCCGGCCAACCGCGTAGTTGGAGATATAAAGAGTAATAAATGGACGCCATAGCTCTCATGATCACCCCAATCAGACGCTCTATTGACAGATAATCAGCATTTTCTGGAAATTTACCTTTCCCCTGGAAATTTTCAACGGTAGCGCTCTCACGAGTGAGTTAGAGTACATTTCTAGTGCGACTAATTCCCAAGAGTTTATGACGACTGTTGTGATGAGTGAGAGCTGGTACTAAAAGAGATTAGAAAGGCCCTGTGTTTGTCTCCCCAGCAAGAAATCATCTGGAAGAAGAGCCTAGTCACACAGTAAATATTTAAACTGTGTAAATAACTACTAGGGAAATTACTGAGAACTAAGTGAGGTTACATGACAAGTAGACAAAGTCTAAATATTTTAATTTGTAATCTCAGACGCGATTTACTTGATATAAATATTATATCTGTTTATGTCATTCTGGAAATATGAAGATATTAATGTAGATGAGAAAGATATTCAACTCTGTTTAATATTAAGTTCTAAGCATCGCGTTGCATATTTATAAACCCTTGCACTGTTTAGATATAATAAGCACACGAGAAAGCATAGCGAGAGTTCTCTGAAATATCATAGGATCACAGAAGTAGTTGAGTGCATGGAACCAGTCAATTCCTGCGTGTGCGCAAAACATTAACATTCTGAAACGGTTTACTTATTTGTATGCTTGTTAAGTGTCTCTGGGACATAGCCTTTACTGCTTCATGGCTGGATTATTAACATTTTAAATAAACATTTTGTTTTTAAAGTCTCAAAATATATCACATACGATGTTAACAACATTTAACTTTAATATACAAATGTAATTTATTCTAAACAATAGATATTGTAACTATTATTCGATGAATTCAATAAATATGTTTACAATCTTCCAAAGAGTATCTTAAAAATTATTGTGCAAGTTTAAATTCGTAAAATAATATACGCTATGTTTTTGAGTGTAATTCAACAGTGTACTTTCTGCTCACCATTAACGAAATAAATATACTTTGTGGTTATATTTATCTATCTTCTCTTAATAACTTTGAATTATAGCTCAAGTTTTAAGCACACTAGTACCTAATGCGTGTTCTATACATACATATATATACATCTATATATACATAGTTCTATATATATCACTAATATAGTAATTTCGCAATTTATGGAATAAAAATTATTATTAACTTAGTATGGTCATCTTTACTCTTGCCATTAATTGTATAAACACTTTTGATATGTCACACAATGTTCAATTACTGTTGTCTTCTCCATAGAACACGGCACATATGCATAGAAGCACTTAGTGCAATGAAGCCTTTTGTCTTTACAAACATAGCTTACATCCATTTTGAATTGTTAATGGAAATCTTCAGCCGTTAGATGTGATAATTACGATATAGTTTTATGATGCTGAAAGTTATTTTAAATATTATAATTTAAAATTATTTATGGCTTTAGTGAACTGGATTTTAGCAATGCTTTTGATAACGATAATTTAAGTGTTAAAAGTTTTGAGAACTAATTAAAAAAGAGAGATGGTAAAATATTATATATGCCATGAACTTAACGCAAAAGAAATATGACGTGGACCAATAGAAGCATGTTCACTTATAGTAACGAGAGGACCATTGGCACCAAATTGACTGAAGCTAGCAGCTTTCTTCTGCGCTTAACCGTAAAGAACGGAGGAGCGCGCGCGCGCGTGTGTGAATGTCCATAAGTCTGCAGAAAGGGATGCGGTGCATAAAGGATAGCGAAAGCTATGTAATTGTTTTCAAAACTGTATAATATCGACGTTCACCAAAGTTATTATTTGTTAATCGTTTAAAAGAGTTCTTTCAAAAGATTTTAGTTAAACTAAAATACCGTTTATAAAAGAAAGTTGTAAAAAATTATTTCATATTCATACAAATCCAGCATATTTTTCATACCCATATCCTGAAATTGGATCTCATGTTAGTACAATAACTGCCGAGGTAAGTTCTAGAATCCAGCTTCCAGAAAATCAACGCATTAATTTCAAAGCTGGGTTAAATAGGTTAAAATTTGAGTAAATCATATGAATGACATGTCACTTTAAATCTAAAGTACCATGGATCACGTTAAAAAAGCCACAAATTAGGACAATTTTTACGTTTCGGTAGTGCCTTAGCCTTCTCAGTATTCCAATATTCACATTGCAGCTATAGTGAAATATTTAATAAGATAGTATCTGCAATTGTTTATTTAAATTAAAATGAAGTAGATAGAAATAATGTCTGTTGTAACATGGTTTAAAAATAGTTATCCAAAATGATAATCAAAAAATGGTAGAGGACGAAAAGGTGTTTAAATGCTAAAGCATTTTAGAAATCGAAGAACAAAATATGGTTGAGCCAATATTTTACAGCAGCTAAGTTGTGTCTGAAAAAAAGTGCAGAAAATATTCAGCAGCTACGCAGTATGCCTAACAATTACAATACATTTATAATAAATGCATGAAGTGACTCTCACTGCAATGTTGTGTTTACACATGCATAACAAAACCGGTAGCGTGTAATTTATGGGTCGTTCTATGACAGAGGTCCTTCAATACAACCTGAATCTGCAGGGATTCGTGACCTGTGAGCCACTGCCCATAAATACATAGAGATGGCAGCTCGCATCATGTAAACATCCACATTACAAAAGAGATGCAAGAACTTACTGGATATCACATTCCATGTAAAATGTTGCATCATGTCTAATAAAAGCTTGTAAATAACTCCACATACATAAGTAAAAGGGAGAAAATTCCACATTCTGTTAAAAGCGTCTTCATCAAGATAACGAGCCGCACCTTACAGGTGAGTAAGATCTGCAATTTCGTCATACAAGGGGAAGTTTCTGAAACCCCGTGTGGAGTTATGTTTTATGTAAAACAGAGTTACGTTTGTAAAGAAAATTAATTCTTTCCAATAATATAACTTATTATTTGATAGTAAATAAACTATGTATAGGAGTAGCAATGCTAATAAAAATGTCAAAGTAAAATGACTAATGCAATATTTTGCATGGAATTTGCTTGGTTTATGCTTTAGGGGGGGGGGGAAGAAAAAAAGAAAAACACAACCTGCGCTCATTCTTGCAAATGAAAGCAAACATAACATTTAGTAAACGGTTGGTTACAGTTGTTATTGTGACTTTGTGGGTTCGTAAAATTAACAGTCTAGTTTGCAGAAATTGAAAATGCTGTTTGTTTCAAGTAAAAAGACACTTTGTACACCCCCTTGAGGCTCTAAAATGACGTGCCATACACCAACACAGTCTCTCGTTTTTTCACCACACTTAAACTAACAAAAGAATTCGCTTGCGGTACACTTCAAACCACTACACAGCTGCACTAAATAAATAAATAAATAAATAAATAAATAAAATCTGAATATTCTACCCCGGCACCTAGACAACTATACCGGGGCATATATCCAAATTTTCTCTTTATTTTTCCATAAAATCCTTCAAATGTTATAATTATACAAATCTCTCAGAAAACTACTCTACAAAAATAAAATGAAATAAAATAACAGAAATAAACACAAAAAAGCAAAAAACAAAAGAAATCTCAATAACAACTGTGGTATAGTTCAAATGTCCACACACTACACAACTGCAACTGTCTATTAACAACTGGTCCTTCCCACATCCCGCCGTTTATTTATACCCGAGCCACTGTTTCTTGAAAGCTTCCAAAGTTTCACGGCCTTTCACGACGGCAAGGGAAGGAAAAGAATTATCCAGACATCCTTCTGTCTCTTTCTCTCACCGCTTTTGTCTCTCTCTCTCTCTCGGCAAGAGTTTAGCGCTGCGCACCACTAAATGTCTCTGCCCACGCGTAGCTCCGGCTTTGCGCGACTTCAGCGAAATAATGCGATCGGTGGCATCACTGACAAATGGCCATAGAACGTTGCAGCATTCAGCAACGCTTAGACATTGTGAAAATGTATTGTCAAAATGGATCATCTGTTCACTAAACCTTCCGTGTATTGCGTAATGCCAGGCTCTTATAAGGCGCTATTTTTGGCTCAGTTGGATGGTATAGATCTCAGAAACATTTTGTTCCAGCAACATGGTGCCATGTGTCACACTGCTCTCGAAACAATCCATCTTTTGAAGGAGAATTTCGGATGTAGAATCATTTCCCGTAGTGGTGGTGATTTTAACTGACCCCCGAGATCATGTGATTTAGCATCGTGGATTACTTCTTGTGGGGTTATTTTAAATCTCGAGTTTATGACAGCAAGCCAGAAACAGTAAATTATCTTATGGGTAACATCACACATGTTATTCGAGAATTTTTTTTTCTTTTTTCTTTTTGTTGTTGTAATTTACGTCCTCCAACGTTAAGTCATATCGGACGATGAATGAATTTGGTGAAACGATGCTCTAATGAGTCCGGGGTCGATGGAGTTTAGAGCTATCCGACATTCGTCCTTAAGTTTAAGGGAAAACCCCGGAGAAAATCTTATCGAGGTAACTCACCCTGACCGAGATCGGGACCTCTTGAACGTGAGGCAGACGCGCTACCATCTACGCCACCGTGACGGGCATTTGAGAAGTTGGACATAATTTACGTTCTTCTGTTATTGAAGATTGGATCAACCGCATACGCAACCCAACGAAGTCGCGGCGGTCACTTAACTGATGTTCTCTTCCAATTCTGTTTTATTTAAGTTCAAAGATAGGACACTCTTGTTGATAGACCCTTTACTATCACAATAAATTTCATTAAAACACAGACATCAAAACTGGAATCTTTAACGCCAGCATTGTCAAAGACCAACAAACATAGGTAATCAATCACTAATGAAGAGATGCACCGCCAATATTTATTTTAACATTACCCATGATTAATTGACCTCTTAATGAGACGACATTTACATTTGCTGATTCTCAGCTGGGCTTGGTACAGCTTCATCGTCGTTCTTCGATTGCACCAAAATCAATTTTTCGGTTGTTGCCATAGAAAACGTGGCCATAGAAAAAATGTTGCCATAGAAAAACAAATGAATGTTTGCGTAGCTTCGCGAATGGTGCAGAAACGCTTTTCAGAAACAAATTATTTATACTTATCTCAATAATTATAAAGTTAAAATACAATCATTTCTAACAACACTGAGAAAAGTATGACCATCTTCAGTAACCAATTGCTATTAAAAGAATGGCAAATTAAGATATACAGTATTCAACATTCAGCACTCCAGTTTGCTACCTTCCGGTTTCCTTAGACTAAAGGCGTTAAGGTTGCACAGTAATCACCAGCAGAGAAGCAGCCACTTAGCTTGCTAGGAATTTTAAATGCTTATGAAATAGTCATAGCACTTGGCTCTAAAGCGAAGTCCAACTGTTTGCCATAGCTGTTACCTTTCCATATTTTTCTAGCGTTAGAGAAGCTACTGAATTGTGGTGTTGAGCCTCTGCATTCTTTTACGATACAAAGAAAAATGATCACTTATCAGGTAAATATTTTCTAAGGAGTACTCTTATTTCTAGTTAGTAAGTTTTGTTTATATTAAATAGTACAACCTTCTAAAGATCCATCCTGAAAGTAGGAACAGAGTTTACAGGTAAAGGAAGTGCAAAAACTATTAAAATACTTTAATTAATCGCATAAAATTTAAACAATAAAGGTAAATTCTAGCAATACTTCCAAACGACAGGTGGAGTGAGCGGGGTCTCTAGAATTACACCTACATAGACATATATGTAGAAAATGCAAACTGTAAGGTACTGATTTTTCCTATTATAAAATACACAGGAGAGACAAGTGATGGCTTGGAAGAGAACGTGGCATATGTTTCTTAAAGACCTACGAGCAAGTGAAACAGTGCGAATGAGGTAGAAGTGAAGAGAATGTAGTACATTATGTAATAAAATGCGAATGACTAGAAAGGTATGCGACGTGAAATGAATAGAAGGTAAACTGTAATGATAAAAATGTTAACTGGGAAAAAAGGAGCAATGGAATATGATAATTTTTAGGGAAAGTTTAAAGAAAACTGGATTGGGAAATGGAGGGATGAAACGGGAGAGTCACAGATTTTAAAGGACTCACAAATATGTAAAAGGCCAAGGTTCTAGGTACACCCAAGAGAACAAAGATTACATAAGACAAATTTATATACACATATAAAAGGTAAAATAACCCGTGTATATAAGTGAAGTTATAAGCATTTTGGTACAAATAAATATGACATTACATTCCTATCAGTGAAATATACTTGTAATACTGTTGAAGTATATCCTAAGATTGAACATTATTATTATTATTATTATTATTATTATTATTATTATTATTATTATTATTATTATTATTATTATTATTATTATTATTATTATTATTATTATTATTATTATTATTATTATTATTATTATTATTATTATTATTATTATTATTATTATTATTATTATTATTATTATTATTATTATTATTTATTATTATTTATTATTATTTATTATTATTTATTATTATTTATTATTATTTATTATTATTTTTATTATTATTATTTATTATTATTTTTATTATTATTATTTATTATTATTATTTATTATTATTTTTATTATTATTATTTATTATTATTATTATTATTATTATTATTATTATTATTATTATTATTATTATTATTATTATTATTATTATTATTATTATTATTATTATTATTATTATTATTATTATTATTATTATTATTATTATTATTATTATTATTATTTTTATTTTTATTTGCTGTTTTTATCCAGAAATTTTCTATGGTGGAGCTGACACTGGGTCATCAAAGATCATGAAAACGACTCTGTTCATTCAGCTGCTATCCTAAGCCTGCCATGGTAAAAGGTTTGTGTAGGTTTTTGTTCAACATACAGTTTGATTTATCCTAATGACTCTTTCGTTTCATTAATAAATAATTCCTGAATATCTCGTAATGGTGTTTTTGCTTTCAGTTTTAACCAAATCCAGTTTTCCAACAGTGACCTTTCTCTCTGGGTCTTCAGCTATTACATTTCCCAACATGGTTCTACTTACTTTGTGACGAAATGTTCAGTTTTGCAATTGATGGTCAGACATGTCTAAACAGGGAAAACAAATTATAATTAATTATTAGTTGTCAGTCTAAAATCCATTACACGTATGAAAATATATTCATCTCGGATTTTAGTTTTAGGAAGAGGGCTCCAATGCATTAATTGGTTTGCAGAGTAAAATGATAATATGCTATAAAGAGATAAAATGCTTGAAATGAAATATTAAGGACAAGCAGAAGGACTTATAGTACAGTTGGCAGAAACGTTTTCAGAAAACTGCATCTCTATTATTTGGCTACTTTCATACACATTCTTCGGCGAAACATTTAGAATGGATCTCATATTTTGCTCATGTAAACTCATAGCTATCTTATTTGTTTACGAATTTAAGTTGCATGGTAAACCTCAATATAATTAAGGCAATGGCCGTTGTTTACCTGAAGTATGCATTTCTGTTTTCAGACAGGTACCTTGTAGCTAGCTTATAAATGCCTAATTTTGCGTTCACACACTGCAACGGTTAATACATGTCATTTTATGTAGTAATTATGTACACATAAGACTGCAAATTAAAATTCTATTAAAACTGCGTTTCTCCTGGCTAATATAATTCAATAGGTACTTACAAAAACGAGATAACCATACATTTCTTTAGCAAAGAAACTATGTTTATATTTATAGTAGAAAATGAACACATCGCGAGTTCATCTAATGTCCACAAGAGTTTTATGAGATATAAAGTTTGTAATTTTTACGAGAGTTTATTGAAAATGTGCACTTTGTGTTTACAGAACAAAATTAAGCTCACCTGGTATTTAAGACAGGGTCTGTGTGTATGACGCAATTCTATAATGTGGCAGTAAAGGTATTACATTCCTGTTTATGGCGGAATTTAGAGCGATTCGTTTTACTGGCAGTTGAAAATGCTGATAATTTTTGGTTCTGATAAAATGATGTCAACCCGTTTTCGCTAGCATCCATTCGAATGGAACTCGGTATCATCTGCAACTTAGCATCAAAACGACAGTGCTTCATACTATAGTTATCTGTTAGCCAAGAGACGAGCAGAGCGCTTTAAAAAAAAGATGCAGTGACCGTGGTCATTTCTTACGGAGGTTGTAAAGCCACAGAATGCCCTCTGTAGCCCACTTGGCAAGGAATGGTGATGTTCCCAATTCTGGACGTGAGATGCACGGAATACTGAATCGTGGTGCGACCTCACGAGTGTGCGAACTACATACAAATTACAGTTAACATGTTCATTCAACTTGATTTGTAGTAGGTCTTGTCTTCGGGCTGTTCTTAGGTCGAGAACTTCCTGCAACTTTCTCGCAGAGAGTGCTTCGCAACCCAGGACTCCTCTCAAACTAGCAGAGGAATCTCAGTGGCTGAACAACATTTAGAAAGTGGACCGAGCTGATGAGATCATCCTGCAGATCATCAAGCTTTAGGGGAATGGCTGGCTTAACTGTTCTAAAGGTTTCTGGCACATTTCTGAAGGTTAACTGTAATCGTATATGCAAACTTCATGTCTAATTTTTATTTTGTTCGTGGAAGGCGTTTAGAATATCACAGGGGAAGACACAGATCACTGACAATATTTCATACTTGGAACAAAATGCTGATTAATAAGCTCCATAACTTAATTATAATCACAGTTGGACATCTGAATAATATTTAATCTATTGAATTACTTTGTATAATAGCTGGCTAAAAAGTTTATAGAAACAATCGTTTATAATATTAACACCATAACCATTCATATACGTCCATTTCATAGACCCAACCATTTACTGATGCCTCTCAAATTTGCTCATTCCAAGCCAGTGACATTACTAAACCGATTGTATAATATCTTTTATAAGCATTCAGATGTATTAGACACATTCCTCTTTCGTGTCTGCGTTAGTGTTAGCTTTTTACACTTTAGTTTTAATTATTTTTTACACAACGCCATTTGCAGTTATTAAAAGAATTTGCTATTTACTATCATGATGCGATTGTATGTATACCTTCAGTATTCATCATAGTCCCAGCATTTTAAATATGGACACTTATTTAAAGAGTTGCTGATATTTTTGGTATACAATGATTTTAGTTAGCGCTTAATAATAATAATAAAATAATAATAATAATAATAATAATAATAATAATAATAATAATAATAATAATAATAATAATAATAATAATAATAATAATAATAATAATAATAATAATAATAATAATAATAATAATAATAATAATAATAATAATAATAATAATAATAATAATAATAATAATAATAATAATAATAATAATAATAATAATAATAATAATAATAATAATAATAATAATAATAATAATAATAATAATAATAATAATAATAATAATAATAATAATAATAATAATAATAATAATAATAATAATAATAATAATAATAATAATAATAATAATAATAATAATAATAATAATAATAATAATAATAATAATAATAATAATAATAATAATAATAATAATAATAATAATAATAATAATAATAATAATAATAATAATAATAATAATAATAATAATAATAATAATAATAAT
Source organism: Mantis religiosa (assembly GCA_030765055.1). Taxonomy (NCBI): domain Eukaryota; kingdom Metazoa; phylum Arthropoda; class Insecta; order Mantodea; family Mantidae; genus Mantis; species Mantis religiosa. The sequence continues at coordinate 156,089,755 of CM060951.1, read as the reverse complement.
AATAATAATAATAATACAAAATACCAAACGAAATGCATAGCCACCTTCTCCAAGAGTACATCATAGTCAATGCCATTTGTACACCAAATGCTCTCTTTAAACTGCCAGCAGGACCGATAATTTACACTTACATTGTGGAAAATCTTAATATCTTGGGCATCATACAAGCTTCATATCCTGTTGATACGTAACGTATGGCTTGAATTACTCCATCATGTTGTTCAAACATTAACGATTTACAAATATCCAACTGTGCATAGTGCGGTATACAAATATTGATAAACAATTCCTAAACATCATCAAATGTACCAGTAAAGTCTGCATTTTTACGCAAATTGTAGATAATATGATTATAAGAATAATATACTGGACAATCTGTTTGTTACTGGGCGGCTTTATTCAATTATCTTAAATTGTAGAGGCAGATTGACCTTCCTTTCTGACTTAGCTCTGATTAATAAAAAATTCCAATAATCCAATCGGGAATTTATTTCTACGAATATATAATCACTCTAGGCTTTATATGCCAGAATATCAAGCGAGCGAAAATCTATCAAACCCATATGTTTCTAGAAGAGGTACGTTACCAACAGCGGCTAGGTATGAGCCTTATGCGCTCCGAGGCAAGCGTCCTCAAAGTAATTTATTCTTTAATTATCCAGTACTCCAACATTCACTTAGAGCTAAGAGGTATGTTGTATGTGAAGTAACGCTGACAGGCTGAGCATGTGGCATAACCGGTAGGACCACTATTGACCATGTTTTAGGGGTTTGTGGGATGCAATTAGCAAAACTACGGTATTAATTAAGATCCTCCAAGTTAAAGACAATTCGGACAATTAATGAAATGGGTGAAACGATGGTCAAATGAGTTCAGAGTTACATGACATTCAACCGAGATTCGAACTCGGGACCTCTTGAACGTGAGGCTGACACGCTACCACTTACGCTACAAAGCCAGCCAAAAATTACTTCTTCCCTGATATCCCTCTTGGCTATTACCACTTAATTTTATTCTTCCCTTTTAAGCATGCTAAAACACAAGAGAGGATAAAGAAGCTATTCTTCTTTGAAGAGAAATTTAATTAGACGAAGCATTCAAAGCGCAATGTTGTACTCTAACCGAGAAAACAAGAAAATGCATTACACAGCTTCATCAGTTCGGCCAACTGTAATATCAGGCGAATAAAACTGACATTTAAAATGACACGAGGTCCTTAATATTCAGAACAATTTAGTCTTAACGCCAGCTTCAATGCATTTTAAAATAACGAATGCATCCTTTTTTGCCGTTATTTGAATGACATCCATAGATAGTCTAGGTCACCATTTTTCGAAAGGAAAATATGTGTCTACGGTGTATTTCGGAAAGTTTCGGTTAGATCATCAGATATCATAGGATTTAAAGAGAGGGTGCCTGCCTTGGTAACTAGATGGTAACGTGTCTGCTACACGTTCAAGTGGTCCCTAGTTCGAATCTCGGTCTGGATGAGTTATCTGGATGAGGTTTCTTCCGGGGTTTCCCTTATCCTGAAAAATGAATGTCGGTTAAGTCTTAACTTTATGGACCCTGATGTCATTTAAACATCATTTCATCCATTCCATTCACCGCCGATTTGAGTTAACGTTGGAGGACGTAAATTAAAAAAAAGGAGAGGATGGCTTCTCATTCCATTCATAACAGTCATTATCTCCAATACCTAGGAAGGAAGGACCTTCACACAGTAACACTACAGATCTAACCATCCTTCAGCAGGAAGGCATGGACATATAATTTCATCCTGAATTTTGTCACTCAGAACGACGAGTTTTGCGCAAAATTAGACCTCAGAACGAAATTTCATTTCTATAGTTGTCTAATCAATTCCTATTATCAAATCGAAACAATAGAAACACTGCTAATAATGTTTTAATATTACGGATTAAACTATAAATAAATTATATGTACACTTATAGATAACGATATTGGCATACTTGTAATTTATACCTTTTGCACGATCATGGGATTTCTACTCCTTAAGCAAATTAGAATTACAGCAAAGGAATTTCTTTTAAAGGAACCCGATGTCTACCAACATAAATTTGGTGGATGTACTAATAGCGTACAGTATATCTAAGACATGGAAAAACTACAACTCAAATTTCATGCCTCCTCAATAATGTCATATCGGATGATAAACGAAATGAAGGAAATAATGTTCAAATAGGTCCAGAGTACGTAGAACTTAGAATTGCCATCATTTATGTTTTAGGATAAGGATAAGCCCTCGGTAAAAGAAAAAAACCTCATCCAGGTAGCTCACCCTGACCGAGTTTCAAACTCGAGACCTCTTGAACGTGAGGCGGATACGCTACCTATGTTACAGAGGCAAACTAATTGCGTCTTTATAATCCACTACAATAATCTTCAAATTCTTCTTGAATCACTCGAATCATTAAATCTCCATTGTCAATATTCTCAATCAACTTGTTTTGCAACAAGTAACAATCAAACTGGATTAAAACCTCCTAAATCCTATATAGTATCTCGTATACAGTATTACGAGTAAGTTGCAGCTGTTGAATTGACAGCAATGCTTTACAAGAATCCAGATGGCTATGGTAAGTTATTACACACTCTCTTTTTTATATTAATAATAACTTATTCAAAATAATGAAACACGCGATTGGGTAAAAATTGTATTCAATAGATAAGTAATTTTTTCGAGCAATTCCTCGATTCCTCAATAATGCACTTCCTAATCTCATATATTTAAGATACCCAGTTTTTTTTTTCTTTAACAGCTTGTAGTCTCATGTGTTGGAGCGAAAACGAGAAATCAGGTGAGAACAAGCGAAAGTAGTGCTTGTGATGATGCCAAATGACGCTAACGGGTATTACCGTTAGGGATGGTTATCTTACATAACAAGCTGAACGTCCTTGAATATATTTGCCCATCATCCTGGAGAATGTACTATGTCGTCTCACGTTCCTCATAAAGGTTACGGTGTTCCAGCTATGTAGGACAATGCATTCCATGCAACTCAGGAGAAGACCCTTCCTTGTCCCTTCAAGGAATGTCGCACACTTCTACTCACGTCTGTTCGCCTTCTTTTCTCTACCATGTGGCTTAGTAGGCAGAGGAAGTATCGTATTCTTCCCAAAAATTCGATATCGAGATTTCACAGCAAATACACGTTTGGAGGCTCCATGGATAAAATAGAATTGCAAGTTCCACGTGTGTCTGAATAGCAAATAAAACACGAAAAGTCGAATAAATACCAAAGTTGGTATTTAAATTCAGTATCGTAAAAAGATGTTATACAAGATTTTTTATTTTTAAACCCCGCTACCCTTTAAAAGTTTAAAATTGCCTTTAAATAGACATTTATAAATGTTATATAGCTTCTCACACGGACTAAAAATATTTCTTTATTAAGACAGTTTATAAAGTCTTATCACAACTTTAACAATAGAAATTATATTAAATTGCATTAATACAAAATAAATTCTGAAAAAGAGTGGACATTAAACTAGAGAGGTTACACTACATTACATAGAGTGTACTATGAGACCTTAAGAATTAATATAAGGAATTAATGAGTTCAAAATCAAATGTTGAAATATAAAGCAATGTCTCTGAAAAACTAAATGAGTCTTCTGCACTGAGACGGGGAAGAGAAGGCCTCACTTATCTTGTTGGGTATGCCATGCTATTATATTATTAAATAATTAGCATATAATTACTATATTTACACAGAAATAAAATTTACTTCTTTAATTTTCTGGGAATAACCAAATATTCTTAATTCTGAAGGAATTTTATATAATTTTTCTAACATTTAAATAATAAAGTATTTCAAAACAAAATGAAGATATCTCTAGAATACACTATTATGTGTTTCAAATGGAAAGGTGTTTGTCCTTGAGCGCTACTAGGTGAGCAACCAATCGGGGTTCTGCGGTGTTGTCGTATTGCATTCCCGCTAAGTGGTGTGTGACAAACACCAACCTAATCAATCTGTATGAAATACCATTCGCGCTAAGACAAAAATTCAGATTTTGCCGAAACTGATCCATGTGGATGGTAGAGAGTAATGTATCTAACATAACCATGAAAACCCCATATTTTTAGCTCAAATAGTTTTTCTAATACAAACAAATAAACCACTATTACCTGTATTATAATAATAAATCGCTACGTAAGCACTGTATGAATATCATTATTGGTTGGCATGTATGCGTGTACGTATATTTGTAATTACTCAGAACTGAAACGTAAACACTTAATATGACGTGATAAAAGAATTACTTTGAATAATCCAATTCGAGCAACAGGAAACAAGTTTCCTGCTGCCCTGGCAGAACATGTCTGGTCACATTATAGATTTGTTTATGAATGGTTCGTAATCTCTATTTACTCTAGAGAGTTCAAAGTGGTTGGTGCGTATGTACATATACTTTTAATTACTCAGAACTGAAATTTAAACTACTGACATGACGGATAAAAGAATTACTGTGAATAAGTCAATGTGTTAAATTCGAGAAAGAGCAAACACTTCAGTATGACAGAAGGCTATCTGACGGGATCGGTTACGGGCACTTGACAGACGTTTGTAAGAACGGCCCTAAGAGAATTATTTTTTTAAATGAAACTCCTGTAATATTTGAAATATGTTAAAACATATCTGGATGCGTGTTGTTGATACGCTGTTGAATGCGACAGAAAATCTACGGTGTATAGCGGTATGGACAAGACAAGACTGAAGTAACGAATGAGTGGGGGGGGGGGGTTAGTTCGGATTGAGCCGACTCGAACCGACTGATTTCACCAGAATGAGCGTCACATATTCCAGCGTGACGGCTCAGTTTAATTCACTACCCACGAAAAGAGCTAAACGCGCCTAAAGAAGTTTTCACTTCAAAAATCAAAATGACATTCGGAATCCGAACCTTTATAGGTCTAGCTTTACATATTTGTCTATAACCGCTCGGGCAATCAGTGCACGTTTACTGAGACTCAATTATGAAAGGATTCAGTAGGACGAAGCTAAAGAGACGCGTTTCGTGACACCATTGTAAACCGGCCGTGGAAACGATCTGTACTCAGAAAAATATATGCTTATATTCTTCCATAGTCTGTTTTGGGGAGGGGTCGAATTTTTTTGTTTTAAATTTTACGCCTCCAACGTTAAGCCATTCGGACGATGGATGAAATTGGTGAAATGATGCTCAAATGAGTCCGGGGTCCATGGAGATTAGCGTTACCCGACATTCGTCTATCAGGATAATGGAAAAGCCCGGAAAAATCTTATCTAATCTAATCTAACGAATATAACCGAGATTCGAACTCGGGACCTCTTGAATCTGAGGCAGACATGCTACCACCACGCTACCGAGGCGGGCAGGCTCGAAGGGTGTATATAGTTCAGCTTTCACCGGAAATACATGGTTCGAGCCTCCGTAAGTCATTATTAAAGCAGCATTGTTTGAAAAAGGTACACGTGTGCACTTGTTTTGTCAGTGTGTACCTGAAGAACGTATATCAGAAACGAAAATTTGGATAAATAGCAAACGTATAATTTAAACTAGCTATCGCCCGAAACTATGAGCTGAAAATGTTCAATATTTTCGCACACAGAAAATGTTTGGAAAAGTTTTATTTTCTCAAAACTAACAATATATGTGACATATTTACATGACAAAAGAAAGGTATTTTAAATTCCCTGGGACTAGTCTGAAGACATTATTATGATTATTTATTGCTTAACCTTAAAAGACAGTCAAAACATACTGCACAAAGAAATCTATACTTCTTTAAGACACAGTTTGTTTTTAAGTAATAATTTTTATTTGCGAGATATGGGTTATTATTGGATGGGGATTTTTAAACATTTTATAGTTTTTGAAAGTGCTGTTGGGATTCAGTTGTGTTTCGCGATGTCATCAAAGAATAGGGAACTTCAAAGTCAGCATAAATACAGTCATTTTTAAACATTGGGCTATTAATTCGGTTTCCTCTAGCCATTTTACATCCACAACTTATTACTATTTCTGCAAAAATTTTCTCCATTAACATGAAGTATAAAAAGAAATAAACTTTCATAAGAATAGTTTATATAACTGCAAAACATAAACGGTAGTCATATGAATGGAACATAGGTATCAGATTCTCTTTTGTTAGCAGTAGAACCCTCAGTTTTGCTTAGATTATTCAGTTAACAAGCGAGCTGCTACTCTCTCTCTCTCTCTCTCTCTCTTGAACAAGTTTTTTCCTTTGATGCTTCCAAGGTTGGTAATAAAACATCCGTGTAGTTTTGGTAACCACTGAAAAGTGCTTTTTACTCGCATACTAAACACTGTTCTTATGAAAAGTTTGCATAGACTAGAATACTGGTACCTCTTTGATAAAACATCTTTCAGTAGCAAAATACAAAACAGCGAGCGTACGTTTCAATTTTTGCTTTATGTGTCCTTACAATTTCTGCCTTTTGGAAAATATAATGCGGCGCAGTTTGTGGAATACATGCTACATGCTACTGCTATTATTATTGGTATTATTTCTATTGTTGCCGTTGTTAAAAAATAATTAATATATATATTTTCTGAAATATAAAGATAGGGTCTAAAAACCCAATGTATAGACACATGTTCCAGAAAATTCATGATACATCCAGAAACAATCCACCAAATGTTACGAGGAGGCGATTAACAGGGGCGGCTCATTATTACGTGCTACAGTGCTGCAGCACGCTCTTTTCTGTTTTATAAATGACATTGTAGAAATTTTAAAAGACCATGTAAATGACAATGCATGATTGTAAGTAGAAGAAATCGAGTACAACCAATAATGAACTCTTGATGCATGGAAAACATCTGCGTAGCTACAGTACGACCGTTGTATCTCCGGCTCTGACGTTTTGCGGCTGCAAGAGTTGGAGGGGAAAGGCTAATAGCACCAACATATAGTAATGAGCTATTGAAAACATATCCTTAAAATTATCTTTACAATGAAAATATAGGACTATAGTAGCTTTAAAACACTGAAATCCAACTCGCAATTTCATTATCATGCAAGATATTCATTACAACAATACTCTATTCGAATGTTTCGTTCAGACCTTTCACGCACACTAATTACTTCTGTTGGTAGTAATGGGAGTCTCTAAATCGGTGTCGTGGTCAGGAAGTTAAAACTGCCTACTAGCGCCAATCAGCATTGCCGCTGCTAGGCGTGGCTTCCGAACCCAACACCATGTTGCCAGATTACATTTGTTTGAACCACGTGGCTTTAGCTGCTTGCGCTGCTGAACTTTCTATGGTATTTTGTGCGTGCGTGAATTCCGGTTTTTAGTGTTCGTAAGTCCTATTATTGTCGCTATTATAATAATATGACTGCTGGTTCGAGAAATATGCAAATACGTGAAATATTCAAAATACGTATGTTCTTCTGCTTGAAATTCCCGCTAAAGAACTGGCAACAGCCCGCTTCCCCCTCTCGAGAAATGTCAGAGCCGGAGAACGAGCAGCCGAACTGTAATGAAACGCATCCTTGACTTCAACGTGCTGAGAGCCAGCAAGCTCGGAAATCAGTATTGCGCATGCGTACAACTTTCCCCTCTTGATTCCCTGATGTTCTAAGTTCCCTGATTTTCTTACAAAAGCGGGCTACATCTGGGTGTTGCGTGGTGAAGCAGGGTCGCCAACACTCATAGTTATAGAACTTGAATATACATTGAAAATAATTTTAACATTGCTTTATATTTTAGTTCTAGAAACTAATTCCATCCTTCTTACGTAAACAGATCCAATACTTAATGGTTATAAAATTGCAGGGTAGATTGTTTGTGATGCACCTATCATGTTGGCACGATACTCCATTCCCGCGACCATAATGGGAATCCTCCATAAAAAGTGCATGTGGTTCGCATGCTCGCATTGTATCCAAGTATTTCTTTGTGTAACGTTATTTAGTGACTGACATCAGTTTCTTTATTTTTTTTGTGTGAGTGTGAAACGTGTTATAAACTCACTTTATTCCGTGTATGAGTAATTAATATTACGAAAGATTTAACCAATAAATAATGAACATGGTTAATGAACTTCTGAAAACTGCCTTTTCAAGGCAGAAGAAAGGGTTAGTATCAAAATGCTAGCGCGACCAATACCCGATCTAAAAATTGAGCAAAAAGTGAAAGGAAGTGGAAATTCTGTTTATATAAAGAAGAAACATCGGCGCATGGACTTCATTTTTCGAAACTTTTTCCCGCAGCACGCTGTAATTTTTCGGCACGAGCGACCGCTGCAGATTAAGATTTGGCCACACATAAGCATACACACTCCCGTAGGGGAGGGGATCCGTCCCCTTCAGCTGCCGTATTGCGGGCGCTGCGGACCCCTAGCACTCGTTGTACCTCTGAGGAACCTCGGGCCGAACATTCGAGCCCCTCCCTGATTGGGAGTTGTTCGGATTGGGTTGGACACGAAGTGGCAGTGGTTCCCGATACCTGTGGGAGATCGGATACGTCTCCGGACGGGGTTGAGGAAAGCCATTAATATTCCCACGTACTAGCCAGCATAGCTAGTAGAATGTGTGCTAGATCACCAGGCGGCCGCACAGAGGTCATATCGGTAGCCTTCGCACTTTGGTGTTGGCGCGCGTAAATGGCGTATCTACTTCCATCCCGTCTTGAGTCCACAGGGCTTGTTAGTCTCTAGGTCTTGCCCTATGGAAAGCCCCACGGAGGCGCCGGGCGCCCTTTTGGGACAGCTCGGTAACTCCCTGGTCGAAGGAGGCCCGAGTCCTTGGTCCTACGGGCCCAGGACTAATGGGAGTAGAACCTCTGCCATTAATAATATGCATACACACTAACACAATCAAAAGTTGAACCACCATCTTGCGATTTGTCTAAAAATCTGCTTAAACATCTAATCTTGCAGAGTTAAAAATAGCTACTACATGAATTACCACATAACATTTGCTTAGCTCTGTGACGGTTGCTTCATATTCTTTCAACTATTTGGGAATTTGTTCCGGATTGTTCTGGAAAATGTGATTTGTGTAAAATAAAATGTGAAATAGGGTAGGCCACAGAATGATACAACTTACGTAATACTGTTCGTATTGGTTATTACAATAATTCAATTACGTAATGTTGTAACGGGTACTAATAGGATAGAAGTAATTTAGGTGTTCTAGAAACATCGTGCGCAGAGAATCCAGAATATTCAGAGAGATTGGCATCATTCTGCACAAGATCATCGGCGGAGTAAGACATGTTTTCTTTGGTGTCGTTCTCCAACTCTGCAGAAACTTATAGATCCAACAACAATCATTTTATGAGAGGATAGAAACTACGAAATTTAACATTGTAATATAATATATTAATGGTTTTACGCAATAAATTCCAAGATATTTAAAACAGAAGAGTTGTTATTTTCCAACCATAACAACATACAATAATTCTCACTCGGATACCAAGACCTGAGTTAAGACTCATTGCTCCAGAGCGCCGAGGCATCTACAAGAAATCTTCCAGATCGTCACCAAAGGTGAAAGTAATTCATCCTCCATCCTCGCGCATTTTTGAACAAATATACCACTGCAGCTCTCACACATATGAACAGTTGTATACAACTCATATAGTATCACACATATGAACAGTTGTATACAACTCATATAGTACTGTACTTAAGAAAAATCTCTTTCTATGACAAGAAACATTTGAATAAAGTTAATTAAAATTGTTAATTTAATAAACTTATATTATTAGGTCAGAATGAAAAATTCAATGCCATAGCGGGGATTTGAAACACGGATCTCCTGGTCTCCGTCCAGCCGCTCTAAACCATTGAGCTACTATGGCCAACGTGCCAACATGACATTAAATTCTCCAACTGACTCCAATGGAGTGAAACATTCATAAACTTATAACTTATATAAGCATTCACTAACTTATATTATTAGGTCAGACTGAAAAATTCAATGCCATAGCCGGGATTTTAACCACGCATCTTCCGGTCTCCGTCCAGCTGCACTAAACCATTGAGCTACTATGGCCAACGAGACAACATGGCATTAAATTCTCCAACTGACTCCGTAAACTCCTTTTGTTAAAGTGATTAAGAAGCCTCCTAAAATATTATAAATAAACTGCAACACTTGGTAACGAACTTCACTCAACTATCTGGTTTAAATTCTCGAAACCTCTGGGATCGGTTTCGTGATGTTTCTATCACATCCCGAACTAGTAGACACATTAACCTTTTGGTTACTTCCGCTAGTTGACGGATAGTTCACTATCGTGCTGCCATCTACTGTGAATAAAACAAACTTTTAGACCAAATATTTTGATTGGTATTTCAAAATTAATCACGCGATTTTTGTTTTTCAAAATAAATATTTTCTCCCAAACCATTAAATATATCAGTCCATTCAATTGTTTTAATAATTTATCTGGACTTACTTCAAAAGTGATCTACCACCGCCGACTTATCAATCTGTGTATTTTTAATATTTCTGAAATCTTTCTTCACTCTGGCTTCCAAAATAGATACGTTTGGTCCTACAGATGTAAATAAGATCGCATTCTAAACAGTTAACTTGTTACCTTGCAAAATAACTTGAAAGAGGGTCTAACTATGCTGTTCAGTTTCTTTTTAAATGGGTTTAACTCTAGTTAATATTACTTAGGAGACCATAGGGATGATTCCTTAAATTAAAACTAATGATAAAAAATAAGGTTTGGGAAGGAAACGCTTCAGGCCTATATTTAGGGTGCCTTCCCGATATTTGCCAGTTATGAGGACTCAGGAAAACCTAGAGAGTCTTGTCAGAGACGTTTGAACCTTAAGCCTTCCATCCTATTGACCTCAGCCACTAGTGGCGACAATATGTTTCTTATAATGACACAATAAGCATAACTGACAGAACTGCTGTTTCACTGTAGTTTTGAATGCACTTCTAGAATAAATTGTCAAATAGCACAATTTACTAGTGAGCTCTTCATACTTCTTCTTCTTTCTCTAACTCCTTTGTGCTGTTAAGCGTGGAGTCCAAGCCTCTTCTACCCAGTTCCTTCACTTTTCTCGGTCCATTATCATTCTCTTCATTTCTGTCATGGTTTTCCCTCTATCATTCCCCAACTTCTCAATGTATTCCTGATACAACATGCGTGGCCTTCCCCTAATTCTTTTACCTTCTGGTCTTGCTTCTAAATATTGTTTGGGTTTTCTTTCTTCTGACATGCGGAGTACATGTCCATACCATTTAAGTTGTCTTTTTTCCAATTTTTCTTTAACGGAGTGTGTACCCAACTCTTCCCTTATTGTTACATTTCTAATCATATCTCTTCTTGTCTTCCCCACAGCTCGTCTTAAATATCTCATTTTCATAGCTGTTATTTTGCTTTCTTGTTTCTGTAGGAGAGTCCAGCTCTCTGCTCCATATAATAGAATTGGTAGTATTATTGTTTTAAATACTATAATTTTTGTATCTTTTGTTATTTCCTTTTTTCTCACAATAGTATTATTAATCTTATAGTAGACCGAATTGGCCTTTCTTATTCTGTTTAAAATTTCCTGCTCTATTTTTCCATCCTTATTTATATTTGTACCCAGGTATTCATAACTGTCTACCTGTCCTAAGATTTCATCATTACATTTAATTTTAACTTCTTCTTCTTTCCTTCCTATATACATGGTTTTACTTTTGGGTATGTTTAATTCTAAACCTTTTCTAGTTAATTCTTCTTTCCCTTCATTTAGTGCTAATTGTAAATTATTATTACTATTTGCTATAAATATGATGTCATCAGCATATAACAACGCTCTTCATACCATAGGTAAATATTAAAGTCCAGCGACATAAGGGTCTAACGTGGTCTCTTTACATTTCTAGATTCCACTTCCTGAGTTTTCTGATTAACTGCATCATTAACCATACGGCCGGCTTATAAATACGAACATGTCAATTACCTGTAGAACAAAAAATGTTAAACTATGTGGCAGTAACTAGAGGCAGAAGAAGAGACTGCAGGGAGAATGGATTTGTTTGCAACGGCCATTATGTCGATAACAGTAGAAGCCCGCGGCGCCAAGTGTTCTTGGTGCGCATACAGCCAATATTTTAACTTGCTGTGTGTGGTTGGCTAACTATCGCAGTGCAGTTTTTCAACAGATGTACAAGTAAATTCGATGGCCACTAAAGGTGAGGTGCTGTTAGATACATTGCAGTTGCAACTAAGCCGGATGCTCTTACCATATGTAGACAAGAACATAAAACCTACATGCAGAAATGGACCGTCACCATGCCACAGACTTATGTCCGATTTCACCTACAAATGTTAAGACTTAACACGAGTTTAGCAGTAGTTATAACAAAAATTGCATTTCACCAACAAGTGTTAGCTTAACACTCGTGTTAAATCTCTTGTTAAAATAACAAGCCTAATGTCTGTTGTTAAGTCCTTAACAATTGTAAATAGTCAAGATGGCGGGCGAGAACACAGCTTTTAATGTCGATCTGCTATATTTAAAACCGTCTAAATGGCATTCGCAATAGAATACGCCATATGAGGAGACATTTTGGAGGAGCTATCAGAAAACAAATTTTTCTAAAGAGGTATAGACTCTTGAAGCAAGTTGTTATGAAGGTTACTGCGGAAGTACAAGAGAGGTTAGGACATGCATCGAAAGGAATATGCCGATCTCGCCTTTATTTCAAGTATTAATAATAAATCACTGTCCACCTCCCGTCTTGAAACGGTCAAGTCACTCGTCACTTCTGTCCTTCGTACCTTGTTTTAAATTTACATAATACTGACGAAGTTGTTTCGTGCTTCTAGTAGTCACATATGCTTTGAATTAAATTCGTTTCCAATCTTTTCCCAGGTGACACCTTTCTCTTTTACATTCACCGCATCCATTCTCTTGTCTTCCACGATATCCTTATACTTCGTCGTCAATTCAAATAACGATTCTTTCTCCATAGATGAGTAATTTGTCCCATAGCTTCTCTTACGATTTTGTTCACCCGCCATTTTTTTAGTTGTGTGCAGACAAAAAGAAAACAAAAGCGCATCGCAGTACGTTCAGAAAATAATACGACTCATCCAAGACTTCCATAGTTGTAATATTTACAACTCTCTTGGCGTTAACAGGTGTTTGTTAACATTTTCAGAAAACAGGTTGGCGAAATGCAAGAAATTTAACAGCTTTGTTAGCACTGGACAATTGTTACGTTACATTTGTTAACGTAGATTTTAACATCTGCTGGTGAAATCGGACATTAGTGTACTCTGCTGATTGCATCCCTCACTCACTGGCTAGAGTAAAATTCGTTGCTACCTCGCTTCCATCCAGTAGGAATAAATTCATATCTAGCTTTAGCCAATCAAAGATCTCAAACATCTTCAGTGCGTGGAGCAAATTACACAGTGCTTTCGCTTTACTGCTATGGACACCTTTGCCGCGATATCAGTCTAATTTATCTAATGCACTCTACCTGAAGGTATACCTAAACTTTAAAGCCCACCCTTACTTCATACAGACGTACCTTAATGGTACATGAAATGGAACGATAAATGAGTAAGGAGACGACAGGCATAAGTTTAGGTTACATGTAAGAAAAGGTGAGGGCCTTGATGGAGGGATTTCAACCTCAGACCTATTTACTGGTTCGTAAGAACGGAATGGTTGTATTAAAACGGCCAGGTATTCTGTTCTAGGCGTAGCTGCAGAGAGTTAAATTCACATTAGAAGATGTCTGCAAACGAAATTTCTTGAATAATAAAATGTTTCGCTCGACCTCAGTGATGTAGCTTGAAACCTGGATTCTTAATGGTATTCATTAATTTGATAACGATGTCCAATGGAGAGCAAAATATTTCAGAGTTCATTTTATGTTGGTTGACATCTAAAAATTCCCGGGCTCAATTTCCGGCGGGGGAAGGTACAGTTCTTCAGTAGTAGAAAATTTCTTATACCGGAGAATGTCCCTTATCCCCATTCCATACAAGGCAAAGGAACCACGCAGTGTCGCAGTGCCTATTTCTATTTGATTCTTTCTGCCACTCATTCTCTCACTCGCATAGTGCATTAGAACACTTATAGAAAGACAAAAAGGCACTAGCCACCAATTTATAGAATTACCGCAGTTCGCAAACACTTAAGACATTGGGGATGGGGGCTTATATGTGAAAGTGAAGAAATCAATCAAATCTTTGCAGCATACCTTTTCCTTCCGTTTGTTTTAAGGATATTTATGGAGAAACAGCCCACAATAGTGTTATAGATTTCACATATAGCCAATAATTAGGACTTCCACTGAGTGTCGATAGAGATAATTCATACTACTCTTTATAATATGTTTGCAACAGACCAATCAAAGAAGGCGCACTCACACTCTAACCCAATGGGTTCAAATCTGCAGAAAAACCTTGACCTTCTATAATAGTAGTAACATTAAAAAAGTCGCCTGCATAAAACTAATCCTTTCTTATGTTTATGATACAATTAGCATTCTGCTGCAGGTAAATACCAGTTTTCAACTTCAAATAGCTAGCAATTTTAAATCGCACTCCTGCTGGATTACATTTGGTGTCTGCTGAATATCTTAGGCACCAGATTGTTCAACGGCTGTTCCACAAATAATAAAGGGAAACGAAACAATTACTCTAAAATAAAGTGGTTAAACATCCATTATGTGTTTCAAATGGGAAGGCGTTTGTCCTTAAGCGCTACTAGGCGAACAACCAATGGGAGTCCTGCGGTGTTGTATTACATTCCCGCTAAGTGGTGTGTGACGAGAGTCAACCTAATCAATCTGTATGAAATACTATTCGCGCTAAGACAAAAGTTCAGATTTCGCCAAAACTGATTCATGTGGAAGATAGAGAGTAATGTATCTAACATAACCATGAAAACTCCATATTTTTAGTTCAAATAGTTTTTCTAATACAAATAAATAAAACACTATTACCTGTATTATAACAATAAATCGCGACGTAAGCACTGTGTGAATATCATTATTGGTTGGCATGTATGCGTGTACGTATATTTGTAATTACTCAGAACTGAAACGTAAATGTTTGACATGACGTGATAAAAGAATTACTTTGAATAAGTCAATTCGAGCGAGAGGAAACAATAAATTTCCTACTGCCCTGGCAGAACGTGTCTGCTCACATATCTTTGTTTATGAATGGTTGATAATCTCAGTTCAAAGTGGTTGGTGTGTATGTATGTACATATACTTTTCATTACTCACAACTGGAATTTAGACTACTGACATGACGTGATAATAGAATTACTGTGAACAAATCAAGGTGTTAAATTCGAGAAAGAGCAAACACTTCATTTCCTGTTAGCCTGTAGAATGCTGTCTGCATATGTTTATGAATGCTGGATAAGAAGTGTTTATTTACTCTGGAGAGTTCAGATCAATATCATTCAGTTGTTTTTTACAAACAGTAGAGTAAGAGTTAAATAGTGCAATGGCTTCTTGTGGTGAATTTAGTGGCGAGTCAAAAAGGCAATTAATGCGAAGTCAGGCTCGAAGTATTGTTTTTAAGGTGTACACGTTCTTCAAAAAGTTGGGCAATGAGTGATATAGAAATCAGCTCGATTTCAAAAATGCTCAACGGCTTACTGCTGATGCGTGTGGTGTAGGTAAAACAAGTGTATCCCGCATTTGGATTAGAAAAGCAGGTAATTCATAAACTATAATTATAGTTATAGTATTTTAATATATATATATATATATATATATATATATATTGCGAAAATGCTTTTTCCAATTTTGATTTTGGCAACTGCATCATTGTAAAAGTTTGTAAAATATAATTCGCTTACCCTTACATGTAGCGCCAAGCAGACCTGCATGTTGTATGGGTGTGCGAGAGAGAGGGAAATATAAAAGGAGTGCGGTAACAAGCTGGCAACGCTGAGTGTGATACGGCATCTGATTAGCTGGACTCCAGAACCCTTCCCATTTGAAACACATAATAGGCCACTTCATCCCACTCTTATTTACCGGAACCATCCATTATAATATTCTTGAATGAAAAGCACAAGGGCAGAAAGCACACGTTCCGCGCATAAGCTTCTGTACCTTATTTGATTACTAAATCTCACCTATTTACTCCAAGAGCACGTCAGAAAGCTTGCAAATCACGTATCTGCTTGTAAAATTTACAGAAATGGTTATTTAATTACTTTTTACATGCTTATCTAGATTTTGTGAATTTTCTAAATAAACGAAACATCATTTTGTATGACGCAGGCCAATCCTCATAATTCACTCTGTGCAAGCTCAAGTCGACACAGTTTATGACCCAATTCCAATGAAGCAATACAACGGAGCATTTTTTGCCAAAGTGGAGGTAAGCTCCATACAAAAAATCTAAACTAGATTTAGCTGTGCTTAAGTCTGTACTTATATGTTCCTCATCTTCCCTGCGAAAACAAGTTGACTATCGTTTTCGAAAGGAACAAAGAAAAGATGATTTAAAGTTTTGAAAAATAACCAATGTCTGAAGAAAATATGTTTCCAAAGTTCATGAACCCGCTAAATGACGTTGCAACGTCATCTAAGAAGCAAGCGTTCACTGGAACAGTTCTTTTACCTGTGTGATCTGTGTATTCCATTTAGATCAGCCACATTCTCCGTGACATATGGACTTTTTTTTGTAATTTACGTCCTCCAACGTTAAGTCATATCAGGAATGAGTCCGGAGTCCATAGAGCTCAGACTTACCTGACATTCGTCTTTCACGATAAGGGAAAATTCCGTAAAAAACCATATTGAGGTAACTCACCCTGACCGAGATTCGAACTCGGGACCTCTTGACACATGGATTTCGGCAGATGTGTTTTAAGTGTTCAGCTTCAAGCCAGACAGGTTTAGTGATTGGAAATAAATGCTGATTATTATAACAGTTACCGTTACTGTGGGCTTCCCCTCCATGTGAACCCACGGGAGATTTCAAATCTGTCAAACATACCTCTTGACATGTATTGTAGCCAAAGGCAATTTACTCTGTTACATTACATGAAATTAACTTTCCTGCAACTCCAGTAAATGTTTGTATTTTATTGATTTTCCTCCTGGCATTTAACAAAGCGCTATAAATGAAATAACCTCCATAAATGGAGATAATCTTCATAAATCTTCATAAGATCAATGTTGATCTTATATATTTTCAACCACTTATTCAAAACTCCCTTTTAAAAAAATGGCGTAGAAATTTAAAGTTGTAAACACAAAAAAAGGGCGAAAATAATTCCATGCCACTTCACAAATTCGCATTATACCAATGTAGCTTCTTTCTGGAAATGTATACGCTATAGAATCCCATCAACTGACACAATTTTGTAAAAAGAATGATTACTATAAAATGAATTTAATCATAAAGGGTCTATGTATACATGGATTCTTTGGAGTAAACTATCTAAAAATAAGAAAAAGGGGTTAAAAATTAAAGCAATGCGGGGGGATCCAAATAAGCCTATGGTGCATCGCGAAATAAAGGATATTGTGACTGCGTGAGTTAGGTAGAATCGATAGAATGTAAAATATGGTTTGTAGAAATTTAGAACACTCTTTATTGCAGTAAAAAGACGTTAAATTGACAATCATCTGTCTTCAAGGTCGACTCGGTGCTCCGCCGCACATAAACAAATGAAAGAAATCACTGCAGCACAATTCAAATGTATACTGTCGCAATAACCATCACACAAGTCTCAACATTACTGGCACTTCTAACGCTTTGCCGCTATTTATATCTCCAGTGATTATTTCTAGAATGCCGCACACCTTCCGAGAACACTCGCCGCGGCGGACAGAACATTCCGGAGCCTCTCTCAGTCTATTTCTCTTCGCAAGCGTACAGCTCTCTGTCCACGCGCTCGGTTCCCGCTTAACACAACAACGCCATCGGTGACAATATGAAGTGGGTCACTCACCTCCACAAATGAAACAAAGACTATGTAATAGTTAATTAAAGTACAGGCTTCTATGCTTGATACATGCAATTCCACAAATAACGTATCAGATATTTTACTGCTTATGATTTTTATGATTATGAGCCCAATCCTGGAATTTATTGGTAAATAATTTACACATTCAGGGTTTAAGAGCGCGGAACATCATTGTTATGCTCGCATCAGTAGTCAACAGGAACACTTCCATACGGTTTTGAAGATTATAAGGGGATCTGTTTCACGATAGCACAATAAATACAGCCCTCCTCGGTAGCGTAGATGGTAGCGTGTCTGCCTCTCGTTCGAGAGCTCCCGAGTTCGAATCTCGGTCAGGGTGAGTTACCTGGATAAGGGTTTTCCGGGATTTTCCCTTATCCTTACAGACAAATGTCGCGTAGCTCTAGGCTCCATGGACCCTGGACACATTTGAGCATAAATTCACTCACTCCATTCATCGTCCAATATGACAACGTTGGAGGACGTAAATTACAAAAAAAAAAAAAAAAAAAGATGAATACAGAAGGAGCATTTCACGTAGTGAGCAGGAAAACACATACTTCGTTATAACGAAATGGAAATGCAGTCAACTTATCACTTAAATATCTGTTAATCCACACATTAATACTTAAATTACTAATTACCTTCAGTAAGTAGAGAAAATATTGCAATTTAACAAGTGTGATACCAGAAACGGAAGCATGAATAAAAAGAGAAAAGAATAAAAATAGCATAGCATGTTTTACGCATGCGCGCACGTGTGTGTATGTGTGTGTGTATGTGTGTGTGCTTTTTAAACATAACACTTTTATTTAGATTCAGCAGTTTTTCAAGGGTGCGACCGGAATACGTTCAAGACAATTCCTCCCACACCAAAGAAACTAAACTTTACATTTGTAAGTATCTTTAATTCTCAAAAATGATAATTTTTATTAAAATACCGTAGGTTTAGATACATGCATCACAAATAATGTATATGGTTTGAATTTTGCATGAACAGACTAGGAAGTCCTTCATTTTAAATAGTTTTTGTATATGGTAAAACTAAAAAAATAGACAAATCTTATTACTCTAAAAATGACCTCATCAAATAATCCATTTATATGCAATAAAACTGCTATTGTAAGAGTCAGTTTTGAGATATTCTGTGTTATTGAATTGAATTATCCAATATGCACGTATACATTTTTTTCCAACAATAGATCATTATTCGTTTTCTCTAGTGGCCAAGCAAAGAGGAAGGATCCTTTTTCTAAAAATCGGACTATTGCTTTAGTCTATTACCCTCTTTATACCTGTAACGAAGTGACTGTCTGCTCACCACAAGAAGGCAAGGCACTGGAATGTGTAACGTAATCACTTTTGCGGTGTTTATGATCGCCTTTCGGATGTTAGCTTCATGTAAGATACAGTGTTGTCACATTCCTCACTCATGAATAGTGCCTATCACTCCAGTTACTGAAACGAGCATTAGATCTGGTAGCCTGGGTGACTCATATACACTCTTATACACTCATTTCGTAGTAAGCAGATCCACTAACAGAGCGGATAAACAGTTCCAACCTATCTTTCTCTTCAGACCCCGCTTGCCTTTTTGTGGTGGGCAGATAGTAGAAGTGATTGGAAATAGAAGATAGCATTTGTAAAAATAGGTTATAGAAGAGTGAGTAGGGAAAGTCACTTGTACACAACACATTAAAATTTATATCAACATATCTAGTCACCTAATCGCACTTCGGAGGATTGTTAAACACGATGTCACCTTTTAGAAGAAAGCCCACATGATAATTTCGCTTTCTGAGTTTATGATTGGTTTACGGTTGTAACTTAAAGGAAATAAACATTAGAGTAAATAAAGAATCCATAAGGTAAGGATACCACATTTCGGATAGGTGCTTAATTTCGGATGGTAGATTTTCTGTTCCGTGAGCTACGCTACTGCACTCCCTCGGAAATCATGTGAACAAGTAGGAGGAAGTACCAGGTGAATACAGTGAACCTCTAGCCATTTTGCAGTTAGTTGCGTGAAGTAGCATTTGTAATTTGTTTTGTTCACGATCAGAATATAAGGTCCTAAATCACGTAATTACTGCCTGTAATATGTTAGTAGGTATATGATAGTTTTCTTATATGCATTGACAATGTAAATTACTTATATCTTGTTTAATCCAAGTTGTTATTTATCCAATATGGCGGTATTCTTAATTTCGGATACCACAGGTCATCGTAATTTCGGATGTCCGAATTTAGGAATGAACAATATTTTACCAATTTAAAAGACTTTTTGTTCATCAGAAGGCACCAGGGCACAGAAGGAGGTGGTCAGAAGAAGCAATGAGAGAAGAAAATGGGACTTTTAAAAGCTTCCAAATGGTATGACGTACCTCATTCTACACTAGAGAATTATGTAAACCACAAACAGAAAGATATTGACAGTTTATTGACTACAGAAATCGTAAAAGAGTGCGCACTTGGTGAGAAGCTGGAAACCGAACTGGCTGCATACTGTACGGTTATGGATGATCGCTATTTTGGACTTAGAAAGTGAATATTAGACGAATGACATTCCAGCTAGCTGTGATCAACAATGTAAAGCATCCATTTGATTCGATTAGCGGTATGGCCGAAAAAAATTTCTCAGGGATTTTATGAAAAGACACTCTCAACTGGATTATCGCACTCCACAAAAGTATCCGAAATTAGGCACCATTTTTGTAACCTAATTCAAAGGCTCTTTAATGATTTTCAATACGTCTTATGTGAACTTACTTTTTGACTAAGGGACTGTAAGCTAATATGAATAAAGGTCGTTGTCACATAATTTCGTGTCTATTTATGTATTATTGCATGTAGAATACCCAAAAATAAAAATGGTATCCGAAATATAGCGTCCTTACCCTATATTTGTGCAGTAATATTTTCAAATTTTCTCAGCTTCGTTTAAGTTTGCTAGCACTTTCGCCCGGAATAAACATCAAACGAAGAAGACCCATTATCCATTCACCCACAGAGTTTTGTCAATAATCACATTTAGCTATATGATGCATTAAACTAGTGGCTACATCCGTTCAGTATGTACACATGCTAGAAGCAGGTTAGTCGGGTACTGTAATTGAAACAATTATTAATCAAAACATTTACAGCACACACATCAATTTAATTACAACATGTAAACTATCACAGGATTCTCCACGATTATATAAACACCACACCCACTTCAGTGTTAAGCAAATACCGCAATGATGAAATTATCATTCCCTAGTAACAGTTTCAGTAAAATCACTTGATATTTCGATTCCAGGTTTTGACACTAAAACATTCATTCAAATGTCAATAACTTTGTACACGACAGAAGAGGTGCCGGTTTAATCTCATAGTGTCTTATATAGTTTGTCCAATTTCTTAACAAACTTATTTCCAAGAAATGACCCTTTGCTTACCAATCCACTCCACACACTGTCGGTACAAAGCAAATAATTCATTATATTTATGAATTCTGAACCTTGGGCTAAGAGCGTCGAGAGACCATGGGATCGGTAAGCGATGTTAAGAATCTGGACAAACTGTACATGTGCTTTGAATATTAAAGTGTAATTAAGACTAAGCTCAACATATTCTTGCGTTTTCTTTATTGTAGAATCCACGAATTCCAAACAGTTCGCACTTGAACTTTCCATTAGGTCACAATATTCTTGTGGTACATCTGCCAACGTCAGCAGTGGCTTCCCTATCCCCTCGTGGTGTAAAACCCTGACCATTGTCAAGCAGAACGGTTAAGCGTAAGTCAGGGTAGCTGCGCAGTTGCTGAAGTGAGATGAAGCTAAATGACGGTTACTGCGCATGACATTTCACTAACAGGGACCGTTATAAACGACTTTAATTTAACAATATTAAATGCAGCGCTGGAAATTCTAGCGTCAAGCTAGCTAAATTTGCTTGCCAAAAACTCTCCAAGTTTTTGAACATCACACGTTTGCTTAACAGAGATGTAAATACAATTAATGCCTTGCCAAGAGATGTCTAACCATCCAACATCCTCTCTGCAGGAAAATGGAATACGTAGTCAATCTGGAGAAAAAGTTAGGGAAAAGAAATAGAAAAAAATAATAATAAAGAAACAAGGAAGTAAGAAGAATGTTTGGAACTTTCTCGCTAAGAAATTTTAAAAGTAGTAACATATTGTGGATAAGTAATAAACAAAATTTATTTACCAAATCTCCGTGAGAGGGTTTATCAGTATATAAACCAGATATTGACACCGGTTTTGCCATATTACAACGTGTTATCTTCCGTTTTTACAATGTGCAGAGGAGAACGTAAATGCCAACAGTTCCTGAATTTTCAAAAACTGTCTTCCAGAATTATCATTTTTATGCAGTTTTGTTATGCCATTTTCAGTGTTAAAACATTTAGCGTATTAAACCTTAACGTCTGTTTTGTATTATATCACACGTTCTGCCCACAATTTTTCATTCATTTAAGCGCAAAATGTAAACACAGGGAATAGGGGGGGGGGGGACCCAAGAGGATTATATGAAGTATAGTGACCGCGGGAGGCCAGAGGCGTAGACACGCCGGTTGACAGAGACGTACAGTTCCAAGAATGATAAGTAGATCACACCGGCATGCTGCTCAGAGAACTCTGCCCTCTGGCGGAAAGAGGCAGGTCAGAGAGGCTGTTATTTAGCCGGGCCGAGAAAAACATTTTATAGAGCAAGCAGCTGCGCCATCCGTTCCAAAATGCATAATTCCTAAGCCTACAAGAAACTTAAAACTGAAGTGATAGACAATGAAGGAGAGGATGTCTGTGGTAGAATAGAAACCAGCGCAGCATTAGCTTGCAATCCCGAGAAAACTAAAAAAAAAAACTTGTGTTCAGAGTAGCCGATCCCGGAAATCGAGGCAAGATCTCCTCAATGCCACAGAAATCGAAGGTAAGACCTCCCAAATGCCAGCATCACACTTTTCTTTGGATCCATTTTGTTCGTTATCTTTGCCCGACAGAAAAAAGTCGAATAAACCGCCAGTGTCCACAGTTGTGTAACAAACCCCTTGGTCCGCACGCGGCCTCAGTGGTATAGTGTTAACATCAAATATTGCATTACAAATTCCTTATTTCTTGACTAAATGCCAGGAAATTGTTACATATAGTTTATTTCTACGAGTTTTCTCGAAGCTTCTAAGTTGGAAATATGTATCTCCTCAGCTTTATATAGAGCATGCTCTTTGATGTTTTAAGCACAGTTCTGATGGAAAATTAAAAAAAATATGTTTATCGCCTTTAGGAAAAACCCACATGGCCTTTCGAAGTTTACTGTAGTTAAACATGTAATGCTTTAAAACGTAAAGTGAATTAATTAAAAAGAAAACCGAAAGAAGTAAAGATAAAAGGAAAGAAGGGGGAACAAGGATGTGATGGGAGCTAATAATGCTCTGCTTTCATAGAATTAAGTTCAGAAAGGTTGCACTGATGTAACCCAAACTAATTATAAGATTCCAAAGCTTAAGGTGTGCACAATATACCTGTCAAACCAAATAATGTTTTATTTAGATTATATAGTGTATGGTTTTTTGCAAGATTTTGATCACGCTGGTTAGTGTGATACTATTACATGAATGTTTTACGTTTCCTTCTGTCGGCTACGTGTTGACTAGCGGTGCCGAGGCATAGAGGTCGGCGTACGGCTACTGTCCAACAACGCAGAGAAACTCCCTGAAAGGAATACGACCCCTTACACAGTGGCATAAGGACAGCGAACGCATGCCACACAACGAGTAGAACCGTTAAAAAGAAACACGCGCTCTATTCACTCTGTACACTAAAACCGAGAAGATGCATTCACACAAGTATAAGACGTCAGAATATTTTTGAATAGTCTGTAACTGAACTGGCATGGGGTGTCATAAATCTATCCAGGAAGGATGTGGAAAAATTCTCTAACTACCCTGCGTCTCAGGCTTCGGAGACTTTCTCTCCTGTGGTACACTGTAGTGGTGTACGGCGCAGGTTCAGCTGTTGTGGGGTCTTGCAGAGCGACGGCAGCGAAAGAGTTGGGTGTCTAGCAATGGTGTCCTATGTAGCTGTATGTGAATAGAAACAATTCATGCAAGAGGATCTATTCCCCTTAGTCTCGGACCCGTAGGACCAAGGATCCGACCTACTTCGACCAGGGAGTTACCGAGCTGTCCCGAAAGGGCGCCCGGCGCCTCCGTGGGGCTTTCCATAGGGCAAGATCTAGAGACTAACAGCCCCCCCCCCCCATCTGGTCCTGTGGACTCAAGACGGGATGGAAGTGGATACGGCACTTACGCGCGCCAACTGCAAAATGTGAAGGCTACCGATATGACCTCAGTGGGGCCGCCTGGTGATCTAGCACACCTTCTACTAGTTATGCTGGCTAGTACGCGGTAATACTAATGGCTTCCCTCAACCCCATCCGGAGACGTACCCGATATCCCACGGGTATCGGGAACCACTGCCCCCTCGAGTCCAACCCAATCCGAACAACTTCTTATCTGAGAGGGGCTCGAATGTTCGGCCCAAGGTTCCTTTAGTAACTTCAGAGGTACATGTGAATAGAAACAGTTAAATGCAGAGGTTCTACTCCCATTAGTCCTGGATCCGTAGGACCAAGGACCCCGGCCTCCTTCCACCCGGGAGCGATGGATACTCCGGGGCTCTTTCCATAGGGCAATACCTTGAGTCTAAAAAGCCCTCCCGCTGAACACATCCAATGCCTTCCGCTGCCGTTGTTCAGGATTCAATCGTACCCATGACAGCTGAACCTGCTGCCAACTCTCACACCACTATACGCCGACCTCTACCGCCTCGCTGCCGCCAATCAACACGTAGCACAGGCGTCAAGCACTGCTCGACTGGGGCACCTGGCGTGTCTCCAATAGGCGCTTACGTGCACAACTCTATAAGCCCGGCACCTAAGAACGTATGCGCACGGAATATTTCTTATTAATAAAATGAATGCATCCTAAGAGTCCAGTCTTCCATATTCCGACAGGCGGAGTACCCGATCATGGCTATATCCCGATAAGCTGCTATTAGCTATGCAATATTCACCATAAAGCGAGATTGGTCCCAATAATCAATAGATCACTTCCCTTTTGTGCAAAGTGTCCTGGTTTTGACTCCCAACTGGGATCGATAGCAGAATTGAAAACGTGTGTGAGTTTTATTTAATAATTTACAATAAGCAGTACTATATAACACCCATAAGTTGCTACAAAGTGAACAGAGAGAAACAATAATTAATGAACACGATTGGCTTAAATGCTTAGTTATGAAGCGCGGACTTAAAATCGTATATCACTGTAAGTCCTATTGGGATATGTTATCTCAAAGTGATAATTGAGGACTTTGTGACGTTTACCGAAAAGAGAAAAAAGTGAATTAGTTGGGCATTTAGTGTCCTGCATTTGTTGGAGTTGGTTAGAGCAACAGGACCGAAAGCCGAAGAACCGTGGCTCAAATCCTGGCAATGACACTTAATTTTTTAATCTATTCTATCTTTCCAACGATGTGTGAAACACTACATAAGTACCGCATTCTATTAAGTTACGGGTCTAAGACCATCACTCAGTTTGTCCTGTCTAGGCGATATGATATTTTGCTTTCTTTATAAAGAAGTAGCTGAGCCGGCGAACTTCGTACCGCCAATAAAAGTTGTCTGAATCTATTTATATACATAAACAATCGGATTAATTATTTATTCTGCAATTGGAGGTGAAATTTAAATACAAAAATTAAGTTAATCAATTTAAATCTTTCTGACAAACAATATTTTGCGTGGTGTATACATATATAAAGATGATGGTTTTACGACGCGCCAACACTCAACACTCCTTCCATAAACTTCTAACGACTGCAGTTGCGATTTATGTTCAACCGAAGGTCAAACGCAGGGTAATTGTAGACGCTTAAAATCAAAAGAAAAATCCCTTTGTCGCACATTTGACTGACTTCAGACATGATAACAAATGATAAAGTTACTTAATAAAATAACGTAAGTGAAATAGCTTTGAAGGTTTTGGCAAAGAGTGGAATATCCTTATACTTTGTAACACTTTTGTTTGTTTTAATAAAAGTGTTTGTGTTCCGAGAAAGTTTGCGTGTGTACTTTTATATTTAGTTAATAACCCGGTCCATTATCAGTTCAGGTTTTTTCTCACCTTTTAAAAACCTTCAATGGACGTCTACCAATACGAGGCGTGTCCGTAAAATAAGGTCTCCAATTTTTTTCATATAGAAAGCATGTTTATTGTCAATGAATGTCACATTGATGGAAAGGCGGAACTTACAGCTATTTTTCAGCGTAGTCACCATTGCGATCGATGTACTTTTGCATGCGCTGTGGCAGTTTTTGTATACCCTTGTCATAGCACTCTCCCGCCAAGTAGCGCAGGTAGCGGTCAACCTCGGTTTTCAAAACATCGTCGGTCTGGAAATGTGTTCCACCCAGGTGTGAGTTCAACTCAGGGAACAGATGATAATCACTAGGTGCTAAGTTTGGACTGTAGGGGGGATGGGTGACGATGTCCCATCCGTTTATGATCTTCGGTGAGCATTTTGGGGACCCACCTCGCATACACCTTGCGATAATGCAAATGTTCGGTCAAAATCTTGTTAGTCGTAGTCTTACTGACTTCAAGGATAAGTTGGCACAGCTCG
Organism: Mantis religiosa; assembly: GCA_030765055.1. Lineage (NCBI taxonomy): Eukaryota > Metazoa > Arthropoda > Insecta > Mantodea > Mantidae > Mantis > Mantis religiosa. The sequence goes on along the minus strand of CM060951.1, from coordinate 156,063,113 downwards.
CGAACTGTCACACGGCGATCTTTAAGCATTTCTTGCTCCTCTTTTGCAATTGTTTCGGCTGAAACCAAAGGCCGACCAGAACGATGTTCGTCATGGACGTCTGTACGTCCGTCTTTGAACTCTCTGACCCACTTTCGCAAATTTTTGACGTCCATACACTATGGCTCATAGACTTCACATAACTGACGAATTTCATTGGGGGTAGTGCCCTTGGCACTCAAAAAATGGATCACTGCACGCAACTCGCACATGGCGGCGGAAGTGATAGGAAGCTCCGTCGCAAACGGCTGCCTAGTCAAGACTAATGGTTGCAACGGGTTCGTTGTGGTGGGGATATGAAGGGATGAAACCAAGCTACATGCCAGTGTTGCCGGATCTCGCGTATTAGCGTTCCTCACGGCTCCAGCGCCTTGGAGACCTTATTTTACGGACACGCCTCGTATTTCATAAACCAAAATTAGGCAAATCGGTTCAACCGTTCTCGAATTTTTGTGAGACTAACAAACGTCAATTCATATTTATATACAGGTGTCCCACCTAACTCTGCGAGCTAAAATATCTCCGAAATGAAACAAAATATGAACATTTCAATTGGCGAAGAATATACCTATGTCAGGAGCTCACAAAATAAGAAGGTTTGCACAATTTACATAAAGGTAAACAGATAAGACTTCCAACACCAAGTTACGTTTTTTAAATGGAACATGTATGCTTATTCTAGCAAAATGACAACTAGAGCTACAATTAGTGATAACACACTTGGTTCCACTTTTCTAAACACATTTACTATTGGCCTATAGCCTCAGAAACTTCATTGTTGTGCATTACATCCGGCATTCAAAATGCACCCATAAATCACCAGCAGCGTGTTGTCCGTGAAACCGTGTGACTTCAACAGAAGTTCGAACTACCCTCCGTTTGCATCAATGCACTTTTCGAATCTGATAACAAGAGGGTGTTGCACGGATTGCAGTGTTTCTACAGATACCTTCGTTGGCGGTTCTTAATACACTGTGCCCCAGAGAAACAAGTCTAATGGCGTCAAGTCTGGAGACCAAACTGGCCATCGCACAGGATCTCCCCGTCCTATCCACCTATTTGAAACCTTCTCATCCACAATGTCTCTGGAAACTTGTGCATAATGTGCGGGGCGTCCATCATGCTGGAATCACACTGATAGACGCATTTCAAATTCCACATCCTCCATGAGGAGGGATAGAATATGATGCAGAATTGATGCATATTTCAGAACGTATGAGGTTTAGAAACGTGAAACTAAGTATTTTATTACTAATTGTAGCTCTAGTTTTCATTTTTATAGAATAAGCATACATGTTCCATTAAAAAAAAAACGCAACTTGTGGGAAGTGTTATTTGTTTATCTTTATGGATTACGTATACCCTTTCACTGTGTGAGCCCCGACATGTGTACATTTCTGGCCAACTGGAATTTTCATATTTTGTTTCATATCGGATATATTTGAGGTCGCAGAGTTAGGTGGGACATCCTGTATAGATAAGTACATTGCACATAAACTTAAGTTATTATTATTATTATTATTATTTTTTTTTTTTTTTGTTTTGAAAACGCCTTGAAAATGTTAGTGGATGTCCAATTTATTTCCCCCACGAAGAAAATTTAAATCGTCTTATATAACAAATAATGAATAAGCAATGTAGTAAAGCACATTTTCTATTCGTTCTTCTTTGAGTCGTTATGTCACGCATTGCTATTCAAAACACGTGTTGTTTCCTATGCTAATTACGGAATGTTAAGAAGTCTGAAAGAGAAGCATTTAGGAAAGCGATGTCGGTCTGTGCTTTGATACGGCAGAGCTCTTGGTATCAAGAACCGACAAAAATCACTTGCAGTTCGTCGTAGCAAACGTTGTGATGAAGAAATATACACATGGCTTTCATCACATATGGTACAGCAACTTCAGAAAGTTTTCGTACCCAAATTAAAAATACAGCAGCCAAACAAACGGAGAAAAGAGTTATACTTGTTAATATACAAAAGTATCAAGCAATATTACGGTTTAAGTTTTGCAGAATTTTCAATATTTTGCATTTTCATGTATCAAATTCTAACAATTTCTATTTCTATTTTTACGCTTTTGTATGTGGTTTGTATAGCGTATTTAGTGCAGCAACGACTTCAGAATAATAGGGTAGGGCGGGGCTATTCCGCTCACGGGGCTTTTTCGCCCGAAATAAGCAAATTGGTATACTGCGTAACAATCATAGGCAGCTATGACTTCCCTGCCAGTTCATTTTCAAGTTTGGTGTTTGTGCGACGTTTCTATTGTGACTTTGGGGGTTCGTAAAATTAAAAGTACAATTGCACAAACTCAAAATGTTCTTTATTTCCACAGAATTACAGTTGGAACACTTGCCGATTACAGACTTATGTAGCGCACACAATTACAATTCGCCAGTCCGTCTGTCACAGGTCCATTCTACACTCACAATTACGTACAACTTCTCTGATACACGTACACAGTCTTCCGGTCCGTTCACTCAATCGGCGCTCCTCACGGCTGCTCGCCAAGAATTGAACTGAACTGTTCGCTTCATCCCTTATGTACGCAGATCGCTGTGGCTGGAAGTTTCGGGCTCAGTGAATCTTCCTGAAGGTTCCAGACGTCAATGGGGGAGGAGAAAGAGATGGCTAGTGATGTTTTTCCAACCATCCCCTCGTAGCGCTACAAGACAAATGGGTAGGGGTGGTCTCAATGCCTCTGGTCACCCATCCTGCTTCTAGCTGGCCGTGCCTTACTATTATTAGGTGACACTATGAATTTTCTTGAGGTTGTAGGCTGTTTTAATAGTACTAACAGAAGAAGATTACAAGATAAGTAACTTATGTTGCGTTTTTTTGCCTTGAATAAGAAATAGTTTGTAACTTAGGGTCTAGTATCTGCAGATAGAGAGATTTGTGATTGAAAATCAATGTCAGTGTAGGTCGCGTTTCTTTTATCATAGCTCTCACATCGTGCGCAATTTCGAAATTTCAACATTTGGGGCTATTTCGCCGATGCAAAGAGGGGTTATTCTCCCCCAATTATAATACAGTTTTTTGTACTCTTTTAACCTAATTATTTCTTATACAACTATTACTCAATGTTATGTGATCCTTTCAGATGGTACACACATATAAACAAAAGAAGCTGGAACGAAACTGGACGAGGACGACATTGCTCGCGCTGTTACGAGCGAATTAAACGGCGATGTATGTAAGTACGTATGAATGGCGCAGCGGGCCTTTTCAGAGTGCCTTACTCTACACTTAAGGATCGTGTTCATGCACATCAACGTCAAGAAGCATTAGGAGGAGGAGTGTACAAATCAGTTAATCATCCTACAGTGTTCAGTTTGGAGGAGGAGAAAGATTTAGTTTCCAGGTTAAAATACTTGGCAGCAAGAGGCTTTGAATGTACACCGGAGCAAAAAGAAAGGAAATGCTAGACCTATTACAAAACTATATTCCGGGAATAGTAAGTCAAGACGACTTGGTTCCAGTCCAAATAATATACTGTGATGAGGAAGATGCACCACGTAGATTTTTGTGTGTTAAAGCTTTATTCTCCGAAATCAGCAACCAAAGGAGATTGGCTCAAATGCCAGAAATGTGGACCATGGGTTGCACGAAGTGTGCGTTGGTCCAGTTGGTAAGAAAAACTTCATTTGTGGCAAATGCAAGAGTACTGTGAGAGCTAATAGCCCCAGGGCCGGGCGGAATAGTCCCGTTACTTCTGACATTTCCTTTCTGTGGAACATTCGCTGTTTTATTTGATCACAACTATAGCAAGTAATGCTTTAAGGGATGAATATGTCTAACACACAATTTTTTTATTTGTTTTATAACGCCATAAATTTGAAATGAGCGGAATAGCCCCGCTCTACACTACTTAAATTTGGGGTGAAAATTTCACACAGAAGGAATCAATATTTATACTGTTCTTTACGCCTTGTTTTTTATGAATTGACAAATTTATTTTCGTGTCATTTTTTTAAACTGAATGCATATTAAATGAGATAAAAGAGAAAACCTTGTGCAATGTACAAATTTTTTTAGAACTAACTCAATGTAAACCACGTAAAAGTATAAACATCCAAATTGTAACAGACTATAATTTAGTCTGCAAGTTAAAAACAATTTCTCTCCGTTTATCAACTGCTGCAATTGTTTTAAGTGAAGAATAATATTTACCTTACTTTCTTCCTACCTCCCTCCCTTCCTCCCCTTCCTTATACTTCCTTTTCTAAAGAAAGGATACAAACATTGTTATCCAAGTACCTCCCAAACTGAAGGAAGACTGCTTGAAGGTACATAAAACTATAAGATCCTGTTTGTGCGAAGCAACAAAGGGAGTCAGTACATAATGGACAAAACGTCTCCCGGACATTGAAATATACTTCTTGCGTTTTGGTACGCCAGGTATTTGAGACGTTGGTAAGTGAGTGCCTGAATGGCTTCAAGTTCATCCAATAACGTCACACTAATTATTTATATAAACTTGTTGAAATATTATTGCACCCAAATGTCCAAGTTCCTTTGAAATCCACTGATATACACTACGAAATAAACAAACCAAACTGAATATCCTGAAGTGAAATTCATCATGCAAAGCAAGAGTTTAAAAATCTTGAAGCAACTCAAATGTGTGGCGCACAGTTCCACGTTGACGCTACAGTTTGAAGCAGGGTATCGTTATCGCAGGGTAAAGCAATGAGATTTCTTTGAAGGTATGCGTGGATATGTATGAGAAGGATGGTTTTAATGACACTGGAATGTCCGTTTCAAACGATTTAATAACTGCTTCTTTTTATCATAACATAAAATTCGAAGTTGCCGACCAAGGGTTACCAATATATCACAGTTTAGAGTCACGTACATATGAGCCGACAAATATCTTCTCTCGTCACTTCTGGTCTGCCTTGTCCAAGACAGAGGCGATGACTTTATTAATCGGCCCCAAGCCGCGTACTGTCTTCACACTATACACAGCTGTGCGTGGGTGTGTAACTTTCACTTCTGGAAGCCCTCTTTTCACACAAAGATTCCCTTTGCAACTATTTTTCCATTGTGATTATTAGTCTCGGTCATGCCATTATTAAGGGTCCAAACAATACCTATTCAAACGAAGTCAAGTGCTATCCCTTAGAATTCTGTTTCTCCTGTGTCTTTTGTTACACAACTCAACCAACTGCACCTGTTCGTGTCGTAACAAATATAAAAGACTCCTTTGAGATCCATTACGATTCTTTACTCATTGCAATTCTTAATTTCGGTATCAATCTGGTGCGCTGCTCTCACATGACTTTCCCAACTCATTGTATAAACTAAACTAGATAATTAATGTTAATTTAAATAGTCACTTGTAGAAGTAGGTGTATTACATATTAACTTGTAGAAAAATGGAAATAGAGGAATATGTACAGTAAACTCAAGCGATAGTCTAATCTTTTAAAAATTACTCACTTTCTGAAAACTGAGGTCACAAATACTAAGATTTAAATAATAAGTAACGACGTCATTTGTTTACGTCAAGTTGATTTATAAGAGTGGAGCGATTATACAGGGTGTTTCAAAACGGCACCGAACCAACATATGGAAGTAGTTGCTCAGGTTCTATGTGGCACATATAAATAGGTTTTACCGTCAATAGAGCCGCATATAGTGATGCAGAATGAGTGTGGATTAGGCAGTAACAGGAACAACTACGCGTGCCACACGCTGTCGGAGTTCGCAGGTATATGTCATACGCCATGTCGCGTGCTGTAGCTGTTTGTAAACATATCGACATACTCCGCATACTAATTCTTGCTACCATTAAGAATTTATCTGGCTTATGAACCGCAATAAGGAAGCTATTGCTTAATGATTGCTTACGAGTGTTTAATGTGTTCCAAAATTCCGTTATAGAAGTCCATGACGGCAGATAAGCTGGTGGACACGCAACTTAAACCTTTTAGATGGAAATTAATGTTAGTGAAATTGAGGATGGAAGCATTAAATGATAAAAAGAACAGAGAACAATATTGTGACTTTGTGGATTCGTGAAATTAAAAGTCCAATTGCACAAAATCAAAATGTTCTTTATTTCCAGCGAATTACAGTTGGAAAACTTGCCAATTACGTAGCGAACATAATTACAATTCACCAGTTCGTCTGTCACAGGTCCACTCTACACTCACAATTACGTACAACTCCTCTGATACATGTACACAGTCTTCCAGTCCATTCACTAGCACGGCGCTCCTACGGCTGCTCGCCAAGAACTCAACTGACTCGTCCACAGCAGGACTTATATAGGGAAGATCGCCGTTTCTGGAAGTCTCGCGGTTCAGTGAATCTTCCCGACTGTTCCAGACGTCAGAGAGGGGGAAAGAGATGGCTAGTGATGTTTTTCCAACCATCCCCCTCGTTAGCGCTACAAGATAAATGGGTAGGCGTGTCTGACTGCTTCCCGTCTGGTCCCTACCTGCCAGCTGGTCCTATCGGGAATTCCGATGTTCGGGTGACGATATCAAAGAATTGAAGATAAAGTTAACAAAAACTAAATGCCTTATGCAATAAGAAAGACATTTTATTTCATTATATTTAATAATTACTAAATAAAGCATTTATAACTGAAAAAGGAAAGTGTTGATTTTACAGTAACTGGTTGAAAGCACCGTATAATTAAGATCATAGCAAAATGAGCAACCTTGAAACTGTCCGAGTCATTATTCGAGTTTTTCACAAGTAACTGCCCTTTGCCCCATTACCTGAAAGGTAGGCTAGGGTCACTGATAAAGAGCAATGCTTTTGTTTTCGGACTGGAGCGACCCAATAACAACTTTTGAGGTTCGCACACCAGTGGTTCCTGCGTGCCTAAACACAAAATCATGTAATATTTAATGCTGCATAAAATTATACCTAACAGAATTTCGAAGGTGCGACACCGAAATTCGGACTAGTTAAATTATAAACTAAGCAACGGCAGTAATCGTACGGTGTCGTTTTGAAAGAACCTAAATAGCACCCCAATAGCATTTGACACTGCACATGCAACGTTGTAATATATATTACTCAAATAAATAGGAGAAATACGATTGCACTAGTACTGCGACACTTCTGACCATGACTGAGTTAGTGGAACAGATATACGTATATAGGAATAGATAATATAGAGGAGGGGGACACCTCGGTCATGTATATCTTATCGCTATCATCCCGCAGGAAAAATGCATGAAGTGATAGAAGCACTGGAGGCTATGGTTCGCAGGTCTCAGAGATGCGTGGAAGTCCTAGCCTTCAGCTGCTATAGCCACCTAGAGAGGGCTATGAACGACCAATATACCAAGCAGCCCTCTAATATCCACGAGAGTAATCTTTACTTTAACAATCATCCCAAATGATGGAAAGCAAACCGTGCTGGACGAGAAACCAGCCCAGTACTCCCCTTGCGACCAGGAAAACCACCAAGAACCCGAGTTTAGAGTGGGCCGTTGTTGGGTATCGATCTCGCAACCTCACAGGTTACTAGGAGCCATTTTACTGAGTGAATTACGGGGAAGACATATCTAAACAGTTTGTTCCGCTCAAGCATGAAGGCATATTGGTGTGGTATTTACAATATGAACGTTTCCATCGAACAACGTTGAGCCGAAGTGAGGAAACAACGACAAAAGATCCTTATATTAACGGAAGTGCTGCGGAGAATAATAAACACACTCTGTCACTATAATATATTCCGCAGACTTCATTGTTCCCCGTGCCAAAATTTAACGCTCCAGAGACCGAGTGAGCATTTTGAATAGGGCAGAGAGTGTACCGGGAGGTGAGCCCTTTATTTATCCGGTTCACGGACCTTGAAAAGAGCTCCTCCGTTCAACTGCCTCATGCATTTTCCTCATGCGCCAGAAATCTATAACACACTTTAACCCGACTAATAGCAACTCCGCTCCCCGGAGGAGAGGGAGAGAAACTTGCCTTCCATTAGGACAGGCTGCAGATCTTCAAGGAGCCGCGGAAATCAATGGAAGTCTGCCAAAAATGTTTCACCGAAAATGCTACAGGGGTAGTTTCATAATGAGCATCAAACTCGGATTCAGAAACTGAGGGCAGCGATTGAAAATGCACGTTAAACAGTAATAAGCTGCAATAAAATTGGAACGCTCGCGCGCAGAGGAAACAGGCAACTGTTCTGGTGCTGAATCGTTACTCTGCTCTGCCCTATAAGAAACATTAAAACTCTCATTTGAAATTAAATGTATCCAACAAAAAACAAAATTAGTCGAGAGAAACAGAGACAAGTACGTTAAGTCCACAAAAATCAGCTACAAAACAAAGAATAAAGCACAAAACACAGAAAATTCTTAAACGAGAATAATAAATTAAATGCTTTTTTATTTATTACATTTATTCCTTTAACTCCAATGGTCATAACGGCGGACGTTCTCCTTTGGAGCATGTCGTATTCGTTGGGTTTTAATAATTAGATCACGCTCTCATTCATACTTCCAGACTCTAGGGAAGATGAGGAATCATCTTGGTCGGAGAAAAATCCCCACCCCCATCACTGGGAATAGAACCCGGGGCCCCTAGCACGGCAGGCAGGTGCTCTACCGACTGAGCTACGGGACCAGCCCGTTTAAATGTTGAACTATTTATAGACTATTCTGTGTCTCTTTTCTGATATAAAGTAATAGTTTAAGCATTCGAGCAAGTGGTCCCGCGGTGAAGTGTATACTCGTAATTGGGAAGTCCGGAGTTCGATTTGTATTGACTGTTCACTCTAACCATAGTTTTTCGTGGTTTTCCTGGTCAACAGGCGAATTCTTGAATAATTTTTGTACCATAGTTTACTGCGTTTCATTATTTTTCATGTGTGCTTCCAGATTATATAGCGCACGGCAGATGACGTGGATGCTTGCACAAAACTAAAAATACTTCCTATGGACACTAGAGGACTGGTTGATCATCGCTCTGTCTAGGCAGCTCAAGCGGTGGGACGGGTCTTTAAGTTGCGCTTGCTCTATGACCTATATGCCTGCCTGCGGTCCGTAGCGACCTTCACTTTATCCCTTCCTCCTGGGAGCGATAGCCATATAAATGTCGGTACTCTGCGTTTTAAAAAAAAAACCTATAACATTGCTTCATCTCTTATTAATCTTATTATTACCTCCCTTCTTCGAGCAAGGTAAACTTACTGTAGTTGAAAAACTAAACTTAATGGTTGATCATAAATTGGTAAAATATTTTAGTATTAGTTTTATTATAAAGTACGAAAATCCTAAACTGCGATTTTAATTACTATTTCGCACTGCTCCAGAGTGGTTTGCTGTTTTTCTCTAATGAGAAACGTCTATAAGACGCGTGTTGACTTAAACAAACCTAGCGTTATCTGAGAAAGATTGCGATTAAGCATTTCAACATATCAACAAGATTTAGGCGTTTAGAATACATATGCTCTTGTTCTAGCAAAATTGGTATATTAACTTTGCGCGTTGTGTTTAATAAATACTCTATTTATGTCTTATGGGAACTATGATGTGGATCCATATTTTTGTTCCATATGCCAAATCATATGAGAGGCATATTCTCGTTACGAGGCCTACGTTAGTATACTTTATATATATACTGCAACTGAACGCCTGCTGGCCATTTTGAAAAGTCAAGACTTCTGGAAAGAATTCTTAGCACGACCTTGCTCACATTAACCAAACGCACAGTTTACACTAAACCTAACTAATCTAACGATGATGAGCCCATGTTTTCATTGCAGTTCAATTTTTAAGACACCAATTTTTCACCATGCCAATTTTTTGTTTTTTGTTTAAATCCTTCAGTGCTAACAAGGGAACTATTATTGTCCTCACACGTGTATTCGTCCTAGAGTTTGATGGCATCTTCGCTGCTCCATGTGGGACCTTGGTGCCAAAAATCGGGTGCGAGTATATCTGGAAGTACCTGAAAATGACTGCAGAATGCGTAGGAACATAGAGGCATAACAACGCAGCATTGTATGAGAGGGATTGTTTACCCCTGATGGGCAGCGGCCTCTACATTATGTAAGGACAGCCGTCCCACACACCAGCCACAGAGCTGACGAGGGATGTCCAGCAGCTACTAGTAAGTGGTCGTATATGGCACTTTCCAGGCTTCAGTTCTGGTCGTTGCGATTCTACACCACAGCAGATTTTTGGTGCACACAGTTTATATACCGCAGCCATTATACCATCAAATTTTCAGTTGCCTAGCGGTAAGAGTATAGTGACAGTTCCCTTGTAAGTCTGAAAGAAGTTAGCTCACTTTGTGAATGTTTAAGTTGTAACTTAGGTGTCTGAATTAATGTTTTATCTCACGTAAGTCAATCGCAATTTACAATCATTGTGAATTATTCATTTGAGAAAAACTTATAGTTTTTAATTCTAGGGCTTCCACATTAACTATGTGCCATTTTGATTTATTTCAAACACATGACGAGCATAATAACTGCAGTAATGGCATCATTACAACTTTAATTTTTGGCAACATTTCAGCGCGTAATAAATACCTAGAGTAACGCCCTTGTAAATATTTGCTTCCTTAACGAACAAACAGTTTTTTAAAGCAAGCTGGCTTATTTCACTTCCTATGGAAGAAGAAAGAAAAAAGTAACTTTACTCCGATGCCACACAGAACCTCCAGCCTTTAGAACAAAATAATTAAGAAACATCGCGAGACCCAATACGGCGCTCACATTTTTCCTATCAGAACATCCAATTATCAGGTTCCTATTTACAGCGAAAAAGGTGGGCAGCAGGGGTTTGCCACTGAGTCTATCTCGGGTATTACTGATGTTTTTGCAACATAAGAGACATTGCAAATCTGTATTCGTGCCTTGGAATAGCTCTCTTGTTCTGTAAGAATATTATTTCAGGTATCAGAAATTCAATTCGTACTGCGATTTATAAATTATTAGGTAATTTCGAGTAACTAGAAGAAATGTTAAAGGGAAAAGAAACGAAAAATGTATGGCTACTTGGCAGGAATAAAATGATTACGATATTAATTGTATATCTCGTATGCCATTTCATTCCTTCCCTTCTCAGTTTCAAATGGTGTTAACACATCAGTTAAATTTATGTTAGCATATTGTGATGTTGCATAGTTTTCACAGACACTTCACTACGTTCTGTGACTTCACTTATTTCACATTATCACTTTACTAAGTAAACCAGTTCAATATGTCGTAACAATTCACTTTCATTCTAACGGAGCGGTGTAATGAAATGCGCACGATCCACTACACTCACTGCAGAGTCGAACACAAGATGTCTTTAAACTCTCGCGGAACATCACAAACTCAACAGATCTGTATAGAGACCCTCGCACCAATTCCAAATGGCTCACTCATGAGAATGCTCGCTTATATAGCCGCTAACATTTTCGACTGAAGGGGGAGGAAGGGATAGGACACTTCTAGAAGATTATGGTTATCGTGCTTCTGATGTTTACGCTAAGCGAGAGCGCTACCAAGTCTATTTATCTGCCCAACTGCAGCAAACTCCCGATAAGCTTGGGCAAAAACCGCCGCATCACAGTATGTCAGAACCAGGGCCCAGCCTTCTCTGATGTAATGAACATTTACAAGCATATTTCTATATGCCAAACCTAATTTTGTATTAGCAAACTACAGAGTGATTTATATAGGACTGACACACTTCTTTCATTATGTTTTTCAAAAGGAATTCTGCTAGCGGCAGCTTATTATACCTAAAATGTAGAGGAGATTATTTACCTCTATAGAAAATGTTGAAAATGTCCTCAATTCTGCATAACACACAACTCACACGTCGTTCCATGTTACTGGCCACTCGTTGGAGGGCTGTTGTCAATAGCTTGAATCTCATATGTGATGTGTTTCAGATCGCCCAATGTCTGAGGAAGTGTGGCGTAAACCCTCTTTTAAGTAACCGCATAGAAAGAAGTCAGTCGATGTCAAATCCGGAGATCTCGGTGGCCACAGGTTCCTGGAAATTATCCGGTCATCAAAGAAACTTGCAATTAGTTCCATGGATTCATTTGATATATGGCATGTAGCGCCATCTTGCTGAAAATATCCTTGACTGAGCTGCATATCGTCCAGTTACTCAACAAACTCCATGAAAATCAGTCGGTACTCTGCAGTGTTCACAGTCTGATTTAAAAAAAATGGCTCCATTATTCTCTATGCGGATATTCCGCACCAAACTACGATTTTAACCGGATGAATACGTGTCGTGAGTTCTGCGAGTTCACATAACCGGATAAATGGAACCATGCTTCATCTGTGAACCATGTGATGGACAATATGACAGGATTTTGCACAATGGACGTCTGAACCAACGGCAATAATTCAATCATTTATCCTGGTTTGGTTCCTGTAGCTGATAGAACAACCGTAACCATATATGGCTTTAGGCCTGCACTTTTTACAGCTCTCTGACACATTGTACCCTGTCTCCTGCGACAAACGTCTTAATGATATTTTGGGTGGCTGCTGCAGTCGTGCTCTTACGTCAACAACAAGCGTGGGAAACCTAGATGAACGATGCTTGCCTTTTTCACTCACCAGAGATCCAGTTGTTTCCAACTTGTTTACCAGTCCCAGTTTTGTGTTTCTTTTAGGAGGATTGCGAACACCAAATCATCTCTGGTACCTCCTTTGAGTAGCTGTGATTAAATTCGTAATCCTCCAGTATTGCTTGACAAGAAAGAGTCGTTAATTTATTGCGTACTGTATGTTCAGGTTGACTAGAACAAAATGTCGAAAACAGCTGCCAGCAATAGCAATTAGGAATAAAACATGAACATCTAGTTTCAGCGAATCGAAACTTCAGAACATTCTGCTTAATTCGGTGCTAAAATTGTGTCACTGAATAAATTTCCAACACAATTATTAAAGAAAGAAATGTGCCAGTTCTACATAAATTACTCTGTATATTGAGAGTTAACCTCAAATAACGTATTACTCCGAAATATTGGAACCTTTTTCATACAAATTACGCTACAGATGTAGCTTTTCTATTTTACATTACCTAAAAATCATTAGTTCTTTTTAGCATACCGAAGTGCACATAAACTATTCTAAACTCGCAATTACAAAATAAATTAATGGTTCAGCCCATATATATATATATATATATATATATATATATATATATATATATCTCAGATCGTGATAGCGCGGCTTGTGTATACAAAGAGCCTGGAGATAAGGAGTATGCCGGAACAAATAAAGATAGCACGAGATAAAGGACTCGCCGGCACAGATAGGATTTCACGTTTGGAAGGTTCTAGTGATATCGTGATTGACAGAGAAAAGTTGGGTTCTTGTTTGTACTCGAAACCTCTCGAATTTATGAATGAGATATATAAGCGACTGTGACACGCCAGCGGAGTTGTAAAACGGTCGTGGGAGAGGTAAGCAGAGAACAGCTGAGAGTGTAGTTGTAAAACGAGAGTGAGTTGTTGTAATAAAGACAAAAGTGTTGTATAACAGTGAGTAAGCTGTTTGTTATTGTCATCGACCTTGGAAGATTGTGTTTTATATGTAATGTAACGTTGTTACGTGAGAATTGAACACTGTATTGATACGTAAATAAAGAACATTTAGAATTTCGGCAAATTGGACTTTTAATTCTATGAACCGACAAAGTCACTATATATATAATGTGTGTGTGTAACGGAATACAAAGAAATGTACCGGTATGTAACCTATAGAAATAAATGATATTAACGGCAAGTATGTTTTATTACGTTCATAAATGCAGTCTATTATAAAACTACCAGAAGTGAACTATATTCAGTGTGGAAGCCCATACACTAATTTCATAAAAGGCTTATAAATAATTATAGTAATTCTGGGCATAGACTAAATATTTTGAGGATCTAATGGCATAAGCTTCCATCTAAAGGAGTAAAATCCTTCATGAAAATCAAGCTAAACAGATCAAATTGTTGACAAACTCCAGGTTAACTAAACCTTTAATCTAAGGCTGATTTAACAGGAGATATTTTACAAACTTAGGAAAATTGGAAGGCACTTACATTTACATCATTTCTTCATAAAGCAGCTGAAGTAATAGAGCGCGGTGATAGAAATAACTGAATGTCGTGCTTCTGCACATATTTTCTTTCGCTTGTCAATTCCTTTCGGAGAGGAAAATCATTCACTTATTTATTCCATCTTGGGACTGAGAGTGAACCTTTATTCTCCTAACCACCATGTTCCGGTGGCAGAGGAAGAAGTTGAGTGGAGAAGAAGCCGGTGATAACGGCAGTTCTAGAGAGAGAGGACGAACCGGAAAATGGGTTCGATTCGGTAGCTGCCCACAAAGAGAACTAGCTCCCAGTTCTTTTCATCTCTCGCGGTTCCAGACATTGCACTCCCGGGGCCAGTCGGTGCAATGAAGGTGAAAAATGTGTATATTGTTCTCAGAACGGAAGTCAGTCAAAACGCGTTAAAGCAAGCCTCACCTCTCCTGCAAAATCCAATACAGCTGACTACTCCATTCCTTTCTATCCTCCTCACTTTAAATCAATCAGGAAACAACATTATTGCTTCTAAGAGGTCAACAAGCCTAGGCGCTCAGGTTATTAGACCTTTAAAGGAGAAATATCATATGCAAATCAGTACTCTTCAAATTTTGCAAACTACGTCTGAGAGTATCATATAGGTATTCCAAAGTCACGGGATCAACACGACCCATACCAATGATTTTATTATGTTAAAAGCAATAGATTTATGACATCTATGACATAGGTGTCATGTAGAGAAGTACGGGACGAAATTCGGGCACACTGGAGACACATATTGTCCTGGCAACTGAGAACATCATATAAGAACAAAATATATTTATTTATTTAAACACTCTCGTTTAATATATCCATTCATAAAATTTTAAAATGACACACAAAAACTTTAAATATTATGGATATTAAATGTAATCGCAAAGGCAAATAAACAATAATGTAAACTAATAGTAGGGGTTTTGTCGGTTTTAGTTGGTCTTCAGGAAATGTATGCACATAATTAAATAGGGGGAGATACCCTCTGGTCACCAATTCACTAAGCTTTTCTGATTCCCATTAAGCGTAGATAAAAATTAATTTAAACAATGTAATTAAGCTTCCATTTAAAACTTTGCTCTAATGCTATAATTCCTAGTATCTTTTTTTCTTTTCCTTATATTTTTTATTATTATTTGGAGGAATCTGTGTAGTTTGCGGCAGTACTTTCTCCCCACCACACGCAGCACGTACATGAACTCGACGTCTGGATTCCTTCCTCGGTTTCCACCGCCGCTGGTCCGCTAACTGCTTTGCCCTTACCTCCGGCTGCTGTCTCCTGAATGGACTCTTTGGTTTCTCAGTGTTGAGGTGGAGACAACAAAAAGCATTTGATATTTTCTGAAATGTTTTAATCGTTCACTAACTCTTATATGGGACCGGGGCACTTTCAAATAATTGCACTTTCACCGGCGGTAACAGCGTACAATACAACTGGTATATTTGAACTTAACTCGACGTGGCGCATGGACATACCAGACGAAATGCACAGGTCTTGACTGGAATGGGTGGCATGGGGGTTTCTACCCCCTTATATATTGAAACACTTCGTCATAAGGAAAAAAAAAAAAAAAAAACTAGCAGACTTTTGACCTGTTTAACGGTGCCTCACAATAGCTGACATACCAATCTATTGTCCAATATCCGCCCTTTCTGGGCTCTCGCCCGAGTGTGCAATGTTTCTCACATATCTGTGCCCAGATCCATGTCTATATTTTACATAGAAATACACATTTTCAGTTTTACATAGTGAAATATCCCTTTTACAGTTCTGAAATGTATACATATAATTATTAAACATAATTAACTGAATAATTAATCCATAGGACCAAAAGTCCCTATTTCAAGTTGTAATATTATCTGAAAATTTTGATGTAATATATAAATATAACCGTGTTGTGTACATATAAACATGCATTTTGAAAGTAGGGCGCAACGTAGTCATCAATATGCCGAGATCGTATATTCAGATTTTATTTCTATAGCTAGTGAATTAATTATACTTTCATGTCAATTCCTAAAATATATTCATCATCATCATCATTGATTGTTAGTGGTCCCATTTTCGGTATATATCTCCTATAAAACAAAAGACTTGAACTTAGATGTGATACTGACAAACTCGATATGGGAGAACAGAAGCGACAGCAAGACATCCACCTGGTGTGAAAAATCTCAAAATTTTTCATTAATTGTGTTTCATTTTCTTGCATGTGATCAGTGGATAACCTTACCTGATTAATATAATGATAGCGGTGATAAGGATAAACATACAGCAGAGCATGTGACAGATGGGAAAGGAAACCGAAATACCCTGAAGAAAATTTGCGCGATAGATTCGCACCTATGACTAGTTTCCAAGTTGTAGAACTGATCGGAGCAGGATGTTAAGTGTAATAATTATAGAATTATTCTATAACATGGGTGTGAATTTCCCTTCATAGCCATTGCGCGGCTTCCTTACATCGTGGTAATGATGCGACAAAGAATTTGCACATTGTAACGAACTATTGTCACCCATCCAGACCAGCTGGTGCATTCACTGGGTCAAATTACCATACAGCACCCAGGGGAAGTTACCCCTGCTTAATGACGCCTAAGGACCATTGACTTAAGGAGTTGCCACCCCACTCTAAGCAGCATTGTGCATGGTCGCGGCTGAACGCTTGGTCGAATAGCTGAAAACTGCTCAGTTGTCTAGAATGATCCGTACTCCTTGATTTCCTTTCCGATGTTACATGCAAGTGACCCCTTAAGTCCTGTGGAGGTCACCACTTGAAGACGTGACCATCTGCGGTTTAGCTCAACCTGGACCAACAGCAACGCAGGGAACTAAACTCCGCGCGTTCATCAACACCTTTATATCCAAAGTGGGTGTAGGCATTCTTATCACCGCGTATCAAGCAACCTCCACTCCTCCCCTTCTCGTTTGCTGTTTGCAATAGGTAAATCATCCTCTAACCAAGTGGTGCACCGAGCGGGATGGCTTAGGCGGTTTCGTCTGTGGCTCCCATTCGGGAGGCCCAGGTTGGATTGTAGTGGCCGACCTAACTGACCCATGGGATTTTTCCGGTTCGCTAGGCGAATGCTGGGCAGGTTAATTGCATTCCTCGAATTTTCTGTCCCTCCATTTCATCTGCATTATCATCTCTCCTCTGGTGGTCTGTTTCAAGGTAGAAGTGTCAGTGGGTGTCTCGGCGGTGCATGGCAGGATGATATGCTCTGAGGAGAACTACTTCCTCCTCCAGTAGTTTGGTTGCCGGTCTTCGAACCGACTGCTGGGACCGTCTTCGGACACCACAGTACGGGGGAGTGTGCGTTGCCCTGGCCTGCCGGAGGAGCTCTCCATCTATGTAAAATGTAGGGCCCAGCCCTCTGCAGTGTAGTGACTCCTTGGGAGGGCCGCCCTCTGTCTCTTCTCGCCACATCCTTCCTCCCGGGGATGTTCCACTTGGGGACGTAAGGTACAACAGACCAAGACTGGTCGCAGTGCCGACTCCCTTCCGAGAAAAATAAATAAGTGGTGCACTTACGAGATGCATTTCACAATTGTTGGCCGCATATTTCGGGAATAATGGGCCCTTTTATATATTGTAACAAAGTGTGTGTATATAGGCTGCCATAAACAAAATGTACTAAACAACAAAAGAATATAAACATACACGATATGTAACAATTAACAACATTGCATTTGCATTAAGCAAGCAGTGCTATGTTTACAAAGGAGAAACTCGAGTAGGATTAAACGAAGGCGAAATGCTTGGTAAACCAGGAGGGGAGAGAGGAACTGTGGAATCCTACGTAAGAGATACTATGACGCCGTCAAGCAATAAATATGTAAATATGTAGTGTTTAACGACCGCTTTTACTACATACGGCGCCGCAGGCGATGACACTGATGATACATGATATGAAGATGGAGTACCGGTGGAATGAGATGACGGGGGAAACCGGAGATCCCGGAGAAAACCCGCTCCAGCGCCGTGTTGTCCACCACAAATCTCACTTTGCGGTCACCTGCGATCGAACCCGGGCCGCCTTGGTGAGAACCAAGCGGTCTAACCACTGAGCCACGGCGCGGCCTGTTAAGCAATAATGATATAAACTAACCATTAAGTACAAATGATAATGAAAATTGGGAAAAATGTCAAATGGATTTAAGTAAGATTATTGCACTATTATTGTATTACGCAAAGATTGATGGATGAAACATGGCTACATTTGACTGCTTTTCTCTAAATTGCTTTAACCTATATTAACTTAAAAATTTTGCATTATAGCTTATAATTTCATTTCAGTAACACTCATTTACAAATCTCATCTTGCGGCGGTACTTTCTCACGCCTCACGCTGAACGTACCTGAACTCGACGTCGGGACTCCTTCCTCGGTCTCCACTGTCGCTGGTCCGCGGTCTGCTTTGCCCTTGCCTCCGGCTGCTGTAAATTGATTCTCCTGCATGGACTCTCTGGTTTCTCAGGGTGCCGGGTCGAGACAAACATCCGATATTTTTTGAACTGCTTTGATCGTTTAACACTTATGTGGCACCTGAACACCTTCGAATAATTGAACTTTCACCGGCAGTGGCAGCCTACATACAACTACCATATTTGAACTTAACTCGACGCGGCGCATGATGAAAGAATTAAATAATCCGATGGACACTCCAGACGAAATGCACATATTATACTTGACTGGAGTGGAATGGGAGGGCTGAAACACGGCATCACAAGGAAAACACTAGCATTGTATTGTCCTGCATCCGCCCATTCTGGGCTCTTGCTCGAGCGTGCAAGGTTTGTCACATATATCTGGCCAGGTCCACATTGAAATGTACATGTTTTACTAACATAGTCAAAATATACCTTTCACAATTCTCAAATATATATATATATATATATATATATATACACGTGTTAAACATATGTAATTGAATAATTAATCCATAGGACCAAAAGCTCCTGTTTCAAACTCAATTTTACATTAAGATTGCATCAAAATACAATGCCTGGTTTTCCTCAAAGGTTATAAATTTCTAAACTGCAAACATATGCTAATTTCTGATTTGAAAACACTAAATATGCTTACTAATTTTGATGGAATTGCTTGATTTAAGGATCCTGTGTACTTAAACACACTAGATATTTTGTAAACATTCATTATCTTGCTATTTCCAAAGATTTTAAAACTATAAGTTTAGTTTTAACTATCCCTCTTCCTGATCCATATCTCTCCCTTCATTATTGTAAACTACTTTCTGTTAGTAATCTGTATATTTTCTTTGTGTATATTGGTGAGCTTGTAGTCTGAGGAGTTAATAACGCATAAAATTCTACTTTTGCTACTGGTACGGGTTTGAAAATAAGTTTTCACCAACTTGAAAGAAGTCAATGAAATCCTTCTGATTTGCTCTTTCAGACTCCATGCTGGACCGAGTTCAAGTAAGCATTGTACAGAAGTCTGAAACACAAATAAACAAAAGGGAACAAGAATTACAATAAAGAAGGAGGCGAAGAAAGAAGCCCCGCAACCAGAGCATAAAATGTAGCTCTATAACTTTCTGAACTGTTTGTTGAGTTAACCCCGAACTGCGTTTGATTGCTCCAGAATTTGTTTTGAATCAATCCAGATCCCTTTGTTAGTCAAGGTCACGCAGCTAGGACATCAACGCGGTAGCTGGTGTACCATATGGTCGGGCCATCTGTTACTCCAGTAGCAGTTTTTCCTTTTCTGAACGTTAGTTTGATTGGTACAACTTCATCTCTATTTCCTTTCTATATCGATATATCACTGCAAAATCTACGTTTGAGGCTCTCTGAATTAAAACAAATAAATTAACAAACATCATCTTAGCAGGGAAGAAAAAAACAACAACAACAACAACAATGTATGACAGGAAGGAAAACTTCAACAACCTCCGATTCCAAAAACTTCTGTAACGATTTTAACAAACAAAATAAATAAAAAACATGCTTGAGATATTTACATATCGAATAAAATGTACAGCTTATATTTTCTGGGAATAAACTATGAAGTCTCGATCAATAAGAACAGCATTTATATTATTGATAAATCGTAAGAGGCAAAAAAAAAGCTTTCTATGATAAAAAAGGTATATCTGTTGAAAACAAATTATTCAAATAAAATTTTGTTACAACATTAACCACTTACGAAGTGTTCCTGTTTATACTTTTAAGTGGTAAGTTGCGATGCTTTTCTCCTTTTATTCATGCAAGCAGCATGGGATCCCAAAGCCGTCACATGGTAATGACCAGTGTTCTTAAGAATTCATGTTTTATTTTACATTTTAAAGTTTTTGTGTTAGTAATACAACAATGTTTCGTGGCTACTTTGCAGAAAAAATGTGAGTGTGTGTGCTTTGTATAATAACCAATTTTGAAACAAGAAATAGAGTAAGGACACCATATTTCGGATAGGTGCCTAATTTCGGATGGTAGATTTTCTGCTCCGTGAGCTACAGCACTCCCTCGAAAATCATGTGAACAAGTAGGAGGAAGTACTAGGTGAACACAGTGAACCTCTACCCATTATGCAGTTAGTTGCGGTGAAGTAACATTAGTAAGTTTTTTTTTTTTTTTTTTTTTCACGATCACAGTGTTTGAACAGCACGTTTCAGAGCGATTTCTTAGGCTTAAGGTAAGGTTCTAAATCACGTAATTACTGCCTGTAATATGTTAGTATATCTTATATGCATTAACATTTGAAATTACTTATATCTTGTTTAGTCCAAGTTGTTATTTATCCAATATGACGGAATTCTTAATTTTGGATACCACAGGGCATCGTAATTTCGGATATCCGAAATTAGGAATGAACAATATTTTACCGACCTAAATGACCTTTTGTTCATCAGATGGACCAGGGCGCAGAAGGAGGTGGTCACAAGAAACAATGAGAGAAGAAAATGAGATTTTTAAAAGCTTCCAAATGGTATCACGTACCTCGCTCTACACTAGAGAATTATGTACATCGCAAATAGAAAGATATTGACAGTTTATTGAGTACAGAAATCGGAAAAGTGTGCGCACTTGGTGAGAAGCTGGAAACCGAACTGGCTGTATACTGTACGGTTATGGATGATCGCTATTTTGGACTTACAAAGAAAGGCTTTAGATAAATGGCATTCCAGCCAGCTTTGATTAACAATGTAAAGAATCTATCTGATTCGACTAACGGTATGGCTGAAAACAAATTTCTCAGAGGTTTTATGAAGAGACACTCTCAACTGGCTTATCGCACTCCACAAAAGCATCCGAAATTAGGCACCATTTTTGAAACCTAATCCAAAGGCTTTTTAATGGTTTTCATTATGCCTTATGTGAACTTACTTTATAAGACATTGACTAAGGGACTGTAAGCTAATATGAATAAAGAACGTTTTCACAGAATTTCGTGTCTATTGATGTACTATAACATCTATAATACCCAAAACTAAAAATAATATGCCCTTATCCTATTAACTTAGATATGTATAATATGTAACTTTGAAATTCGATGCTTTGGCCCAGTGACCGATCGCCTTTCACAGGCGACTGCGGTTAATTTCAGGAAAAAGATATGGGTTTTGTGATGGACAAAGCGCCTCCTCGGCGAGGTTTCTCCGGGTTCTTCGGTTTCACTTGCTATTCATTCCATCAAGTGCTCTATCATCATTTGAACACACAGCTACCGAGACATACAGTCTCGCGGTATTTAGCAAAGGTTTGACACTTATTTAGCTTCAGATAAAAATAACATCTTAATCCTGTGTCAGCAAAGGGAACTCTTCTATTTGCTTTTGCACCTTTTAAGATAACTTTATTTCTATTATTGTGAAACTAAGAATTAACCGTGTTTTTTCTACATTCTCTCATTACCCTAACATTTGTTTGCAGGTACTACTATATTTGCTTTCTTTTTCTCTCGCCTTTCAATGCTTCACGCCCACTAACATGCACTCAGTTTGCCCCAATCCCACGTCTCATTAACGTTTCCTGAAAGTACACACCTTTCTTATTATACACTTTTTATGCTGCCTTTGCAGTCTTTCAGGAGTCTGATTAAGGAATGCTTTCAACACATCGCTTTCTTGAAAAATGTATCTGCTTAGAGATATCTCTAGAAGCACCGACTACGCCAAGTAAATATACCTACAGGGTGACTACAGGCATGAAATGTCATACCATTTAATTACTGTATTAAGATGCAACTCGTAAGGCATCTGCCGGCCGTGCGAGAGATTACAGTTCAAATCCTATCAGAGCTATGGGAATTTTTTCCAGCTAGAGTCCCGAAGTGTGAATATAAGTTTGTGTGTGTGTGTGTGTGTGTGTGTGTGTGTGTGTGTGTGTGTGTGTGTGCATATGTGTGATCTAATGCAAAAAAGGGGTTTACAATGACTACTGTACAAGAGTTAACGCCAATATGCTCCAAAGGATGATATTACAAGTGCAATTAAATAATGAGTAGACGTAAACATTAAAAAATGTTGTTCATACTGTGGGTGTGAAAGTAAAGCTTTGTGGAAAATTCAGTAAATGGCATTACAAGTGATCAATTAGCACCACAAACACACAACAGTTTATACAACGTTTATATACGATTACATTGTTTTGAATCAGTGCAAATCAGTGCAACGTGCAGTGGGAGCGGTCGGTTCGTCCTTTGTAGCAATGATGGTCGGTACATCAGCACCGTTTTGAAATGGAAGGACACTTTGTCACAGCGAAGGATGTAGTTGTGGTCCCATTTGTTTCATTTGTCACAACAAATTTGCAAGCGCGAATAAAATTAGTTGCAAACCATACTTTAGAAAATTTAAAATTTTGTCTTTGCCATGTATGTATGTATGTATGTATGTATGTATGTATGTATGTATGTATGTATGTATGTATGTATGTATGTATGTATGTATGTATGTATGTATGTATGTATGTATGTATGTATGTATGTATGTATGTATGTATGTATGTATGTATGTATGTATGTATGTATGTATGTATGTATGTATGTATGTATGTATGTATGTATGTATGTATGTATGTATGTATGTATGTATGTATGTATGTATGTATGTATGTATGTATGTATGTATGTATGTATGTATGTATGTATGTATGTATGTATGTATGTATGTATGTATGTATGTATGTATGTATGTATGTATGTATGTATGTATGTATGTATGTATGTATGTATGTATGTATGTATGTATGTATGTATGTATGTATGTATGTATGTATGTATGTATGTATGTATGTATGTATGTATGTATGTATGTATGTATGTATGTATGTATGTATGTATGTATGTATGTATGTATGTATGTATGTATGTATGTATGTATGTATGTATGTATGTATGTATGTATGTATGTATGTATGTATGTATGTATGTATGTATGTATGTATGTATGTATGTATGTATGTATGTATGTATGTATGTATGTATGTATGTATGTATGTATGTATGTATGTATGTATGTATGTATGTATGTATGTATGTATGTATGTATGTATGTATGTATGTATATATGAACACTTAACTACATGAAAGAGAACCTAAATTCATTCAAAACAAATGCAGTAGTTCAATTACATGATACTAGAGCAAAGAGCAATCTATTTATCAATTCGCATAGAACCAAATTGCATGAAAGTAGCTATGCTGGTCTACATTTATTCAATAAACTACCACAGAGTATAAAGAATATTGAGTCCAAACCAAAATTAAAAAAGGCTCTATTTAATTTCTTAACGGAGAGAAACTTTTATAGTTTAGAGGATTTCCTAAATCATGAAATAGAGTAAAATCCATATTTGTGAAAAATTATTTTATATAGCATTTCTCTATGGTCTTTATATTTTTTGTTTTTATTTCCTTTTCTACTTTAGACTTTTGTTGGATACTATATCTGTTAAAGTTTTCAGCCATCTGTAACTTTTTATATTTGTCTTTCTATCTTGAACTGACGTATTCTACAACACGTATCTCTCCAACCATGCCGTCCGACTGTGGATGTAAGGCTGTGGTGCGGGTCTTGTTCACCCCAAGTCTTCCTAGTGCTTTCATCATCAGGTTGGATTCAAAATTGGTGCACTGGTCGCTGTGGAGCTCTAACGGCACCCCAAATCGGCAAAACACTTACTCTACGAGGCAGTCTGTGGTGGTCTTCGCCTCCTGGTTCAGAATGGCATACACCTCCGACCACTTGGTGAAGTAGTCCACGACCACCATCAGGTACTTGTTTCCTCGGTTGGACACTTTTAATCCCACTCCTGACACCAGTAGTGACTTTGTGGGTTCATAGAATTAAAAGTTCAAAACGTAGAGTCAGACTGAAAAATTCAATGCCATAGCCGGGATTTGAACCACGGAGCTTCTGGTTTCCGTCCAGCCGCACTACCATTGTGCTATTATGGCCAACGTGCCGATATGACATTAAATGCCAGTGTGAAAGAATAATTAATTTCCATTAAAAGTTCAATTTGCCGAAATTCTAAATGTTCTTTATTTGCGTAGAAATACACTCCGTAGCAGCGGAATTACATCACATATTACAATCTACAACACCAAGGTCGATGACAATAACAAACAGCTCTCATTCCAACATCAACACAGCTGACTCTTGTTACACGACTCACTGTTTTACAACTCAACTCTTGGCGAGTCGTCGCCTCCTTAAATACCTCATTGATAAATTCGAGACTCTTTCAGAAGAATAAAGAAACCGAATATTCTACCACATTCCAGAAGCGTAACTTAATCTATGCCGGCAAGTACTTTATCACAGCTATGCTTGTTTGCCGGCCCCTTTGTGTACACTGGCCGCGCTATCGTTAACTGCTTATGCAAGCTCTTTATTACCATGAAACAGTATCCGCCGTTTGTTATCTATTTGCGCCGATATTTTTATGTCCGTTGCCGTGACAATATGTATTATGTTCCAAAGGATGAAATTAATGCAATACAATTTAATCTTCAGCGCACGCTAATAATTATAAAGGTCCTCAGCGATTATAACTTAAGCTGTGCATTAAGGTTTCACAGTTATGTTTCACTTTCTACAAATGTGCAAAATCTTGAATACTAAAAGATATCAGAAGGAAAGAGAGTCTAACGAGAACTGAATGTATCAAATTCTTACATGAAATATGTATTCACCACTCAGTTTATATTTGTTTAATTTGAAGTCGTCTTTATAATATTGTCACTGATAGTACGTTTTATTTTGTTATTTTATATTTTTATAACATTTACATAATTAAAACAGTTTTCACTAACAAAGTACTGCTTCGCGACGGATGGATAAGTAATTACTCTCATCCTTTGTGTCGATCTTGAAGAAGTCGTGTAGATGTATGCCTCGGCACTCTGAAGCAATCAGTCTTATATCTGACCGTAGTATCGGAGTGAGAATAATTTTTATGTTGTATGGTAGAAAATAATAACAACTTTTCTCTTCTTGAAAAATCTTGGAAGTTTTTCCGCAAAAATATTAATATATCTTATCACAAGGATAAGCTTCGTAAATTATGTCTTTTTATAAAATTATTAATACCAAAGAAAACATGACTTTCCATGACGATGATCTAATGCAAAATGACGCCAAATTATCGATATATTTTCGATTCTCCGCGCACGAGATTTCTAGAAAATCCGAATTACTTTTATCCTATTGGTCCACGTCATAACATTACGTAATTGCATTATTGTGATAACTAATAGGTAAACTATTGTACCAAATTTTGTTTTGACACAATTTTTAAGTGGACATGGTAAATTTGGTGAATACTTATCACGCTTTCACTTAAAATCCAACCCCGAGTGCATGTGTGGTGAAGAATTTCAAACTGTGGTTCATCTCCTTTTCTGTTGTCCCATTTTCTGGAGAGAAAGACAAGAATTAATATTCAAGCTAGACTCTCTAGGAACTGAATTTTCTGCTCCGCTCACATCTTTGCTAATGAAGCCACAACAGTATAAGTACTTCATGATGTTTATAAACTCAGTGTTTAAACGTCTGAAATAGTTTAAATTATTATGCATCAGATTATAACATATTTTCTTCCTTCTAGTATTTAAAATATTTTTGTTAAAATTGTGTATTTTTATGTGTCAACTCTAACCCTAATATACCACTGTGTAAAATAGGGTTCATAAATCTGGATAAATAAAAAAAATAGGAAAACTATTACATAAGTTGTGTCATTCCATGGCCTACCCAGTTTTACATTCTATTTTATACAAATCACCTTTTCTAGAACAATCCAGAGCAAATTCCCAAATATATGCAAAAAACATTAAATAACCGTTACAAACTAAAAGCAGTAATTGATTGTTATTGAGTTGCTTTGTCCACGATGGATGAAATGGGTGAAATGATGCTCAAATGATCACAGGGTTTATAGAGCTTAGAGGTGTCGGATGAAGAAACCTCCGAAAAAAGAACCTTATTCAGATAACTCACAATGACAGAGAGATTCGAACTCGGGACCTCTTGAACATCAGACTACAAAGGTGGGATTTTTGTCTATAATTTAATACCGAGACCAAGAGCAATGTTTAACTATGACAACACCATTTGTGTCTAATTTCAGCTCTACTATTCTACCCCTAATATTATAATGGTAACCCAACTATAGATTACTGTACACTATTGCACGAGTGATTGACTCATGAGCGTATGCATAGTCACTTTAATACAAGATAAGCTCCTTGCAAACAGATAGTTTACTGATTATTCAAATGAAAAAAGGAAAGAAAAGAAACAACTGCGCACCGCTGTGTCCGTCTCGTGGAAACAGCTCTTCGCGTATTGGTCAGATTCCCAACAAATGAACACAGAGCGCTTCTGCTTAGGAGGGAATCTCTAGTCAAACAGTTCAAAAAACTCTGGAGTCAGATATACTTTGTTCCCATAAAAAACTATATATTTAGGATCAAAGTCTAAATGATGCTGTGATGTACCCTATCTGAAGGTGTGGTAACCAAAGCAAAGGTTCATTTGCAACAGGTTCTGAGGTTAGAGGGCGATCATATTAAATATGCTTTTCATTAGGAAGACTTTTCCAGTTTGCAAAGAGTAGAATTGTATATTGTATCCACAATATGTTATGTGGAAAGCAAGTGCAGCTACGATCGTCTTTTATACTAAGTATGTTTTCGTGCGGTTTCCAGCGTTCGAGGTCAAAGGTGTCGTTTGTTGATGCGTCGAAGTACACGGAATAGATAACGCTTTATTTTTATGTGCTCCTTTCCTAGATTTCCTTCCACCTAGATTTGCCCATATCCACTCCTCGCCATTTTAATTACAGTTTTGACACATTGGTTTGGAAGCTAAGGGGCATTAAGAACACTGGAAAATATTCTTTCCATCCAATGGAAGTGTCTAATTAAATTACAGACGTTTAGCTTTGTTTTCATGCTCAATTGCTATGTACTTCAGCATTTAAAATACTGAAATGATGAGACAAGAATAATAAAAAACAATCCCAGTGAAAGTGTTAATTGTCTGTAAGAAATAGACTAACCCTAAGTTCAAACTCTCCCTCAAGTTCAAAATTGCAAGACTAAATAAGTTTATGCTCACTTTAATTACAAAGAACATGCTTTCTGAAAATATCTTCCTTCTCTGGATCAGGGAAAAGTTAATTTAATTATAAGTGGTGGAATAAGCATTTTCATATACGACAAAATGAAAGTATTATTTGAATGATCATAGTTGTTTCTCGCCATGGTGAGTATCCGAGAGGCAAATTCCAAGCCACTAGATCTCGCCTCTGTTAGAAACCTGATGATATGCCGCATGCCCGCTGGTAGAATAATAAAGTAGAGCTTTCAGCTTTGTGGTAACTAGCTAAGCCTCTCCTTGATTGAGTTACAGACATGCGCAGATTGGAGGTGATCGTTGGCTTTAACCATTCAACCACAACGCTTCAGCCTAATTTCAATCTTCCAAAACTGCTGTTACAACAAACTTGTATCAGTGTCACTTGACATATCAGCTGATTTAGTACATACTTTTATATACAAATATATGGGTAATTTCAAACCCGAATGACAGTTTGCTACTGAATGGGAAATCGCGATTCTCTAAAACAAATTTAAACGTGAGGAAGACAGATTCCACTAAATGGCAATAAAAACTTCGAATGAGCATGTAACCATCAATTTACGCATATTGCTTTACAGTACAGCCTTAATATGTTAAGGAACCAAACTTATCGGAAAATGCTGAAATGAGCTAAGATTTACGATAGTCAAAATGTATCACAGCAGTGGCTAAACATCATTTGCTGCAAAATGAGTTGAATATGAAATATTAAATGTATTATTAAACCATGAAGATACAGGTAGAGATTATAAACGGAGGGAGCACCTCGCACATTATGATCTATTATGGTTAACAGCCCTAGGAGGAAGGGATGGAGTTAGGGAACCGTAGGAGGCTACAGGCCACAAAGTCGTGCGAAAATCCTAACAGGTCCTGGCTCGAAAAGTCGTCTAACTGCTGAGAGCATCTAGAGAGAGTCATGAACGAACCGTCAACAAAGCACCCCTCAGGTGTCCACGAGGGCACTCTTTGATTTGAGCAAGCATCCGCGTCATTTGCATGACAGCGTCTTATGCTGCAAAATGTAGAAGCACACTGAAATAAAAATGATAAAAGGGATATTATGAAAAGGAAATAGTGGCAGATGAGAAGATACCAAACCATCTCCCTACCATCTAGAAAAAATAATACATGCTGAGTTCCAGTTACCAAGATCGCGGGTTCAGAATCGATAGAGGGCGATGAATTTTTTTACATTGGAAGGAAAGTACAGCCACGGTCCCGTGTCGTAAATTTACGACACACAGAAATCCTCAGTTCCTATAAAAAGTATCTGAGAAAAATTAAGCTGGAAATTGAGAAACTTATAATATATATAAAACTGGGATCGCAGTTCCGCACATGCGCGATAGATGCTCTGTATCAAGGAGAAGAAACTTGCGCCATGGTGAGATCGCTGTCAGCCACGTACGCTTTGTTGTGCTTGTTTACAATGTCGATGTTGATTGAAAATCCCGCTGCTTGTGAAATCAGATCTTCATTCGTTTTCTGAATGCTAGGGTAGTGAAACCAATTGTAATTTATCGGCTATTAAAAGGTTCTGTGTTTCTTCACGACAACACACGGCCACACACTGCAAAGGCGACGAAAAACATCCTACAGGGATTTGGCTGGGACGTGTTTGACCACCCCCCGTACGGCCCTGACCTCGCTCCTAGCGACTTTCATCTGCTTTTTCCTTGGCGGTCAACACTTCAACAATGACGAAGAGCTGAAAGAAAATGTTTCCAACTGGTTGAAGACACAGGCGGCAAACTTCTATGAAGAAGGTATACAAGAACTTGTGCCTCGCTATGACAAATGCCTGCAAAATTTCGGCAGTTGTGTGGAAAAGTAGTTTAAGAGTTGTGGAATTTTGTGCAATAAATAATTTTTCTGTATCTGTACACAATTTAATTTTATTACCAAACAGAACTTACTTTCTGGACGTACCTCGTATATTAAAACATGGGGAAAGTGGTGAAAATAAGAAGAAAGTTTAAAATTGTTTTGGGTTTTAAAAATGATATTTATTGTAGTGTGTTAGTATTTTATTTTGATGTTTTTGTTTTATTTTTAGTAGGAGTAGCTTTAATATCTGTGAAATAATTTTGTATAAATTATATAAAAGTTAATAAATATAAAAATTTGGAATATTTATACCCTGGTTTGAGAAATTACGTTTCAGGATTTGGTATTGCAGATTTATATTATTTATTTATATATTATGCAACATTTGAGAGAAAAGCAAACATGATCGTATGAATCTTGAGACTGGGTTAGATTACAGAACATTGGTAATGTTCTGGATGTCTATAAGCTTCTTCCATTGCCGTCAGGAATGATAAGCTTATGATTATCGTTTAATGAGATGATGTTTTTAACATAGACGTTTCTTGATGTGGGTGACTATCGCATACATCTGTGTCGCTGTTTAAATGTGTTACATTGTTTGAAATCTATTGTTTTAATTGTAGTTTTGGATTTTGTTTTCCGGTACTGTCTAGAGCATCAATGGCTACAGTACGTGACAGAAATAAGCGAGGAGGAAGAATAAAGGAAGATAGTGATGACCACGACATCGACACAGTTTTAGGTCAGAACAAGAATGTTCTGATGAAGAGAATGGCGAATTTTCAGCAGATAGAGCACATTTAGTTCTACTGTGGGAAAGATCAAGGTATGAGGAGTAAAGTAAAGCCAAGAACAGCTGTGTGCATCAGAGCATAAACTCACTCGAGTTGCTCCAGGGTCTGGAAGTACTGATGCTGAGACTACATCACTCGAATGCCTCAATTTACTTGAGTGATGATGTGAAACCGATAACCAGGACCAAGATTTTGAACGCCTCAAATGTTTGAGCAATCACCTATAAAATGAGTCTCAGTTCCATTTTATTTGCATGACCAAAAGATTAAAGAAACGAATGATTTCCCTTGAAAACAGTAGTAGTATTTGGAAATTCAAAACAACAACAAGAAATTGGCAATCAATGAAGTACTTTAACGGGATCTAAATTTTTGGTGTAGTAGGTGTTTGTTTTATATTTCCCACTCACGCAAAATGTCATTCAGACTGAACAGAATTTCAGAGGGTTTTCTAAAACAATTTAGGATATACATTTCTTCTTCATGAAAATATCTTAAACATGTATTTTAATCGAAATTGTTGAGAGTCATTTTTACAGGAAAGAAATTCTGAGAACTTTTGCATGTAAAGCGTAGCTTAGAGTGACGATATTTTCTTTAAAATATCTGTGTTACATCGCTGGAAGATGCTGCACGTAAATACCAAGTTTGGTATTTAACTAACTATTCGTTTTGTGCCTGTGATGTTCACATATATACATAAACAAGATATATATATAGATCTTTTTTATTTTTTTATTCAAGAAGTCTAAAACATACTTCCGCTGATGTCAAATTTTTGAATGGAAACAGTACTTCCTCTACCTCCTGTATGCACGTGATAAAGAAATTAAGTATATTTTGTTTTATACACTTGTTTGAATAATCTGACAAGGAAGTTAATATTTTTTTCCCCAGAGCAGGTTTCACAAAATTGCAACATTAAACCTTGAGTTGTACATCAGAAATAATTTTCTGCTTATGAGTACTTCACGTCTAGCACGACACAAGGATAAGGGCAGTCGGAAGCTGACTGGACTGTACGGAGTTTTGAAGAAAAAGCCAAACGACCTGTCTCATTCCTAATTTGAGTGATAAATTCATAACTGTTATTACAACTGCTCCCTTGACAATAACAATTTCTTTACAACAAGCAACCATTACGGATTAACTATTAAATAAGAACGATTCGTTTTGTCTAGAATGTAAGCAAAGAACCATTTCTTTTATGAAATGTCTGAAGAACGCTCTTTCATAATGTGGAGTTCATGATAAGGTATAATTGAAAGATGATATTCAATCAAAAATAAGTTCTGTTGATAAACATAACATTTTTATATGCATGAAAGCTGAAATTTATTTAGGAGAAGCGGATGTAAGACATATGACCAAAATATAGGTCAGAGTATTGTTAGTGCTACTTGTTGGTACTCTTCGCAGTAACAGGCTAAAGTGATGCAAATGTGGGATAACTCATAGGAAAAAAGCACTGAAGGTTGTTTCAGTGAGTGATTACTAAAGGCTGGAAGTGTGTGTTCTTCCAAAGGTATATTGCATGTGAACTGTACTGTTATCAGTCGCGCATGTTAACAACTACAGGTAGGTATACCCTGACTATGACAACCGCCTCACTGCCAGAGGAAACAAAATAGTCGTACACCTTGAGCTTGCGTCTGCATACATTTTAAAGGCAATGCTTCAATAGCTCGCAGAGTACTACGTGACGTTGTTTTCGACGTTTGCACATTTGATGACCGTATTATAACTGACATCATTCATACTTTTGTCCAGCTAACCTGTATCGAAAGCGAGCGCACATCTCTCCGGCCTTTTGTGTTTGCTACATTGTCTCAAATGTGAATGAGAAATTTGAAAGAAATAATAATAATAATAATAATAATAATAATAATAATAATAATAATAATAATAATAATAATAATAATAATAATAATAATAATAATAATAATAATAATAATAATAATAATAATAATAATAATAATAATAATAATAATAATAATAATAATAATAATAATAATAATAATAATAATAATAATAATAATAATAATAATAATAATAATAATAATAATAATAATAATAATAATAATAATAATAATAATAATAATAATAATAATAATAATAATAATAATAATAATAATAATAATAATAATAATAATAATAATAATAATAATAATAATAATAATAATAATAATAATAATAATAATAATAATAACAATAATAATAATAATAATAATAATAATAATAATAATAATAATAATAATAATAATAATAATAATAATAATAATAATAATAATAATAATAATAATAATAATAATAATAATAATAATAATAATAATAATAATAATAATAATAATAATAATAATAATAATAATAATAATAATGCTTCTTGAGTAGTTTTAAATATGCAGGGAGCTCCTTTCTGACATCGATGAAAAGCTGCTCAGTATATATATTTAGGCAGTATATATTTACCAAACAAACCTACGGAGAGAGTTACCTGTAAGTTTTTGGCTTAGCGGACGCAGGAAGCATGTGCACATTAACATGGTAAGCAGCCTGATAGTTAATACCTACAGTGTAATTACGAGTAATCTGCTGATTTAGTTCTTCGACTGGCACAACCTGTTTTGGGACATGCTAGGTATTATGTGGTGTTAATAATTGGTTTGGCAGTATATCATTAACAGAAGGTCTACTGAGCTTAAATTGACCTATGGTGAAACACTAAAAACAAACATGTGTGAAATTCCCAAAGGATATTTGCAAAAGAAATATAAAAATATAAGTAACAACCAGCGATGTGCTGAGGATTAGGAGTGGCAGATGAAGGAGGTGTCTCTGAAGCCCACACAGAACACCGCAAAGAGGCAAGAAGGGCCCTTTAAGCTTGCAGTGCATCCTCTGAGAAGAATACTGACCGACCCGGGGGAAACGCGCTCAAACATGGGTGGGTTCCCTAACCGTTCCAGATACAACGCATCTGAACGTCGTTCAGCCCAGCCCAAAAGTCCCGAGCCTATGGTGGAGAGCATTAAGGCGTTAAATGTCGCAGTTATTCAAGTTTAGGATGTTACAGAGACTCACTTGGAGAAAATGCTGAAAACTTGGAGAATATTCTGAAAACTATAAGATTCTTAGAATTGAGCAAAGTCACAGAGTGTGTTTCAGATACCAATTAGAAGCTTTAGGATCGGAATGCGAAAGTAGGAACATTGGTGCAAAGTGATGAGGTTACTCGGCACTGCGACCAGTCTTGATCTATTGTTCCTATGCCTCCATCCGGGAGGAAGGATAGGGCGAGAGGAGATAGAGGGTGGCTGACCCAAAGAATCACGATAAGGAGTCACAGTACAGAGTGCAATGTCCGTACTATTTAACAGTTGGACACTCCTCCAAGAATAAGTAAGATTGCTATAATTCCCCATAAATGTAAATGTTGTCGATCTTGCTACCAGACTAACAATTTCAACAACTTACTTATAATTTAGCTATAACGTACTATTTCTGTAATTCATTATCGTGGCAAAAATAGTATCAATGTATTAAGTGTGTCACTGGGGAATCTCGGAAGCACAAAATACCCGACTTCACCTTGGATTTTCACCTTTCCTCGTTCTTTGTTGACACTCTTACTTTACTACTATCGTTACATTCCATTAAATAATTAGCTAATTGGCTGTTAAATTAAAAGTCCCGTGGAGATATTCGCAATTTTGATCTTCCATCACAAACCATTCCTTGGAGTTGTTCAATTCTATTAAAATATTGTGATTTAGTGGGTTCGTAAAATTAAAAGTCTTGTTTGCAGAAATTTAAAATGCTCTTTATTGCAGTAAACAATAACTTGCAGCAGTAGAAGGACGTGACACACCTCTGCAGTCTTCAAGGTCGTCTCATTCTCAGCTGCACGTAAATAAACGAAAGAAATCACTGCGGTACACTTCATATGTCCGCTGTCGCAATAACCATCACACAACTCACAAACTAACAACTGACTCGCTCTAAGACTTTGAGGGCTTTTATACCTCTCGTCAGTGTTCTAGAATGCAGTCGATGGTTCCATAACAATCGCGACGCAGCGAGAGAAAGATGGAACCATCCAGACATCACTCTGTCTCTTTCTCTCTTTGTTTCTATCTCCCTCTCGACAAGCGTCCAATTCTGCGCGCCACTATATGTCTCTTTCCTGCCCAGGCGTAGCTCTGGCTTTGCGGCCACTCCAACGAAACAATGCGATAGGTGACAATATTGATGTTGATTTCTTACCAGAAACAACATTAAGAATGAATCAGATCAGTAATTGACATCAAGCATAAACCATTATCAGATCCTGAAACTGAATGGTTTTTATACGAAGGATATGGTGGGAGGAAAAATATTGTTTTCCTTAGTAGACGTTTGATCTGATTCTTCAGCAATCCGACTCACATTTATTTAACGCATATTGCAAGAGGCAACTAAACAAGGATTTTCTAGAAGAGTGCCCATCTGTGTACTCGCAAGCTTGCATATCTGTATTCTAATTTTTTCTAAAAATATAACTTAAGGACCCAAGACGAGAATATTCAGGATTTTTTTTTTAATTTACGTCTCCAACATTTAGTCATATCAGACGATGAATGAAATGGGTGAAATGATGCTCATTGCGTCCGGGGTCCATGGAGCTTAGAGTTATCCGACATTCGTCTTTCAGGATAAGGGAAAACCCCGAAAAAACCTTAACCAGGTAACTCACCCTGACCGAGATTCAACTTGGGACATCTTGAACGTGAGGCAGACACGCTACCATCTACGATACCGAGGCCGGCAATATTCAGGAAATTCACACCACTTCAAACAACCCGTCACGTGGAAAAATGTATTGTATTTTTTATTTTATCAAAGATTACTGAACAACCTTTTTAAGAATTATAAAATATGCTGACTGAAAACTAAATACAGATTCTTCTGGAAAAAAAAAGTTCGCGACACATTTCTTATTTCAATGTGAAATTCTAAAATAATCGAGGAAGAATTTAGATTTTCTTAAAATACATAATTGATGTCAAAAACGAGGTTATTTAACACCTATTGAATTCAATTTACTACTCGAACTGCCTTTGCTGGAGTTGCCTAAATATCAGTGGAAGTAGCTGGGTGTAGGTACCAGGCTTTGGCCACATTAAAAAGACAAATATTCTTCTGTAGCACCTCCATCATCCCTGGGGTGCTGTATAACGCTGTAACATATCTCTATCTGCGGTGGAAAAGCATGGCAAGGCGTCTTCCTGAAGATGGATATTGTTACATCATATTTAATGGCCGTACTAATGGGTGAGAGCGCGAATGCAACCTCAGCCACACTGACCCATTTTTCCGCGGAAAACTTTTGCTCCAAAACGTCAAGATTACTTACTACAAAAAAGAATGAGTGTCATTCACATGTCTGCGCAAAATTTTGGGCGAAAAAAGGAAACTTAGAAAAAGTTTATAATATAACTGGAGTCAGAACAAACAAATCTTGGGTGATTAAAAATAGTTTAAAAGATAAATGGCAAAAAGAATGGACAGAAAGTCTAGAAGGTAGAAGAGTGTTTGAAATTTTTCAGAACGTCAAAGAGAGACTAAAATTGAATTTTATTCAACCAACAAAGGGATTTATACATTATATAACAGGACACGGACCTTATAAGACCTATTGGAAGAAAATCAATAAAACTGAAAATGATATATGTGAATTATGTAACAAACAAGATAATCCTGAACATGTAGTATTTGAATGTGGAAGATATGCAATTCACCAACAAGAAGAGAGGCATGCGCTAGCAGGATATATCGTATATGACATAATTCGAGATCAACAATTAGTAAATAAATTACAAGTTTTGACTAACTTTGTAAGTAAGAAAGCATGGGAGGTAAAAATATTCAAAGGAGAAAGAGTTGATAATAGGCGAAGAATAGTACAAGATCCAAGAAGGAGTTCTAGAATACAAAATAGGATAAGACGGGAAGAATTATTGAATAATCAAACAATGGAGTTGACTGCATGGGCGGCGGAGGGAGAGAGTGATGGCGGAGGCCATGGTGGACTACAGAATTAGTAGATTTAGATATAGATTTAGGAAATAAGGATTTTGTAATTTTCATAGTTGTTTTCTTTTGTTTTTTGATTTTTTGTGTTTATTTCTGTTATTTTATTTCATTTTAGTTTTGTAGAGTAGTTTTCTGAGAGATTTGTATAATAATAACATTTGTAAAGATTTTATGGAAAAATAAAGAGAAAATTTGGATATATGCCCCGGTATAGTTGTCTAGGTGCCGGGGTAGAATATTCAGATTTTATTTATTTATTTATTTATTTATTTATTTATTTATTTATTTATTTATTTATTTATTTATTTATTTATTTATTGTCTTTTTCTACTCACTGTTCTACATTACTCTTCAAAAGCTTATTCTTATACCTACATTTATACCTACTACCTATTCTTATGTCCTGCGCCGTGGTGTAGCGGGCTAAGGCAGCTACGGAAAGCGGCCCGGGTTCGATCCCACCCATGTGGTGGGAATTTTCGGTCCCGGGTATAGGACCGGTGCCCACTCAGCATCGTGAGGAAAGTGAGGAGCTTACGCTAGGTAAGCAACCCTGGTCATGAAACCAATATTCCGGCTGGGGGATGCCGAGATGCTGACCACATCTCCTCCCCCTATCGGTTGGATGATCGCCCACCTCTGCCGTGCGTATGTGGGCGTGAGGCCGGCAGTCGGGTTGGTAGGCCAAGGCTCTGCATAGGGCTGTGGCGCCACGGGTTAACCTTATAACCTATTCTTATACCAGATAAATTTTCATTTCACGTTTATACATTCGTTGCATTATAAAGATACTGCAGATTAAAGTGATGCACATGTACGTCATATGCTTACAAAACGGACTGCTAAGTTATAGTTTTGAAAATCTATATTCCTTGCATGATCACAAGAGAAAACGACGAGGCTAGCTACCTGATTCAGTTAAATGTTCGAAAATATATTCATAAAAGAAACATTTCAGTAGTGATTATGCTCACAAAAAAGTTAATTTATGTAAATAGTGTGCTGTAACGAGATCTATATTTTTATTTATATCTTATGATGTGCCAGTTTTAAAATCATCATTAAGAAATAAGAGGATTTCACAGACTATTACTAGAAAATTCGAGGCATCGATGTTATTTTTCATGAAAATAATAAAACACGTAGTATTTTAGTCTGTGATTAGAATTATTTAAAAAAATCGATAAGGAAAGCTTTTTCATGTAAATGAAATACTTATCAAATACATGAGTAACATGTATTTGATCTTAATGAAAGCTGTTGCAGTGTTACTCATTCGCCACACAATTGTTTTAAATATTTAACAGTTGACACTGTCTCTGTTAAGCTGCCAATATTTTCAGCACCCTACTAAATGCATTCGTAAATCACTTAATCTAACAAACAGCAAATTACTACAACAACCCTCGAATAAATTACCGAAAAACAAATTACTATTAAATAGGTTTTAATACACAACAGAATGTACTTTTCTGTAAAGGCAAATAACATTCTAAAATAACTTATTTAGCTGTTGGAAACAAATTTAGTTTTGTTAAAGGAAATAAGCTTATCGTATGATTCAATGCATATATTTCTTAAGAGAAAAAACAAAATAAAACAACCTGATTTATAGCGCCACCGTACTAAATATAATGTTGGCTTGTGTAATCATATACTTTGGTAGCGAACCTCACAACATTATTACATATAATGATGTGCAAACTATGAGAGCAAAAAAGAAAACTGCCAGCGAGTGAAGTAATGAACACAAACTATTATTAATTGCCTGAAGCAATAAGGAGAGAGAAACTAGCGGAAATTAGAAATAAATGCAACAAAATACAAATGCACAGGGAAGCGTTAAAAATAAAAGCGTTGAAACCCCAGTAAGAATAAACAAAACCATTTAATCTACGTATTCCATTATTTAATGTCTAACACACAAATATAAACACATACAGACAAACCAGTGATAATAATAGTAATCTGTTATATTTCACCTATATTTTATTCGTCAGTTATTCACTCTTGTGTGTTCTTGACCTCGGCAGCGAAAGGGGCTTGAACAGTAGCTCCCACATCTCGTATATAACATCACTCAGGAAACAGCGTTTCTATAGTATGTCTTATAACTTCAGAAGTAAAAAGATAATGGTACTGACCACGGAACAGCCCCGATACCTCAAATAGTTCTTTTTGTTTCAATCGTGACCCCTGGAAGATAGGGTTAAATGTTCAAGGACGGACAAGGGTCGTTAACAACTCAAGTTCGAAATATTCCGCCGCCGCTCAAGAACATCCATAAGCCACTGCTCCTCCCGATGGTTCCTGAAGGTCTCCGAGCCTGTTCCAAGAGAACGCGGTGGTGGGATCCGGCTGAGCAGTTCGATCGATACTAGCAAGAAACCTTCACAAACTGGTCCTCACCGCCCTGCCGCAACATGCCGAAGACTGCCACCTAGTCCTTTAAAGCCAAATCAGATAAAAAAGAAAATGAATACAGGAAAGTCGTGGTAGAATGGTGACCATCCAACTGCCGACCAAGGGAAATCATAAACAGCATGGTTAGAGCCCAAGACCTTATGAATAACAACTCTCAGCAAATCGCTGGCTATAGCTCCTGAAGTAAGACGATGGAGGCAAAACTGAATATATGGAAGTGAACACATTGGTGATGTGTACTTCAACTGTCATTATTTTGAAAGGCTGAGATAATGGTCTGATTTTTTTTATCTCGGTGGTTCTGGATTTGATTTTCGATTTGGCATAGGCAGTTTCTTTGATTAAAATAATTGTCTAACGTTCACAGAGTCTAATATAAACGTCGAAATGAATAGGGCCGTGTCTCAAATTTATAAAGAAAAATATGTGACAGTACAAACAACCAAAACAACAAAGAGCTTTTTTTCTAAAGTCACAGCTGCTAATATGACCAGGATAATTAAAGATGTTCAAATAACAACAATAATAAAAAGAACAAGTCCTTCATTACACATATTTTACCAATAAAC
The DNA here is from genome assembly GCA_030765055.1 of Mantis religiosa. Classification (NCBI taxonomy): domain Eukaryota; kingdom Metazoa; phylum Arthropoda; class Insecta; order Mantodea; family Mantidae; genus Mantis; species Mantis religiosa. The sequence goes on along the minus strand of CM060951.1, from coordinate 156,023,721 downwards.
AATTTCTTCATCACTTACTACTTTAGTGCATTCGGTATGCGCCTTGCGCTTCCGTAGTTCTTGGTCCTAGTGCCTTACTGTCTGGGGGAAAAAATACTTGATGGGGAACCTGCTCTCTTCTAGTTGATGTCTGTAAAGTTTCAAATCCTCTCATGAACAGGATGTTTGTCGGATCTCACGTCTATTGTTTTGTTTCCTGTGATACAAATGTGCACAATATTCTTTCAAAAGCGGGTGAGGAATTGTTTGCCAGTCACATTGAGGAATACGGCAAAGTGCCATCAGCCATAGTACTACATTTAAAGTCGGCCGAGATGGTAGACCGATTTGGAGCTTCTGGATTTAATTTTGGCGGAGGCGATCATTCTGATCAGGGTCTTTTATGGCTTTACCCTGGATAGTAGTATAGTGTGGCGTTTCTTGCCTTACTATTTCATCTGGTTTGGATACCGGACCATGCAACGACGGCAGGGTTGTTGCGGCAGGAAAACATCTCCCTTGCTGGGACTGCTAGCCGCAGTCAAATGTTGCAATTATTATGGACCCCGTAGTTGTTAACGCACACCATCGTCCGGATGTGATCATCCTTCGGGCCTCTCTTCATCCCTAAGTCCTACTGGATCTTGCGTGCGATGCTGTGTACCCGCTGCTGGATGCCACTGAGTCTGCCTGTTACTACTCCATTTATCTATTTGTCATGTACCCAGATCACACAGGTGACTAAGGTTCAAATCCACTTCTCTGATAGGGAAAGATTCTAGGATTTAGTCATCATTATTGGCGAATGATGTAGAGGTAATTTAAATTTTAAATCTGGGAAGTTTCCTTCCCAAAATAACTTTCCTATTCATAATTGGGAATAAATCAGTATGAATCATTGTCCACCGCCTGTGGTGTCGTATGTACTAAAAACGGGCACTAAACACTACCAAAAATTAGCTTTACAATATCTACTTGCAACAGCTGACATGAGTAGCAACTACGTCACTGCAAATATAAAACATCTTATAACGTCAAAGTATAAACTTGGAAGAAGCGTAGGGACAGTGAAGCACAAATTAGTACAAAAGTGAATCGTTTCATTCCACAGAATTAAAAATATACGAACTACACCTAAAAATTTCGAAATGTATGAACCCGGCCATGTGGTCTAACTTAGAAAATAATATGCTGTCAATTCTTAATTTGAAAATTCGTAAGAAAACAGCCATTTTGAAACAAAAATTCATGAATCGTCAAAAGAAGCAAGAACCAAATCCACATAAAAAGCAAGATTTATTACTCTCATGTCAAAAACGTAACAACGTAACGAATCTATCCACATGCAACTTCACAGAGAAAGAAATTGATTTTCTAAACAAAGGCCTAAAAACATGTGTAGATTACACAAAAAACATTGAAAACTATATTGCGGACATTGAAATAGCGATATATAATTTGCCCGATAATAAAAAATCTACGATCAGAACACAGTGCATAGAAACTCTAGATCATATTCAAAATGAAAATTCAAAAATTTATTCATATAAAAAATTAATAAAAAATTTAAATGAAAAACCGGTAATCTACACAAAAGCAGACAAGGGTAACAAAATAGAAATACTGGACGAAGAAGACTATCGCAAAAAAATGGACAACCTTTTAAACGGAAAAGAATTTGTTAAACTAGAAAACAATCCATTAAAGAAAGCATGCAAATCTGTGGAATTAGCAATCAAAAACAGTAAAATCATGACTAAAAGAGATAAATTGAACAATAAAATAGACAATCCAAAAACACCATACATATATGGTTTACCCAAAATACATAAACCTGAAATTACCCTCAGACCAATAATTAATAACATGATGCACCCACTTACCAACTATCAAAATGGCTGGTTCAAATCTTCAGATCCTTCACAAAATTTGAAAATTTAAGTATCAAAATCTCGTTTGAATTGTTAAATCTCCTGAAGGACACAAAGATCAACTCTACAGATGCTTTAGTTTCCTTTGACGTCATTTCTTTATATGCAAGTATACCTACCAATGAGCTTATTCTACTTCTCAAAAAATGGCTGGAATCAACACAAATAACATCTGAAGAAATAGAAGAACTTTCACAACTTACAGAAATTTCTATCAATCAAATTTTTTTCAGCTTTAATGGACAGATCTACAAACAAAAAACAGGCCTAGCTATGGGCAACCCATTGTCTCCCTCCTTGGCAGATTTATTGATGAGTGCTTTTGAAACACATATAACAAAAACTTTTCCAAATTATTTCAAAGTGTGGTATCGCTATGTTGACGATATTTTTGCAATAGTACCTAAAAAACTCATACAAGATGGCCTTAGACTTTTGAATATACAAAATCCAGCTATAAAATTTACATTGGAAACAGAAGAGGATGGTGTGCTCCCCTTTTTTGACATCAAGATCAAAAAAATGAACAACAAACTCATCTTTGGTATTTACAGGTAACCGACACACACAGATAATTACATAAAAACAACAGTTTCAACCCAAAACAATACCAACATGCCATTATCAACAGTTTAATCTTTCGGATGATCAACTTTCCACTAAACAGAGAAGATTATCAAGAAGAATACCTACACATAAAAAAGTAGCTATATCCAACGGTTTCAACCCAAATTTAGTAGACAAAACAGTTAACAGACTCAACAAAGCTAAGAAAATAAAAGAAACCACCACCCTAGAACCTACAGGAGAAAAAGAGAAAAAACTTTTTAAAAAATTCACCTTCCACCCATCAGCCTATAACAAATTCCAAAAAATCTTCTCAAAACACAAATTAACTCTTGCACCTCAAAATAGGTTTAATATCAGAAATTTGTTAAAAGGCCCTCCCAAAAATTCAATCACTACCAAAGAAAAACCAGGAATCTATGAGATCAAATGTGAAACTTGCCCTAAAATTTATATAGGAAAAACAAAAAGAAATATTAACATCAGAACTAAAGAACATCTAAGAAACATTAAAAATGGTGAAACAGAAAAATCAGCAGTGGCTTTTCATTTTTTGAATACTAGACATGACATCAACTTGGAAACATCTCTAATAAAATATGTTAATCACCCCATAGACCTTTCCGTATGGAAAAAAATCTTCATCAACAAAAATCGTCATAGAGTCATGAATTTTGAAACTCCACCACCGCACATCTTTGACAAGTACATCACGCCATCTATTGACAGTACGGAGAAAGAAGAAACCACTACAACTTACACTAATCGAGTATCAGCTGATGATAGGAGCAAGAGCTCTTGAAACATGTCCTGTGAATAAACAGTGAGTGAAGCAATGTGTCAATATATTCTCGATTCACTTTTGTACTATCTTATAACGTTCCTCATAAGTTAACTCACTATCAACAAACAAATACTGCTGTATCATTCGCATAAAATGACTCAAAAAGTGTGCAACGGTCTAAGTCCATTAAACTTACAGGTTTATTACATGTAAACCTCGTCACTAGCTTTTCGTTGAACATTTTGCGTTTCTTTTTCAGCTGTTGCCATTGTCTGCATTGTCTACTTCAGCAGGGGCAAAAACTGGTATCATTAGTAGTAGTAGTAGTAACTGTAGTACAAAGGGATCCATATACATGCAGTACTTTATAGTAACCCTAGCTCAGAGCAAATTTTCCCAGAATCGCAGAATATACTGGCTCTACCCGGAACAAAGACGGCCGAGTGGGCGTAGCAATAAAAGATCAAGGCAGCTGACGTCATTAATACAGCAATAAGTTACAATGGACGGGTTTCTGATGTAATTATATAACCGGAACTTGGGACTCCCCCCACCCCATCTTGTTCACGATCCGTGTCTTATCACGGAATTCTACAGAAACGCAAATTATAAGACTGAAATCTTGTTTACTTATTTTCTTGCTGCACCTACAGTATATACGATATTGAAACCTTTGTACTGACCTTCATTCAGGATTTATTAACCAGTTAATTGAAAACTTAATGTAACAACACTGCGTAAAGTAGTTTATTGAACCGATTTATCAATGAACCCATTTGTGAGTATTCTGTAACACTACTGAAAATTAAAATGGAAATAGTGCTTTATTATGTATATATGAATGAATAAATCTTTATTTCCATTTTACATAGCTAAAAATGTTTCATCGGCTGGCCCCGTATCTCTGTCGGTAGAGCACCTGCCTGCCTTACGAGGGATCCCGGGTTCGATTCCTGGCTGGGGGTGGGGATTTTTCTCCAACCAAGATGATTTCCCATCTTCCCCAGAGTCTGGAAGTATGATGAGAGTCGGATGTGTAGTGATCTAATGATTAAAAACCTAAAGTGCCCACAACCCAACGTTTACAAGTTAACACCGTGCCAATAGGCGATATATTCCACAGGAGAAGGGCCGCCGATATGACCATGATCACTATAGTTAAAGGCGAGGTATAAATGGAACAAAATACCTTATCCTATGTGTGGTCCAGCCATTCATTCTCCCTTTGGTCCTCTGGTTGGCTGGTTCCGGCCTTTGGCTCATGTATTACGAGCTTTTATGCAGCTCATGTAATATCTTAAGACTTTCAACGCTTAAGAGTTAAATGATGAAGCCTGGGACTCAAGTACTTATGATAGTAAGTCGCCACAAACTGTGTATTTCAAATGCGAGAGCCCCTAGTGGTCTACCGGGAAAATATACGAGTTAAACGGAGAATTTAGTGTCAGTACGACACGTTGACCATGGTAGCTCAATGGGTTAGAGCAACTGGACGGAAACCAGGAGATCATGGTTCAAATCCCGGCCATGGCATTGAATTTTTCATGTTGACTCTTTCCATCTGTCATCAGCTTATCGTTAATCCCTGGGATGATAGATTTATCAGAATTGTTACACGAAATGAAAGGAGTGGGTATTACCGCAAACCTCGAAACAGCGTTTCGATACCGTCCACATGTAAATGTAACAGTTAAAAAGTCAGTACGGTTCCAAAATAATTATATGTGTCTGGTGGGATTTTGAAGGTATAATTCGCTGCAAATTTTTCCAAATGGGCGTGCAGTGAAGTGAATCTCTAGTCTCATCAACGGGAACGAGTCCAAGCTTTGAGGCAGAGGTTTCCGGTATTAGTTAACAGAAAGAACAGAAAAATGTGATACTTCATACAGCTCAAAGTACAACAGATAAAATTCAGGATTTGCAAGAAATCAAACTACTACTACATTCAGAATATAGTTCTGATCTTGCGCGATCACATTTACATCTGTTTAGATCGAAGATCACCTTCCTACTTGGAAGAACGTTTGAAAACACTGAAGTAGTTCAAACGGCTATCGATAAATTCTTCACAGAAAAGAGCCAGAAACTGGTAACGTTGCGAGACAGCAAATGTTATGAAAGGTTGCTAAGGACTAGAGTCTAATGATCTTTGCTCGAATATTAGAATTATCACCTGTAACAACAAATGAAGTAAAGATTTCCTTGAAACCCTACTTATGAGAGACCATCTACAAAAAACTAAATTGTCATCCCATTTTCATCTGACTGTGCAGTGTTTAATTTACCTCTATTTCTTGTTTTCAATACCGTTGCTTTAGAGGTGAATCACAACAATGCAGTATCTTGTCTGTTAGCTAACTGGCGTTCGAATGTTGGAACCAATCTATATCCACTACATCAGTTCAGAAAATTAGAGGCAAATGGCTGGATCAGCAGTAGCGTCAGAAACTTGCATTCGGAGGGGGTCTTGGTACAAATCCCGCCAGGACCGTCTTTCTTGGCTAGCTTTCTTCCAGATCTTCGTCAGTCCTCATAATTGGCAAAAGCTGGAGAGCTATCCTTAACTTCGACATACAACGTTTTATTCCCAAATATTCTTTTCGAAATGCTATTTCAGTGCATGTCAAGCCTACGGTGCAGCATGTAGCAACAATGGTCGTTAAAAGGACAGATAATGGTAAGAATAGACAACTCCTCTGGCTCCTCTGCGAGCAAATACTTGACTGCAGAAAATTTCTCGTAATCATTGTATATTTAGTTTCATAAGGCAAACATTTATGTACTTACGCCTAACATATCATATGAGGTTAAAGCAAAAACAGCTGTATTAAGGCTTTTTAATGTAAACGCACTTTAAAGAATGACACGATCATTCCGATATAATAGTTATAGCAGTTAATTATGACATTCTCTCCTGTTGACTTAGGATTGTTAGTCTGCTTCGACTGTAGATATTCGCATCATTATTTCGATGTGATTTCCTCCACTTGTAACTGCCACTGGAACGTTATTTTGGCCTGTCGGTCATCCGTCATTTCTCGTATGAATTGGTTCCCCTTATCTTGTATTGCATTTATTTCTACACCTAACTGTCGCAAAACTTCAGTATGTACCTTCTTCCTTAGTTTAGAGTTCTCAATTACATCTCCTAAAAATATGTCACTTCTATAGACTGTATTCTAGAAGCGTACCTTCTGATCTATTGTTATGGAATTATGCAGTTTTACGTCCATATATGTTGCAATATTTTTGCAATGTGGCTATTAATACTTTCTTGGGAAAATTCCCACATATTGAAATTCTTGTAGATATCTACATTTCGTAATATTTAACAATTATCTAAACAGTGGTATATATGCATTATTCAGCAAATCATTTGCATTTGTGTCAACATCTATCCTAGGCATTTAAATGTGGAGGATTATAATGCAGTTGATCGCAGTACACGAATTTGTCCTATTTTATTAAAATATCTAATTGAATAGCAACTCACCACCATAAAACATTTGACACGTTGCATCCATATGACACTCTCAACTCACTCCAACAACCTGTTCTTAGAGAAGCTCATTACTTTTTCTGCCTCTTGTTATTTCATTAAATATTGATCTTTCTTATAATGAGTAAATGGTTGAACAATATTAAAGATTTCGAGAGAGCATGCTGCTATGCGATGGACTTTGAAATTCTATACCATTTGCATGAGCACCATGAAAAGGTATAACGACTTCCACCGAAGTCATTCAAAATGAAGAGGTTTTCACAGATATTCTCAAAAGGTTTAAGAAATACATCTTATTTCTCGTAATGTATTAATAGCAGTGATAGAAACATTGTTAAGATAATATACAATTTCGAAAAAAAAAATCCTCTAGGTCACTTTGGGATGGAGTAATTTTAATGAAAATCTTCGCCTCGTGTCTTAGAAAGATGCACTATTTAAATATCACGTTTGGTATTTATATGACTTAACAATTTTGACTTATCTGCTCGCGGAGAGAAAGTCAAGCAGACAGACTTTTTTCTAAAAATGTTTTCTTTGAATTAAGGTTTCCTCAAAACATGTTTTCCGACATCGAGTTTTTGGGTTCAACAAAAAACCTAAAAGTACACGTATCTGACAATTAAAAAATCAGTAACAAACACTATTTCAAAATGGTTAAGCCACGAAACGTGCTTCTTGCTTATACTTATTTATGTTAACAGGTAGTTCTTTGTAGTTCTTTATTAACTGAACAAGTGACATAAATGATAAACACAGTTTACAGAATTAACTGCATACAAAAATCCAAAAAAGAGTAGAGATATTATATATTTAGCGAGAGTGCTCTCTTATTTTGCTGATTATATACTAGATATATACGTAAATTTTAAGCACGTGGAATAAAAGAAACACAACTGAATAACAACATAGAATTTGAACTAAGTTTCAAACGGAAGTGCTGACCAATCCTACTTTACGACATGGTTCTAAAGCTTCGACTTAATGCGAAAGTAGACTTAACAAAGGATTACTGCAAGCGGGACGAGATAAAGTAAATACTCGGTCAAACGCTCGTAGCTAGAACAAAATGGGGATATATAGCAAAGTTAGTGCATTACCCACATAAAAACTGACGCTATTGGAACAGCTACAGAAAATGAACAAAGCACACATCTAAAAGGGTTTCCAAGTACCACGCATGAGATTTATGGGGACAGGAAACTCTCCCAAGTAGGGTCTCTGATAAAATCATAAACAGTTCTTGTTAAAGAATTACTTACATAAATTCCGAATAGCTAATGGAAGCGTTCAGTTGACATTTGTATAGCTTCGTATTGAAAAATTAACTGCAGCAGGAAACTGGAATTAGCAAATTATAAACTGGACGGTTTGATGCACATAAGTACCTTGAAAACCTAAGCAGTCCGGCTGTTATATCTCGGATTTTATACAGGTATAGGCAACATTACCATTTTAAGTGTTCTAATCTAAAAGTGAATATGGAAGACAGCATATTGCTGCCTCTCGTCTAATTCGCATTGATATTATTCATAAATTGTAAAATGTCTGCTCATATAACTGTCTTTATTTATTAAAATTTGCGTAATTTTAGGTCAAGCAGTAACCTTAAGTTGAACTTTCTGAGCCCTCTTCCACAAACTATCTTACAACTATTTTTACTCCTCTACCTATTTCATGTTTATCTGGATACACTTCAAAACACTGTTATGCATAGGACACACAGGTCAAGGTGAAAGTCAAGATGTTTAAAAAGGAAATGAGAAGACATTGAAATTTCATTCTCTGTGCGGGAACGAGTACTGACGTGGCAGTTGAAAAAGCATAGGTACTGAAAATTCCACACCAATAACCAAGAATATGTCAGAAATGGTTAACGTTACAAAACTAACTCATTTCACATAAACTGTGGACTGTAATGTGTTTTACGTTAACATTTTGTTATCCTTTTAATAAGAATAAACATATAACCCATGACAAGACACAATATGAGACTAAGGCCTGCCAATTCTACTGACGGCCTCACGCCTACATACACAAGGTAGAGGTGGGTGATTATCCAACCGATATGTGGTCAGCATCTCGGCATGCCCCAGCCGGAATGTTGGCTTTCTTGACCAGGGTCGCTTACCTATCGTAAGCTCCTCACTTTCCTCACGATGCTGATTGGCCACCGGTCCTATAGCCACACCACCAGGGGTGGAATTGATCCCGGGCCGCATTGCATGCCAGGGAACCAAAGCATGATGCCTTAGCTCACTATGCCACGGCGCAGGACTTATGCTTTTACGCTTTGCCAATTATATAAAAGGAATTCAGAATGGCTTTACAGGCTTTTCCCGGAAAATATGAGATTCGCATTTAATTTGACAGATAAATAACTCGCTGTTAGTGTAAAATTCCTGTGTTGTAGATCTGCGGCACCTAAAATAACTTCAGATCTAATGAAGAGGCCTATGAGCAAAATTAAGCGACATTTCACGCCCAATATAGAATGCGATGGCGAGAGCCACATTAGTTATAGTGCTCATAAATTAACATTTAATTTGTGTTTTATTTTCGTAAATATCTCAGACATGTGACAATTTAATCAAAACCTTGAGTGTCATTTTCAAAAACATTAAAAAACCAAGCAAGCAAACAAATAAACGTTTGGCACGTGGATATAGTTTTGGGGATTGTTTTGTGTCAAAACTTCGGAAGTATTTTATTCAGGGACCTTAAAACACGCATTTCATACGCAACCCGGATAGCACCTCCTATTTTTTTCAGGACTGGGACCAAATAGGAACTTCTGTTTTTTTTTTTTTAAATACACGTGGACTCTTTGTGAATGCGTGACCGAGATGACAGCAGTGTACAGTGCATAGAACTCCAGTGGCAGCGACGAGAGTAAGGACTGTTTTTATGCTTAAAATGGCGACGTTTTCATTGCAAGAACAGCGTGTAATCATTCGTTTTCTCCATTTTTTTTTTTTGGTGTGACATCTATTGAAATCATCGCCAGTTTAGTGAGGCATATGGTGATGGTATCATGAATGTGTATAATGTGCGTTCCTGGGTGTGACAGTTCAATGAAGGCAGAACATCGTGTGACAACAAACCAAGACAGTTGCAGACATCGCCTCCAAAACTGGCATTTCCGTGAGATCTGTGCACACAATCCTGCATGAACATCTGAAAATTATCAATCGGAGATTCTTCAAAACAACGTTCTCCACTCGCTGTATCATGTCGTCAGACCGGCTGGTGCGAGGCCATGACTCTTGGTTCCGAGGAACATTTCCTTTTGCCACATCAAAAGACGATCAATTAGTATGAATAATAAAACTCAATATCTTAACAGTTTAAAATATCTGATTAAAATTTTGTTTCACTATATGTTTTACGTTCTCAATATACGGAATGCTCGAAAAATAGATATACACATAGCTGTGTTTAATCCCGTAGCTGCCGTGGGTTCTGTTGTTTTCGATTCAACCGTTAATGGCCCCAAATATCTGGACATGTTGACTGACACTGTAACGCTGCAACTGCAAGCACGGCCTGACTTCACGGAATTGTTCTTTCAAGAGGACGCGGCCCCACCGCATTATGCTATGGCGGTCTATGATACCTGGACGAGGCATTCCCGCAACATTGGATTAGTCGATGGGGGAGCAGCCATCACATACCCCTGATCTGATCCAAGTGGATTTCTTCTTCTGGAGAGTTGTGAGGGATAAGGATCCCCCCCCCCCCCTCACCCCAGGAAATCTCTCACAGTACCGCAGTTGAAGGATTACATCATAATGCGTTTGAGGAAATTCGTTATAACCGGGATTTGCGACGCACTGTGTGTGAGAATGTCGCGGAGGTTGCAGGAATGTATCGATGCTGAAGTGAAAATGAAATGTGTAGTGTTTAACGCCCGCTTTTACTACATACGGCACCGCAGGCGATGACACTGATGATACATGAGATGAAGATGGAGCACCGGTGGAATGAGATGGCGCGGGAAACCGTAGAATCCCGGAGAAAACCCGCCCCAGTGCCATGTTGTCCACCACAAATCTCACTTTGCGGTCGCCTGGGATCGAACCCGGGCCGCCTTGGTGAGAGCCAAGCGGTCTAACCACTGAGCCACGGCGCGGCCATCGATGCTGGAGTTGGACATTTTGAGCAGCTACGGGATTAAACACAGCTATATATGTAACTATCCACCTACTTTTGTGAAAGCCTGTTTAATAAACAAATCAAATATCAGAAGGAAAATCAAAACATGAATTTTTTAATTTTCACATAAAATTGACTTAAATTATTGCGTGCTTTTAACAAGTTTCATTTATGTATTAGTTTGATTCATAAATAAGTTTACAAAATGACAGAGTAAATATGTAAATTTATCTGTCTAGACGAAAAGTATTACGTTAATGTTTAAGAAAAAATTTCATACATCTAGCTACTAGGAAAGATTTAGATATACGCACGTTTTTGCAGCGGTGTGATATATCAGAATCCGTTCTGTGAACTTCCCACACTTGCCAGTTTTCTGGGAAAGGCTAACGTTATCGAACTGTATATCCCGCTGAAGTATAAATAATAGCGTATTGTTTTCTGTGTCCATCACTGCGTTAAGATTTTTGTTTGAATTACTAAAATCAATAAACATGCAGTATGATTTCAGGTGCAGGTATGACAGAGTGAAAATTTAAACCACTGTTAATTCTCGCTGCTTCATTTCAACGAAGATTGATAATATGACATCAGATATATTCGATACCGTGCACTGGCGACGTGGAGGGCTTGAGTAACTAAAATAGAGTTGCTATTTACCATGATAGATACATATAACTTATTCAGCTGCAAACGAATGACATGCCCACGTGTATACAGTAACTACTATATACATATATTGCGAATGAGTCCATGTAGCACTACGCAAAGTACTTAGAAGCGTTCTTTTGCTTTTCTGCCAATCCAAAGTTCTCTCAATCTTTGGATATAGACTTTCTTTCTTTCGTCTGTTAAGGATGTTCCAGTCTTATCTTCGGTTTGTCCTCTTGGTCAACTTGCCAATTATGTACCTTCATTCTTAAGACCTCCCTGTCTAGTACATCGTCTTGACTGATTCCTGCCAATTTTAAACCATTTTTTACTTTACCAATTCATTTCACAGCATCTGCTTGTACTTTACTTCTATTTTCGTCAAATTCCATAATTAGTTTTGTGAGCTATTTGAAGTTAATCGTTTAATATGTCCATAAAATGTTAGCCTTCCTTTCCTAATATCCCTATGGATGTCGGTATATTTCCTTTTTACTTGAAAGTCTGTATTCGTCACCTATGACTTGTGGACCTAAAATTTTTCTAATAATTTTATAATATTATTTTTCTATATTTTCGACATCTGCTCTTTTTGCTTTTCTGTTCGAAATTAATGTTTCTGCACCACAGAGGCACTCTGATTTAATTACAGTGTTATAGTTTAATTAGAGTATTACCGTGTTACTATAATCGATTAATCTATCTATCGATTAATCGAGATATTATCTGTCCAAAAATTGGATTATATAAAGTACTTTAATACTCTGTACATTTCATTATTTATGAAACTTTTAAATATTTAGATTCAAAATTTCTTTTTGCATCAAGTGCACATGCTTTATATATGTATTGAATTATATCTACAATATTTTTGTAAGTAATTATTTAGTAACGTATTATATCAATATCTACTAAGATTTGTGAGACTGACATGCTGTTGTTTTTATAACGTTATTCCTTATTTTAACTTTTTAACACAAAACTTTCATCCACTGTCACGAACTCAGAAACGTTACTGGCTTACTGCAGTTAACAGCAAAGTTACACCACCACCAGCTCAGAGGAGAGGGATCAATTATTGTTTCCATAGCTGCGTAAGCGAAGTGTTCGGTTCAAGGTTGTACAGTTCAGTTTATGCTAGCAAGCGATAAATAATCAGTTGTATACCATATGTTGTCACACACAAGCTGTAAGGAAAGAAACCTCTCTGTCAGCATCTGTATGTAGTTATGTACCTCTTATAATGTTTCACAACAGAAGTGTTATTTAGACTTTCTCGGGGTTCAGAGTGATTTCTTTAGCTATCAGGAGTTATATTATCTCAGAATTCAAAGAACATTATGTGTCTAGTGAAAGCTTGATGTGTTGGAAACGCTGTTTAGGTTGGAAGCAATACATCAAAACAAAGAGGGCCAAATTTGGCTAAAACAATTTTGATTAATATTTATTGTAATCGATTAATTTTAATCGACACGATTAATCGATTAAAATTGTTTAATATGTAATCTAAAGTAAAGAATTAATCGATTAATCGTCTCGGCTAATCGATTAAATCAGGCAGCACTAATATATATATATATATAAATAATCTGTGTGTACATACATTTTTACTATATATGTATTGAGTAAGCGCATATACTGTTTCCATTTTTTTGGTATCTGCTTTATAGCTTCTATTATATTTTCCTGAATTATTTCCATAAGATATTTAAATTATGAAACTCGTTTAATTTTTCAATATTTGGTTTACATGTATTTTGGTGCTTTTTATTGCACGAAATATATTCGGTCTTTTCGAAAGATATCTATTGTTATTAATACTTATGATCATTATAACCATCGTATAAAGAGAGATCAGAAGCCACCTCACCAGGATTAATACAAAGTCTGAGTGAGCGATCAATGGGAACAGAACCCTGGACAATCCGAATGTGAGCATCACACGTTACCGCTGAGTGCACACAAGCATAATGCAAAAGCATTTTCCCAAAAGGGTACAATTTGTTCATGGCTGTATAAGGTTATCTGAAAAGCGTAGACACAAACAAAGTCTTAGATTGATACACTGATTCTCAAAGCTTGTTGATCAGTTTTCCCCAAGAAGCCTCTCCTAAGTGAAGGGTACATGTAGACACTGGGATGTTGTGCCTTGTTTCCAAATATCTCTCTCACGTTGTTGTTCCAACATTTCGCTCCAATCGATTTACATTCATTACCATAATCATTGCTCTTTCCGGGTTCATTGCTGTCGTCTATAGTGCATGCAAATAACCTGCTAATTTTAAATTCCCTCTGATGTAAAGGGAAAGCACTCAACAGGAAACTCGTCCTGAGCGTTTACTGTATTCCATCTGCACCCTGCGGGAAAGGTGGCGTTCTCAACTTATTAAACTCACAACTGCAGACAATTTTGTAATTTATCTCATTCGTATCCGTCAGGAACACTATATCAGGCAGATTAATGCAGTGGGAATCAAACTTTCGTCCTACTCACTAAACAACTATGCCATTGAGAGACAAACAAGTTTTGCGCCAGTTTGCATTCCCTCTTTGGTTTTCTTCCAGAGCACATAGGATCTGCATAATTCATGGAAATGTAAAGAAATAAATAGGTCTATTTTATTACATTGCTTTACCATATTACCTATCGATAAAACTGAAATAAAATGCCCGCTTTTCTTAGCCTCAAGACTCTTATATTGCATTTCTTTAAAGTTTATTCGAAATGTGTAGACATCGGCTTTTCAGTTCCAAAAAGTAGGGCGTCACAAGCAGTGTGATTATGAGAACCGGTCGATTGTCTCTCTTGTAAAGAATATTTGTTAAATTGTCAAAGTCGTGTGAAGATCATAAACAGCAGACAATCAACAAAACCAGGTCTACTTGCACATAATCTGGCAATTACAATATAAATGCGTCTATTAAAATACCAGATATAGAGTACTAGAAAATGAGTTTTAAGTTATGGAGCTCTTTTATTTATTGTGGTTCTCAGTGCCCCTTTCTATATTGGGTGTTAAAACCCGCTTACTTATGCTCATAGGCCTCCCTATCAGGCTTGGGGATCTTTTACGCGCATTATATCTATCACACGGTAACACCAGCTTTACATCCCTTCCAAAAAGGCCATGATTACGATTTTTACGCACTAAATAATTCATTGTCCTCCGCCAGGATGTAGGGTAAATTCTAGTATAGCTGTGATATTAAGCTAGTTCGTGGTAGTTGGTATTTATTCTATTACAGAGAAACTAAGACCTGCAGCTATGCAATTTAGACAATAGGTGGCACTTGTGCAATGCTTTAGCTTGAACTCCTCCTTTGTACTCTGGCCCTGTTGTTCAGGGTGCAAATTGATTTACGCTTCACTACAGCTCCGGTAATACGCGGTTTTGGTTTTGCATGTGTACAGGCTTTGTGGTTTTCAAGTTAGTTTGCCTATACTTAGTCTGCTTATCCTCCTAATAAGGGATCTTCCACCCTCCTCGAGACTTACAAGTCAGTGTCTGGGGTAAGGGGCTATCGAGATGCAAACAGATACTGCATCAGAGAGGATATACAGGTTTGAGTGATCAGCTGTTTCGAAAGAGAGTGAGGCAGGAGGTGCTGGTGGAGTGAATGGCGAGGAAAGCCGGAGAAACCAAAGAAAAGTCATTTTGCCCACCACAAATCCAACGTATGGTTCCCTGGGTCGCTTTGGTTCTGTATTCTCTACATAGAACTTATTAGGTGATAGCCAGTTTCTGATATAATGTTGATAAGTGATAACATGACGATATTATTGTTAAAACAATATAATTTCTCTACTTTATTATTATTATTATTATTATTATTATTATTATTATTATTATTATTATTATTATTATTATTATTATTATTATTATTATTATTATTATTATTATTATTATTATTATTATTATTATTATTATTATTATTATTATTATTATTATTATTATTATTATTATTATTATTATTATTATTATTATTATTATTATTATTATTATTATTATTATTATTATTATTATTATTATTATTATTATTATTATTATTATTATTATTATTATTATTATTATTATTATTATTATTATTATTATTATTATTATTATTATTATTATTATTATTATTATTATTATTATTATTATTATTATTATTATTATTATTATTATTATTATTATTATTATTATTATTATTATTATTATTATTATTATTATTATTATTATTATTATTATTATTATTATTATTATTATTATTATTATTATTATTATTATTATTATTATTATTATTATTATTATTATTATTATTATTATTATTATTATTATTATTATTATTATTATTATTATTATTATTATTATTTATTGCTTATATAGGTATTCAGTGTCATGGAATTACTAGGACATCATAAAATTACCTTAATTTTATGTCATATTTTTATGGAGAAAACATATCAAATTATGTTCTGAAATTTTGTTGTTTGCAGTAAAATGCTTGCAAAAGAGGTTTCTCTCTTCTTTACAATATTTGTGCATTTAAATAGTAACGATGCATAATCATTACTTACAGTAAAATACTTTAGTATCACAGAATAATCTAAATCGACGCTATATCATATTGCTTTGGGCTTCAAGTGTCGGCTATTGTATATACTTTCTCCTGTAACGAATGAGCATGATAATTTATCTTCATTAAGCAACATACCAGGTGTAATTAGGCCACCTTTATCCGCTACCGCTTTATTCCATGTTAGGATGCAAGTTGTCAGTAGCATATCGAAGTCCTTCTACACTGTAATTTAATTATAATTAACCACGTGGAAGTTTTCAGGACACTACTTACACTTATGGAAAACACTTGACCTAGTCTAAAGATACAGTGGAAGTAAGACATAAGTACGTTAGATATTTGATTTGTTTAAGGATACCCCATCTGTGAAAATCCTAAAACCTACAATTTTTCTTGGATTGGCTTGAAACTTTAACACAATTATTGTAGTGTTAACAACAGTTCACAGACCAATTTTCAGACCTTGTCCAAAATAGTTCTTGTGATATGGATATATTTATAGTGTTTTATTGTCACTTGATTAAACTGTTCCACATGATGTAATTTTATTTCAGAAAAATAATACTTCGTGGTTGTACTCAGAAATACATTATTAGTAAATTTATAAGATAAAATTGTGATCTGACCTTTGGTTTAGGATAAAATATTATTCAATTCTGCTTTTATTAATTTTTAGTATTTACTTGTGAAATATGTGCTTTGTTATTTAATTGCACAAACACTGGTAACATAAAAAATCATCTTATCAATGTCCTTTGGAACTGTTTTTATCCAAGCACAAACATTTTTCAAGCCCCTAGTTTGGAAGCAGCATCGTGTGGAGAAATGTATATTCTGAAAAGCTCTGAAAGCTAAAAAAGGAGAAAATCAGCAAAATAGGTGATATAAAGCCTGCACCCACTTAAAGTCACCCACTTAAATAGTCATATGCTATAAATTTTAAAGGGTTGCTTGGCATTCAAATAATAGGAAATTGATGTACATGGATTACTCTATTTAATTAGGCAAAAAATTGTCATTTTCTGAACTTTTTGACCAATTTTCACAGATAGGCATCCTTAGGGCAAGGCTACACTAAAAATTCGCCGAAAATGTTGAAAATCATGGAATTTACTTTTTTGACAATTTTGGTTGCTTAGAGTGTGTAGTAATAGATGGCATGCTATTTTTACCATTTGCAACATTTTAGGCCATCACGTGACAACTTAAAAGAGACCTCTAACAGTCGTTAAAAGTAACAATCATTACTTTAAAATTAATTTTTTGAGAAACCTTTTCTAACACTTTTCAGTATACAAAATGTCCCACGCGTCAAAGTTTTTCATCTAACTTGGTGAAACTTACACGATAGGTCCACAATATGTAAATAATGTAAATAAGAAACCACCAACATCTTTCCTCGGGGCACCTTCTGAATGCGGTGGACCACGTCATTTATCCTCTTCGCCACCCGGTACGGCCCTTGCCATGGCTGCTGAAGAAACGGGCAGCGTCCCTTGGTCCGCGTCGGACGGTACAACCAGACCAGGTCACTTTGCTGGAACCCTTGGCTGTTGGCTTGCCTGTTATATCTGGTCTTCATGCGATCGCTCGCCTTCTGGATGTTCTGGCGAGCCATCTCGTGCATGTCGTGGAGATGGTCCACCAAGTTCTCCACATACTCGGTCGCTGGCTGTTTCGCTTCCGGAGGGCTTCCAAAAGCCAGGTCACAAGGGAGGCGTAACTCTCGGCCGAACATTAAGCTGGCAGGCGTCATCCCAGTTGTGTCGTGTGTAGACGAGCGGTAGGCCAGCAAGAACAGTGGCACCTTGACGTCCCAGTCTCGCTGATGGCTGGCCACGACCTTCCTCAGGTGTTCCTCTAAGGTCTTGATGTACCTTTCGACCATGCCATCCGACTACGGATGTAGAGGTGTCGTGCGGGTCTTGTTCACCCCAAGCCTTTGTAGCGCCTCCTTCATTAGGTTGGACTCAAAGTTGGTACCCTGATCACTGTTTAGCTCCAACGGCACCCCAAACGACAGAGCACTTGCTCCACGAGGCAGTCTGTGATTGTCTTTGCCTCTTGGTTTGGGATGGCATACACCTCCGGACACTTGGTGAAGTAGTCCACTACCACCATTAGGTACTTGTTGCTTCGGTCGGAAACTGGGAACGGTCCAGCAATGTCAACGGCGATCCGTTCGAATGGCGCTCCGACGTTGTACTGCTGCATGCGACCCCGGCTCCTAATCTGGGGGCCGCGACTCACCGCGCACACGTGACACTGACGGCACCATCTCTCAGCATCTGCTCGGACTCTCAGCCAGTATTAGCGCTGCCGTAGTTTGTCAATCGTTCGGTTCGCTCCCAGGTGTCCTCCCGAAGTACCGGCGTGCACTTCCTCCAAGACTTCCGGGACCTTACTCCGGGGAAGTACCAACTGTTCTCTCTGCGTCTTCCCATCGGGTGACTCCCATACCCGGAACAGCACGCCCTCTCTGGTCTTCAACGAGTCCCATTGGGCCCAGTACGACTTGTAGGTGGCGCACCTCGGTGCGATGTCCTCCCAGGTTGGGAGGACATCGTCCCTGCCTCAACTTCCCTTAGGAGTGGCCTGCGTCCGCCAGCTGCTCCCTCCTCACGCCTGCGCTATCCCAGCCATCCGCAGTCACTGCCGTGACTACTCGGACTGCTGCGGCACGCTCCTTCTCCTCCACTCTTGTGCACTGGCGGCACTCTTCTGGACAGGGTCTTCGGAACATGGCGTCAGCGTTACCGTGGCTCTTCCTTCTACGATGTTCCGAGGTGAAGTCGTACTCCTGCAGCCTGTGGACCCAACCTGCTCTCTGGCCTTCTGGTCGAGCCATCACCATCATCTCGCTCCTCGCGGGGACACCCACGTCTTCGTTCAAGACGACCCTGCAGATTCCAAGGCGCTCTTCGGGTTGTCGGAGTATAACCTCTTCTCCGTTGAGCCGCAGGACCTTCCTGCAGACGTCGACCGTCGCCTCGCGGCTCCTGAGGGCATCCAGTCCCAGAATCACCTCCTCAGCCACCTTCGCGACGAACACCCACTGACGCACGGCACTCCGTCTCAAGGTCAGCTCCAGCAGGGCCTCCTCCACAGGCAAGGTGTCGCCCGATGCCGTGACAAGCTCGTATGGTCGGCTCGGCTTCCTCGTCGGCGAACCCTTCGCCACGTCAGGTCTGATGATGGTCACGGCTGCCCCAGTGTCCACCAGCATGCGGCACGGCTTCCCTCTCACCCAACCGTCCGCGATGAGGCTGTCATCCATACGCCGGCTGACGGCGCGCAGTGTCACTCGAGGGGATGGTGGTAATGGCGCCGACGTGCCCCTCTCCACGCCGGGCCTTACTCCTTCTTCCGGCTGCCCTTCCTGGTGTGGACAGTCTCCCTGCAGGTGCCCGGGCTGTCCACACCCCCAACACAGGCCACTAGGTGTTCGCCGGCGTCCCTCGGCTGGTCTTCTGTCTCCGGTGTAGCGGACACTCCTCGTTCTCGACGTCGGGATAGCTGTTACTTTGGCCGCCTCCATCCTTAATGCTGCCGTTAGCGCCTCGTGGATCGTTTTATAATCGCCGAGCGTTTTATAATCGTGTCCCGTACCCCGTCAACGAAGGTGCAGGCAGCTTCCCGGGACACGAACTCTGGTGGGAGGTCGACTAGGGCCTTGCTTGCCAATTGTTCAACTGCCAGGGCGAACTCCTCCAGCGTCTCCCCTGGCTGCTGTGGCCTTGTCTTTAGCTGGCTGCGGTACGCTGCGGTAAGCTGCGGCTAAGCGGTGGTTTGCGAATCGATTCTCCAGGGCCTCCCAGATGTCCTTGGGCGCCGCCGTTGTCTGCACCGCATTTAGGACTTCCACGGCCCGTCCCTGGAGGCTGACTATTAACTGTGTGGCCTCCTTCTCTGGTGACCATTTGTTGTGCTTGGCCACTGCATCGAATTGGCGGCGGAAGACCTCAAACGTGGACGCGCCGTCATATTTCGGAGGTTTGACGCGCGCCGATGTTGTGTCGCGTCCCGGTGCGTCGGCCTTTAAGTCCTGCAACCTCCTGCCAACGACGTCCTCCACCATGGCGTTCAGGGAATTGACGCTGCTGTCGGCCTTTCCCTCCAGGTTGTTTACGCGGTTCGCAAGGTCTTCGACGTCTTTCTCCACGGCGTTCAGGGTCTTGGCGTTATTGTCGGCCTTTTCCTCTAAATCATTAAGGCGGTCGTCTACTTGACCCATCCGCTTGCCCAGCTTCGCGACGTGATCCCTCACGCCGGCCAGCTGTTCCTCAAATTTGGCGGCGAGGACCTCGTTCGCCTCCTTCATTTCCGTGGCCAGACTGTCGTTTGCTGCCCTCATTTCTGTGGTCAATTCGGTGATGTTGTCGTTAGACGTCTTCATTTGTTTCAGTTCCGCGGCCAGGTTGTTATTTGTAGTCTCCAGCTTCGCGGCCAGGCTGTTATTTGCCGCTTCCGTCTTCTCTGTTAATTCGGCCTTCATTTCCATCATCTTCTCCAAAAAAATTTCCAATGCCGCGTCCATGGTTGTAATGTTCGGTGAAGTTATCCTCCCGCTTCCTGACACCAGTTTGACTTTGTGGGTTCGTGAAATGAAAAGTCCAATTGCACCACTCAAAAATGTTCTTTATTTCCACCGACTTACAGTTAAACACTTGCCCATTACACAGAATTACGTAATGCACACAATTACGATTCACCAGTCCGGTCGTTACAATTCCACTTGCACTCGTAATTACGTAAACTCCTCCGACGCAAGTTCGCAGTCTTCTCGTCGTACACTAGCACTGCACTCTGACGCTGCTCGCCAAGAACTGACTGACTGACCTCCAGCCCGACGTGTTGCTTATATAGGGTCAGCTGGCCAATTTAGAAGGTTCTGGATTAGATGAAATATCCCGTAAGTTCGAGAACTCAGGTGGAACGGAAAGAGACGGCGCAGTGATGTTATTCCACGCAACCCTCGTTACCGCCACAAGACAAATGAGGGGGCGTGGCGAACGTCTACCGTCGCCTGCCGCCGCCAGCCGGTTCTATAGGGAGTTCTGACGTTCGGGTGACAATACTTATTATACATTTTTAAAATCTATAATGGATAAAAACTATTTACTTGACAGCCATTTTCACAGCCTTGGAGGGGGTCTAGAGTGATATCAACCTAGATTTGGTTAGTCTTCAACTTTTCGAACGTAATGGTTTGGAACGTTTATATTACGCAATACTCTGTACAACTGGTAGGGGAAAAATCCATAAAAAAGATAGTTGAACAATAATTTCTAGTACTCATAACCTATCTTCGGTGTTTACATCATTCGTAGGACAATATAAGAACCAAGGGCGCAAAAATAAAAATGGCGTAAATATTCTACTTTCACAAATATTTTCCATGCTGTATTTTACTGTTTAGTGTCACAGAACAGTACAATACTGTAACTTTATTGGGTTCGTAGAATTAAAAGCCTTGTTTGAAGAAATTTAAAATGGTATTTATTTCAGTGGAAAGCCGCTTTGTACACCCCTTACAATTTCTAAAAATGGCGTGTCATACACAAACACAGGATCTCGTTGCTTCACCACACGTAAGCAAACGAAATAATTCACTTGCGGTACACTTCAAATAGCTGCACACACAAGTAACAGCTCAACTCGCAACTGACTCCGCTTCAACTCAACTCAACTCGATGCTGGCGGGCTGTTTGGAACAGCCCGAAGGGTGGTCAAATCGTGTACCTGCTCTGGGAAGAGCTTAACCACGTAGTGGCGGGATGTGGATGATGCAGAATGGCGGGTGTATTTTAAGTGGGGTTAGTGTAGGGAGGTAGCTTTTTGCTCTTCAGGGAATGATGAACCGGGTGCTACGGACAGCGTGCACCGCTGGTGGGTTAGTTAATAAACTAGGAAGAAGGTATGTATAATTTTGAATATTCCGGAATAAAAATTTTGGATTAGCTGAAATTTAATTTAGGCTGGAATGGAGATCATGTGGTTACTGGTAGTGACCGCAAGACATGCGGGGTAACCGGTATCGCTTTAAGCGACGCTCACGAGGAACATAATCCCCAAGGGATCTGACGAGGGCGCTCTGATGTTGGGGCAAACCCTTTACAGCCACGGCGCTTTTATATCACAACCATTGTTTCTAGAATTTAGTAGAACGCTTGGTAACAATCGAGACGGCATCAGAAAAGATGAAACTTCCAGGATCTATTTGTCTCTTTCTTTCTCTCTTTCGGAAAGCGTCCAACTCCACGCCGCACTATCTGTCTCTTTCGCACGCGCCCGGCAGCAGCACAACAATGCCTTGGTGACACTACGTATAATATAAGATAAATAGGTATAATAAAACATGATGTGCAGAAAGACGTTGCTTTTTTGGTTTGGTTATTGAGAGTACGAAGTAATTACATTATTTATTTATGAAGGTATTTTGATTTATTACGAAAATTTCAACAGTAAAACAAAATAAACATAGCTAAAAAACTCATTAATCAATAAAATAAAATCGCTATGTAACAATGGGATGTATTCTACTTATTTGTTCAATGAACATTTTATTCAAATATTGAAGTTTGCCGCTAGCAGTAGAATCGCTGAATATGCTTTATTTTAAAACAATTGACACATACAATGAAGTCTGTGATTGCCATTTACTATAAGAAACCATTTTTGTTATTTGTAGCTGTATTTATTCCAGAATCTTCCCATTCATAGCCGTCCTCTGTGATATAGGGGTAACACGATAGCCTCTGGCCCGAGATCGCGGGTTCAGACTCAGAGGAGGGGATAGAATTTTGGGGGGTAAAAGTTCTGAGCATGGCTTCTTTCGGAAAGGAAGTAAAACGGTGATACCGAGTCGTGGATTTGGGGCTCTTAAAAGAACCTCTAGTGTAGTGAAGAGGCCTCTAAGTAAAACATGAAATGGGGCACTGTGAATCATAGCAGTTAAAGAGCGTTCTATAAATAAAAAATGAATTTCAATTCTTCACCCCTCAGTAGCCTTTATATGGAACATTTTTCGTTATTTTGTATGTTCTTAAAATGGGCCTTATATCTTCTTATTAAACCACCATAGGTTTCAGATATTTGTATAACAAAGCAAATAGCCTCTTCATTCGTGTACTTTTTGGTGTAATTTACGTCCTCTATCGTTATCATAACGGACGATGAATGAAATGGGTGAAATGATGCTGAAATGGGTCCGCGGTCCATTGGGCTTAGAGTTACCTGACATTCCTCTAGCAGAATAAGGGAAAACCCAAGAAAAAACCTTATCCAGGTAACTCACTGTAACTGAGTTTCAAACTCGGGACCTGTTGAACGTGAGGCAAACACACTACCATCTAGGCTACCGAGACGGGTCCTCTTCGTTCTGAAGAAGTTTTATGAGATTGATAAGTCATAAGAGGTGGACAAAATCTTACTTAAAATTAATGTACAACCTGATATATGACAAACTTCCTTTGTGAAATTAATAATTTCCGAGATATTCTTTGTTATTGATTGGAATTTTCATATATGCGTACTTTATTTTATAAAAGGTCAATAGCTTATTCGTTTATTCTCATCGTAGTCATGCAAAGCGCTTGGAGCTTTAAACTAACAAAAAGCAATCATTTTTAAAGATCTGACTGTCTGACTGACTGTCACATTAGCATTTTGCTTCTGCTATAACTAAATGTGTAGATAAATGTGAAATGTAACTTCATGCCAATTAAAATAAATAACAAAATATACTTCTATAACAATAGAAGGACGGAGACCGGGAGATCCGTGGTTCAAATCCCGGCTATGGCATTGAATTTTTCAGTCTGGCCTTACTTAACCAAACCTTAGTCTACACAGGGCTAGTATGGAAGAAATGATTATTTCCTTCTATAAGAATAGTTTGTAGAAGCGTGAATAGAGAATTCATAAGAATGCAACACAGATTACACCCCCCATGAATATTAAACTTAGAGTAATTTGGTGAATAAATACAAATATATGGCATTGGGCATTGGGCATTGGGCATTGATCACTCATCCCGGACTCTCTGATCAGGAAACCTCTGACCCTCAACCTACGGGCCTCAAATTTGCACGGCTCAGAAGGGCCTGTGTTCCTCTTCAAGCAAATAAAGGAAGTTATTCATTCAATACAAATATACGTATTAATAAGTTCTTGGAAGTTTTATGTTATGGGATAACAGCAAACATTAAAGGAAATGTTCTATAACACCATATATAGATTCGATGTATAATATGCAAAGAGTAAATGAAATGAATCCAAACGGCACTTGAGATTTAATTCGAGAGTGCAACAGCGAGTGTTGGATAAAACATGAGGACGATAATAGCCGATGGTTTATATTGTGTGCACGGTGCTATATCTGCCGCGATGTGGAGACCAACTGTTCCTCTACACCGTACATATACGTAGAGACTGGATGCAGGGTTGTACCATTAAAAGCAGATGTTACGCGAAATTTTCCGCCAGACCCTCCCGCATGGCCAGTCACTCGTAAAACGTGCGAGATTCGAAAAGACGCTCCTTCCATTCCCCCTCCCTCGATTTTGCCGCTCCAGCGCCGACACGTTACTCAAAAACCAATTTCTAGTTTGATTTCATACGTACAACTTTTTATCTTCTTCATACACGCGTTTTATTCTCTTTTTTATCCACGCGGAAAGAAAGAGTTGTTAGGTTGGAGATCTGTAAACACCACCTATCCCTTTCTGTTCGTTCGTCTTATGTAAAGCAGAAGTTGGAACACAAATAAAAACCACAAGAAAATGACATCAAAACAAACTTTTGAGAGAAACAAATGCCATGAGTCTAATTCCAACATCCTCGAATTCTGATAGTGAAATGCTGCTGTTAAAATACGAAAATATATTTGTTGTCAAAATAATTGACAGTTCTGTGATTTATTGCTATCTGTACTATCTCCCTGAGGTAGATTCCAATCAAAAATTCGATTTCAGAAAATACACTAATATAAACCTTCCTCCCACTAAAAAAGAAGAACTTTTTAAACAGGATGTTCAAAATCAAAAAGTCTGTTAAACACCAAGCCTTCAATACTTTTTAAAAGATATTTTAACTAAGCTAATTTAGAAACTTAAATAAACTGGTGTTAATTTAGCATCGTCAAAAATTGACACCACATTTTGAAGTAAATTCCAGCATCCCAAACTACCATTTATTATTAAACATGTTCAAAGATACCTACTTTGATGTTGATGAGAATATCGTACGTTTGAGATATTTTCATGAAAAAAAATGCATATCTTAAATTTTGCTCTGAATGTTTAAATATCTATACTTTCCTTAAGGGCACCCAGACAAGGCTAATTTTTACCAATATTAAAATTTAAATATATAGAAAATTAAACGTTATCAGAAATTGAAATTCGGTATAATTAATGTATAAGGATGTGGGAAATTAACTACTGTATAATATTTAAATTACGTTCACATAGGTCCATACAAAAGGGGCATAAATCACACCGTGTGTCCCGAAAAAATGCACCCTATATTTCAGGTGTACTTGTAGGAATTTAAAGCTACATGCACCAAGTTTTATCCTAAATAACCTAAGATACAGTTTTATTATATCGGCTAAATGAAAATCACATATAGTTTATACTATGCACTTGAAAAATTAATTAGCTTTGAGTAAAAAAAGCTACTATTTTCAAGGACCGATTTTTTTTTCATCCATTTTATAAATCACATGAAAATATAAATGTTAGCCGGATGTGTTCAAGCAACATTGACAAATAACCACTACAAATTTTGTGTCAATATCTTTCATAGTTTTTGAGAAACATGCA
Organism: Mantis religiosa; assembly: GCA_030765055.1. Lineage (NCBI taxonomy): Eukaryota > Metazoa > Arthropoda > Insecta > Mantodea > Mantidae > Mantis > Mantis religiosa. The sequence continues at coordinate 155,997,765 of CM060951.1, read as the reverse complement.
CCTAAAGTATGAAAAATCTAGGTTTTGGAAAATCACGATCAAAGATTAAGCACCATTCTCAGGAAGTGGGCGTATCATATATATATATATATATATATATATATATATATCATTTTAAAACTGAAGAATTATATAATTTTTTAACTTTAAAAACAAAAAGTGGATGTTTTGAAACCTATCAACCTCCCAGTGCCCTTAAATTAGATGTCATTCAATTTTCTCCCTCCCTCGTGACCATGTAGAGAGCTTGGAATTTTAAGGACATCACATAGTGAAACGCTTTTCGAAAAGCATTCTCTGCTGTATTCTACAGCGAAACATGAACATATTGTGACTTCGTGGGTTCCTAGAATTAAAAGTCCAATTTGCAGAAATTCGAAATGTTCTTTATTTTCGTAGAGATACACTATTCAGTTGTCACGTAACAACATTACATCACATATACACAGTCTTCCAAGGTCGATGACAATAGCAGTGACAGCTAATTACATTAGCTCTCGTTACAACAACACTCTTGTTACACAACTGTCTTTACAACTCTCTCAGCTGTTCTGTGCTTACTCTGTTTACAACTAACTGTCCTGCTGGCGTTTCACAATCGCTTATATATCACATTCATGATTCGAGAGACTTCTCGAGCAAATAGAAAAACAACTATTCTCTGTCAATCGAGATATCATTAGAATGTTCCAATTACCTCACTATCTGTGTCGGTACGTCTTATCTCAGTGATACGCAATCCGACTGTTATCTTTATCTGTAGGCGCGGTTTGTGTACATAAAGCGGGCTTATCTGTCGGCACCGAAACTTCCGCGCTCTCGCCGCGACACTATTGTGACTATGTGGGTTCGTAGAATTAAAATTCCAATTTACAGAAACTCGAAATGTTCTTTATTTTCGTAGAGATACACTCTGTTCAATCCTTACATAACAGAATTACGTCACATACACAATCTACCAAGGTCGATGATCACAACAACAGCGTTCTGATTACATCTGTTTACAACACTTCTGTTACATCTGTACAGCTGTTATCTGCTTACGACTCCTCCCTGTTTACTACTGTTCACAACTGACTCTTGGCGAGTCGTCGTCTTCTTAAATACCTCACTGATAATTTCTAGACTGTTCTAAAACAAACCAGAAACCGAATAATCTCTATCAGTCAAGAAGTCACTAGAAATTTCCATTTATCTCAGTTTGTTTGTTCGGAAGACCTTTATTTCCGGCGCTATGTTTATCTGTTTATGCAAGCTCTTTATCTCCGTGAAACACTATCCGTCTGTTATCTATTTGCGCCGAAACTTTTTATACCCGTTACGGCGAAAATATGTAATAAAGACCCAGATGGATTAAGAATTAGATAATATACTAAAAACAGTTTGTAGAAGAGCGAGTAGAAAATGCCATTTGAATAGAATACATCCGACGTTTCCTTCTTGCATACACAACTCTATCATTTTCCCAATGCAGAAACATATTAATCACTCATTTTGTCTGAATATTCTGTGGTAGCATTACCTCAAAAGTAAGACAATTTATGTTTTAGTAACTTTCTGCTTTCCAAGTACTTTAATAACACATGAAAACTGTTCCATTCATAAACAAGACAGCTATTTCTGAAGATGTAAATCGTAGCAGAATTAGAGTGACGCTCATGAAGGATGGCTGGCAGCGAAACTGAAAAGGAGGACGCTGAAGACAAATAGAGAAGGAAGACATACGAATAAACAACGAAACAAGAGGGATAAAAACTAGAAGGAGAAATACTATGTGTATCAGCGGCATGGTTTAAATTCTGGAGCTTAAAGTGTATACCATGCTACAGGTCTTACGACTTAAGCCTTAAAAAGCGAAGCCATGAGGCTCGTCACTTTATGGAACTGCGACAAAAGAGAGAGTCGTCACAAATAAGACAAAGAAAATTTAACATGGTCAACGCTAAAGGCGATGTACTACCAGAATGAGCTGAAACCTTACAATTTTCCATTAATTACAGTATTCAACTAGTCATACAAATAAACGTAAAACCAACAATAAGTTCTTTTTGACTAAACAACAGTATTATTCATAACTAAAGGCCGGACAGATGTGCGCTCGCAGGCGATTGGAGTTAGTTGGACACAGACTATGATTGACTCAGGTGTACAGCACGACCATCAAATGTGCAACCGTCGAAAACAACGTAGTGCCGTACTCTGCGAACTAGTGAAGCATTGCCTTGCAAGTGTATGCAGACGCAAGGTCATGGTGTAGTATAAAGTGACTGTTTTGTTTCCTCAGTGTGACGATTGTCTTGGTCAGGCAATACCTACGTGCAGTTGTTTACATCCGTGGCTGATAGCAATATAGTCCATGCGTAGTATACATATGGAAAAACGCACACGCCTCCAGGCGTTACAATCTATTTCTCTAAATTTGTTCTGTTTATTTGACTTTCTTTACAATGTTGTAGTAGCCCTGAGACTACCTGAGAAAAACCGTACACCGGATTAAATCATTTAAGATAAGAAAAGTAACTATCTAGAATGGCATCCACAAATCACCTCTTCTTTCATTATTTTACTAAGATGAAACTTCACTCAAAGATGGAACGAAAGTCTAGTTTTCAAGAAACAGATCTAATAACCGGGATGGATGAGTGTTTTCAAACACCTGCAGAAATAAGCATTAACTAAATAGTAAAATTAGTACTAAAGTAAAAAAATTCCATGAATACTCCCAAACAATAAAGAATTACATACACTTCCACACTGTAAAATACACGTATCTTGCCGTAGCCGCGCAAGTGTATCTGTAGGTTTATATTGTAAGTAGAGATATTCGTTGATAACTTTAAGAGTAGCATTACTATTACAAATTGATAGACGCGTTTCTCAAAGTTTGTCATTTCGACTGTGTAGTGTTTAGTGAATGGAAATACAAGAAAAATGCAATCTCTGTACTAGCAAAGGAACTAAAAAAATAAAATGTTACCAGTTTTGTCTAACCGTCATACAAAGCACAATGTAACGAAATTTTTAAAATATAATAAAAAATTGTGTTTCAATTTAATTATGTTTAATTATTTGGTTATATGAGATTAAAAATACAACAAATACTAAATGTTAAGAACATTCTTGGTAACGCTGATCACAGCGTGCCGTATCATGAGTGGCTGCTGATTACGTAACGTTAAGTACCACATACCTCCTGTAGTTGCCACTATTATTAATTCTGCAACAATTTAATGAAGAAAATAATTCCATATCTGCTGTTTTAATACTTTTCCTTACCCTGGAGGATGAATGTCGCGTAACTCTAAGTTGCATGGAACTTGAACATCATTTGAACATCATTTCACCCGTTTCGTTCATCGTCCGATATGACCGGAAGGTTAAAGGACGCCAATTTAAAAAAAAAAAACCTAGACAAAAAAAAAACAACAGAATATCCACAAAAATAAAAGGTGTTAAAATGAGTATCTAGTGAACACCAAAACAAAAGTGAAAACGCAAACTAGAGATTGTTCGACTCGTCAGGTGCTGGTTTGTCCTTCAGAACTCTCGTGTTCGCTATTCGACTGGAGCCAAATAATATTTATTTAAAAGAATCATTCCATGACCTCCAGAGTATCTACAACTTTGAATGCGACAAAGCATGATTTTTTTTTTCTCCAAAGCAATCTTAGATATTGGATTTGGTATCTATGGTCTATGTGGTGGTTGCAGGATGGCAGTTGTAAATTATGTTGACCCACTTGACATGACACGCAGATTGTCAGAATTGTTACAGAGGACAGTTCAGAGTGAGGAAAATATTAGGTTATGGCCTCAATAAGAACTCAAATAAAAAAGTTAATTACTATTACATTTATAAGTCAAAACACATTTTACTTAATATTTTGTAGCAGCAACTGGCCGCACTTATCACCTGCACGGCGATGTCCCTCAGCGTCGTCTGACTGGCTGATTGAGATAAGGAAAAGAGAAACGATCTAAGCACACGTAAATTCTAGAAGTAGTAAAATATAAAGGCACTGTTCTGGAAGATTCTCTCCCTATCTATCACGAACGTTCTCGAGCTCTCCGTGTTTCATATAAGCGTGTGCGCTTGCAATCCTAATGCAACATAAAATGCTAGTTACTCAATGCGTTCTACTACTGAGTTTTATTACATACAGTGAGTGCGAGCTATTAGAGAGGCCTTGTTCGATGTCCCGGCATGTGTAAAAGCAAGAAAAGGCTGCTTTTCACGTGTTTAATTACGGACGTGTTTAATTTGGAAGAAAGAAAGATCATGTGTAAACTATTAACTGTATGAATCTTATTGCATTTCACCTTTCAGAACAAGTAAGGTTGCTTGTGGAAGTTGAGGATTTGAAATAACTTCTGCATTATGCCTGCAATGTTTCCCTAAATGCCCCTGAGTTATTTGGGGTTCCCTAGTCCTATTTTGGAACTGTAATGCTTGTATTGACTGTCTTGAAATTTCTGATATTCTCTGGTAGAGATAAGACATCAAATATATTGCGAGCGTATAGTTAATTTCTAATCATATCTCACAGACCTTTTGGTTCGTTATTATATGCTGATGCAATAACTTAGTTCTTCAGTCTTGATCTGTATGGTAGAATTATAATTAATCCTTTAAACCGTGAAAACCCGATGCTTCAGTGTAGATATATGTCCAGATTGTGCGATATTTATTTTAAAAAATCACAAAACGAACAAAAACTGCAAATCCACCTACATATCTTTATGGCCTAGTAAGACTTATTTACCGTGCTTTTTCCAAATCAGCAGCTCCTTAGCTGAGGAATATAGGACTATTCCAGCTTCAGTGGGTTCAGTACTTAAAACATCCCTGGTTCGACAGCCCTAAGAGGGCCAAGGCCTACAGACCGACTGCCGGCCTCACGCCCACTTACGCAAGGCAGAGGTGGGCGATCATCCAACCGATACGGGGAGAAGATGTGGTCAGCATCTCGGCATCTCCCAGCCGGAATGTTGGTTTTGGTGACCAGGGCAGCTTACCTAGCGTAAGCTCCTCACTTTCCTCACAATGCTGAGTGGACACCGGTCCTATACCCGGGACAACTCATGGGTGGGATCGAACCCGGGCCGCTTTTCGTGGCCAGCGACCAAGGCAGGCTGCCTTAGCCCGCTACGCCACGGCGCTGAACGGGTTCAGTACTTGCTAATGATAAGTTTAAATAAGGTTAACGGTTTCTTTTGTTGATGAAGAATCTGCCCAAACATATTGTTCTGTTGATCCCACGTGGGACCTTGGAAGGATATTTGTAGGATGTCGCAAGCTAGCTTGTATTGCACGCAATGAAAGCATGATTCGCGCTGTCGAATGCGACCAGTTTGCTGCTACGTCTTTCTTACCGCTCTTACAACTCTGGAGTTCCTTCAAACAGTCGCAAAATTGTTAGTACACTAGGCTAGAGAGTTACCACACCAGAAGTTTTATGCACGTTGGCAAGTTTTACTGTCTTAACTGTGGGAAAACATTAATAAGAATCTACAGTAGATGTCTGTGTAAGTAAAGAAAACTGTGATATTGAGTATTTATATTTAACACGAACCAGATTAGCAATACAAAACCCGATTTAATATTGGATTGTAAGTAGCACATTTCAGTCACCATAAAGTTACCAGTGAAATAAAATTAAAAACATGAAATAAACAGAAACAAAAGAAACATATTAGGAAATATAATTTGTTCTTATCAATCTTATTTGAAGCTCATAATAAAAGTTGCAGATATAGGGCACAAACGGGTGAATGTTTTGCAGCTGTAGTAACAAGCACAATATGTTTAAATATTTAAATAGCAAATCAACCATTTCTTGATTTAGTTTTACGCCTTTAATATACCTGTCATTACGTTTTATAATTCAGGAGATAACATCGACTGTGAGGACAGGTTCAAACAAATAAATTGATGTGTTATTCTGTATTATTATCATTATCATCAGCATCATCCCAAAAGATGCAATCAACATTCGCCAGCGATATATGTATTTCTGAAGCAGCCATATAAAAGCAAAGTGTACCATCCTTTTGTTGTGTGTGCGTAAATAGCCCTAGGGAACCTCGTCGCTGGTGTAAATATTGACTTCTGCTAACACTAAAATGTTGCCACCAGCTCCTGCAGGCCGGAAGGAGTGTGTAGTATCCTGGTATCGTCTAATTTAAAACATGTCTTCAACGTATATTCGTTCGTGTTTACATGAAACAATTAAAATTTACACTTCTTGTTAATCGAGATAAAATTTATCAATCATTTACACATTTGTCACAGATATAAGAAGGAATACAACCGGCTAAAAATTGAAATTTGAAAACTCAAATCATTAAAAGTAATACAGAATATCTCCGAAATAGTTCAAATAACAAATTTTTTTGACTATTTGCTTTACCATGATCTGAATTTTGGTATAGTACGTTTTTGTCCATTTCTTATGACTTACCAGTTGCCCCTAACTAATTCAGAATGTATTTTACGGGCTACTCCTATAAAATTCAAGAAGCTATAAAGATAAGGTATTTTTATCAAAACCATTAGAATCACATTAAGAAAACAAAAAGTAACAGCAAATTTTCTAAGTGAAGGAAAATTTAGGGTTAGAGGATTTTCCTGAAAATGACATTCTTGGAAGACGCAGAAATGAACTGTTGGTTTTTAACCTGACTTTCTTTGTGAGTTACACTCCTCACACGTTTGTACAAAGAGCTTTCTGTGGTTCATGACACCTCAGAACGTATAGTTTTAGTAACATCTTCGAATTTTTGTGTGAAATTTAATACATTTACTGATTTACTGCATGTACATTTTTGAGAGAATAACATTTTATTTAATGGTTCCTGAAAATATCATGACGGATCCGAGTTCATGGCCTTTTTTTTTTTCTTTTGTAAAGGTAGAGTCAGACTGAAAAACTGAATGCTATAGCCGTATTTGAATCAAGAAGCTTCCAGTCTTCTTCCGGCTGCTCTTAACCACGTGTTTTTCCCGGTAAACCACTAGGAGTTCTCATAAACACAGGAGGCAAACTACCTAACACGAGTCAGTTGGAGAATTTGATGTCAAGCTGGCATGTTGGCCATGGTAGCCCAATGGTTAAGAGCAGCTGAATGAAGACTGGAAGATTCGTGGTTCAAATCTCCTGGCATTGAATTTTTCAGTCTGACTCAACCTTTCCATACTTTGGCCTACACACGGCTAGTGTGAAAGAATAATTAATTTCTTGGTTTTTGTTTGTTTAGTATCATTTTTAGTTTTTTTTTCTCTTCCTTTCTTACGAGGAAATATAGCGAAATCTTTCAAAGAAGTAAATGCTTAATAAATAAAAACACTTTACCCAAAAGAAGCTTATAATTATCATTTCAAACACCCAGAACTTTAGCTCTTACAAAGACATTTTTAGAAGATTGAAGATATTAACCCTTCCTTGCACTATATACTCTTCAGTTCTAAAATTGTTTGTATGCAATCAGACCTCATTTATAACATACAGTGAAACGCTAGACAAAGTGTAGCATTCATCATCCCGGCGCTAAACTTACTTGTTTCCAGAAAGGTGTGTATTATGAAACCATCAATAGTTATTTATGCTATAAGGGAGGTAGGTATAATTTACCAACAGAGGACTCGTTTGCACCCGAACGAAGTAAGGGCTAGCAAAATTGAGTCCGAGGATGGTTCATTCTATCTACCTCCCGAATTGCATACAAGATTTTTTCCACTCATGCTTATCATGTACCTATTATTAATATGTGGTACATAATTTAAATTGCATATTGTACCTATTCATTTATATTACTTAATGAATCGAATTGTTCATTAACATTCTCTTGTTTGTCATTGCATTGTTTGTTGCTATGGGAGAGTAGTTGTTGATTTTTATATGGTGTGGCGACATACTGATTTTTTGTGTAATTATGAAGAAAGCATAGAAGTGGCTGCAAATGCAGCTTGTCAGTTTCTACTTCCACAGAAGTCTAAATCAGGATATTATTAGTTGCTAATATGGTTGAATTTCAAAAATGTGTTGAAATAAAGAAAGAAATACAGGTAATTCCTGAAAATGGTCAAAAGGTTGTGTAAAGTATAATCTCCTGCAATAATTGCAATATTACAATAAATTTTAAATAATTTATATGATATAAAATGTAAATGAATATCGAATTTATAATTATAATGTGGTTCTATTAATATGATATTTCAATTAGCTATGTAATTCAGGAAGTAATCTCTCACATCTGTTATTGTTTTCCAAGTTACATTTGTTTCATTCGTATTTAATTTTGTTTCTATTATTGGATATTTTTCTTAGGGTAGCAATAAATAAATGTGGGTATTTTCTGAATTGCATTGAGATATTGTAAATGATTTCAACTTCTTCAACAAATTCAGTCCTCATAGCAGGGAGTTAAGTTGACTTACTTCCCTTGAGAGGCAATTTATAATTACTCGTAAAGATAAAATCTACATAATACTAGGCTTACCACAACATGAGTGGAAAAAATATTTGACGCTTTTCCTGCTGATCTTACAGGAAAAGTTGATAATTTCATTGCTTTTAAAAGTGTTGCTAAAGAGAACCTATGTTCAAAATCATTTTATCTGTCCATGATTATCTCGATGACAGGCTGTCCTGATAAAGTTTATGTAGTTCCGTAAGTAGAATCTATTTTAATGACAACACATTGCCAATTTAACTTTGAGCTCTGTTCAAAAGCAATTTAAACGTATACGTATTGAAGAAATTATAAATTGCAAACCCAGTATAAAATGTTGAGACGTACTGGCAAAAGCATAGTAAAAGTAATAAAATAAAATGAAACCGCCAAATTCTATTTGTATGTACCTATACATTTGCTAGTTTCATACTGCAGGAAGTGTTTGATTGTTATATCCCTGCTTTGGTTTTCATATTGCCTGCATATAATGTATCTTATATTCAGTTTTCAAGTACTTATGCTATTAAACGGTACAGCTCTTTGAGATGTTCAATAATTAAGGCCTTTTTGGCCACTGGTGAACTCACTGAACCCAAATCAATCTAATGTAATCAACGCTTTACTACTTAAATCCTAGCTCCCTAAAAATCATGCCTAAAGCATGTTGGCGATAAGATAAATTGATTGAACTGTATGTTTTCAGACTATTTATTTTGATGCTAAATTTCCGAAATAGACTATATCGATAAGTAATCGAATACTCCCTTGATAGGTTATTTCAAAGAAATGATAACAGTAATAATGCATGTGGATGGAGAAAAGTGGCAAGTAGCCAAGAAAATTTTATGTTGTGTATGTGGTAGTCCTTTCTTCCCTTACAGTATATCATCTCTTCTCTTTGTCTACACCCTCTTGTCGATCCGTAGCAACCTTTTTTATTTTCAGCGCAAGCCAAACTGTCATGTAGCGCATGAATTTGTTTCGTAGCAGGCCAAAGTGAATTATTTCCCTGGGTGACAGTTTCAGCAGCCAATCGTATATCTCCTTCCTTTCTTTCGTTATTTTTTTTCGAGGCAAGGCCTTCCAAGCGCACGGTTATTAGCGTGCTTTGTCTTTTTCCGTTCTCCTCATTCTAGTTATGAACTCCCTCACGTGCCTTATTCACAAATGGAAACTCCAAAAACCATTCTGAGCACACTTTGCATTCATAGCAGAAATGAAAATCATTTTCCTGCGGACCTGTTCTCTTCCTCTCGACGCGCAGGCGCACTATGTAACTGGTGTCTTCCATTTTATTCTGCCTGTCCTCGAACTTCAAAACTTAAAACCCCCGCAGCCTACAAATCAGACGGGATACAAGGAAACTTCGGAATGGCTGGAAACAAGAAGATTGTTGACGTTCTGCACGACTGCGCTACCCAAGGGACTACCCATGACTTGCATTGACTTGCGACTGGAAGCCTTTGAGTGTCCTACAGACGACACAGTATTCTATTGGTTTTATTTTACCAAGGCTTACCTAAACCGTTACGGCAGTTACTAGAAATATGTACTTTTATTTAATTGTTGTGCTATAATTTTAATATATTTTGTATAATATTAGCGATTTAACAATCATAAATATAAAATAATAAAAATAATGATGATGATAATAGTTGTCATAATAGGTAATGGGCGAATTCTGATGACATGTCCTTTAAGTTTTGAATTATAGCATTGCTAAATGCTATAAATAATATAAATTTATCACTATTCTCAGAATTATGAAAGTGCACATTTACCATGTTAGCCCGGGCCATTTTATTTTATTTTCTAGTTTAGCTTCTCCTTTCCAAATTTCCGTTATAAACAGTCAGTTTGTTGCCTTTTGCACCTTTATTGAATCACGTTCTGCCGTTATATTAATATATTATTGATATTTTAAATAATAATAATAGCATTTCGAGCTTCAGATATTTCATATTAAACTGAGAAAGAGGCTGACCTCACAGCTCAATTGGTGAAGCACCTGCCTGCTAGGTGTGAGTTCCATTCCAAAGTAGAAAGTGGGATTTTTTAAGCCAAGATTATTTCCTATAGTACTCAGTGTCTGGAAGTATGAATGAGAATGTGAATATGTGCGTGTGTGTGATCTAATATATAAATTCCAAAAATAAAACGAGAAACCTTTTGATAAGCATGCCGATAGCCAATATGATCCAAAGGTACAGGCCACTACAGGATTATTGGAATTAAAGATGGGGTATAATATAATGATATAATAATAATAATAATAATAATAATAATAATAATAATAATAATAATAATAATAATAATAATAATAATAATAATAATAATAATAATAATAATAATAATAATAATAATAATAATAATAATAATAATAATAATAATAATAATAATAATAATAATAATAATAATAATAATAATAATAATAATAATAATAATAATAATAATAATAATAATAATAATAATAATAATAATAATAATAATAATAATAATAATAATAATAATAATAATAATAATAATAATAATAATAATAATAATAATAATAATAATAATAATAATAATAATAATAATAATAATAATAATAATAATAATAATAATAATAATAATAATAATAATAATAATAATAATAATAATGAATAAATAAATAAATAAATAAATAAATAAACTTTGTACAACTTTTACAGGCAAATGGCTACCCTGCAAATGGGTTTTTGCGGCTGGAGGGTTGGTTGTCAATAGGGGAGCAAATACAATGAAATGGCACTTGGGATCCCAAACTAGGAATGAGTCAGACTGCTACGAGAAGACAAGACAAGACAAGACTTGAGAGGCTCGTCTTCTTCATTTCTATGAATTTATTTGAGATTTCAAACAAGTTAATGCTACCGTTTCGTAGGACCTTCTTCAAAACCAATGTTCTTAATGTTTATGTTCAGATTATTCAAACATTTTTTTTTTGTTTTCGTTGCGTAACAGGTAAATCTTACATATTGTCCAGCAACGTAAAGAAGGTCCCTAAAAGGAATGTGCTCCCTTACACAGTGGGTCAAGGACAGGAATGTGTGTGGCAGAGAACGCCTGCTACACAAGGAGCAGAACCGTTAAAAACATGCGCCCTATTCACCGAGAAGATTCATTCACAAAGATAGAAGCCGTCAGAATGTTTATCAATGGTCTGTAACTGTACTGACATGGGGTGTCTTAAACCTGTCCAGGGAGGGTGTGGAAACCTATGCCAACCCCCCTGCGTCTCATCCCTCGAAGACTTTCTGTCCTGTGGAGGACATTTATTTACAACACTGTATATTCATTTCAATTAACTGTTGGTTGCAGACAGGGGTGACTCGTCCTTACGTGCTGCAGGGCTGCAACATGCTATTTTCTATTTTATAAATCACATTGTAGAAATTTTAAAAGACCATATAAATAACAATGCATTATTATAAGTATAAGAAATGAAGTACGACCAATAATGAACTCTTGATGCATGAAAAACACCTGCCTAACTAATGGAACGCATCCGAGACGTCAATGTGCTGAGAGCCAAGAAGCTCGGTAATCAGTTACTGCGCATGTGTACAACCTTCCCCTCTTGCCTCCCTGATGCCAAAAGTTCCCAAGATTTTCGCACAAATGCGTGCTGCAGCTAGGTGTTGCGTGGTGATCATTCGGTGCACGATGAAGAAGGGCCACCAACACTCCTACTTACAGCTGTAGAACTTGAATATGCTTTGAAAATCATTTAACAATCTATCGTTGCTTTATATTTTTGTTCTAAAAACTAATTCCACCCTTCTTACGTACACAGATCCAATACCTAATGGTTATTAAATCGCAGGGCAGATTATTTGTGATGCAGCTATCGTGCTGGCACGATACTCCATTCACGTGATCATAACAAGTGCATGTGGTTCGCATGCTCGCATTGTATCCAAGTATATCTTTGTGTAACGTTATTTAGTGACTAATATCAGTTTCTTTATTTTGTGTGAGTCTGAAACGTGTTATAAATTCACTTTATTCAGTGTATGAATAATGTAATATTACGAAAGCTTTAACCAATAAATAACGAATACGGTTAATGAACTTCTGAAAACTGCCTTTTCAAGACACATATTAGAATAAAGGGTTAATATAAAAATGTTAGGGCGAGCAATACCCGATCTAAAAATTGAGAAAAACGCGAAAGGAAGTAGAAATTCTGTTTATATCATGAAGAAACATCGGCGCATGGACTTCATTTTTCGAAACTTTTTCCGGCAGCACGCTGTTATTTTTCGGCATGAGCCGCCACTGGTTGTAGGTAAGTTTTGTAACTGTTATGCCAACTCTTAAAAATATCTAGAGTAATTTAGGGAACTTTCCAACATTTTTAGGTCGCTAAATCACAAATTACTCAGACTGAAGCATCATGACAGTTTTTTATTCATGTATTATTTCAGAGCCGTTTAAAATTTAAATAGGAACATAAAGTAAACAATCTTATTACTAATAAAAAACATTGATGTGCATTTTCAGTTTTAATGTCATAGAGTATCTGTCGAGATAAATGAAACTGTCAGCTAATAATAAGTCTTCCTCTAACGTAATAGCAACATTTCCTTCCCTACAAACCACAATTATTTTACCAATAAAATCAAATTATTGTTTTATTAAAATCACTAATATTAAATGGATTAACCGCAATCAATCGTAATTTTTACACTGTGATTCAGGGCGATTGTTATACAAAACAGTGCCTGAACCTGGAAACCACAAAAACACTTGCACTGTTGTGAATACTATTTACTGTTAATTGCTTTGTCTATAACTTCCATAGTTCACAGGTACCCTGCATTTTTTTGTGGCCGCGCCGTGGCCGGCAGTCGGGTTGGCAGGCGTTGGTCCTCTATGGCTTGTTGCGACAAGGGTTTTTAATAAATGAAAGAAAAAGACGTTACTTTCATATCCTTTCTCTATCCTTAGCATTTGTTTTTATATAGTGTCGTCAGGAGTTGTTGCGCTGCTGCCGGCCCGTCCGCGGACACGAAAGAAAGAGACAGATAGATGTCTGGAAGTTTCGTCTTTTCTGATGCCGTATCGATTGTTACCGAACGTTCCACTAATTTCTAGAAACAGTGACTGGAGATATAAAGGCCCCGCGGCTGTCAAAGCGATGCCAGTTGCGAGTTGAGCGTACCGCAAGTGAATTATTACGTTTGTTTACGTGTGGTGAAGCAACGAGAGACTGCGTTTGAGAATGACATGCCTTTATTAGAGTCTGTAAGTTGTGTACAAGGTGTGTTTTTACTGAAATAAAGAGCATTTTAAATTTCTTCAAACAAGACTTAATTCTACGAACCCACAAAGTCACAACAGTTATTCTCGAAAGCCTTTTCTGTCTAAGTAGTTCAAGTTAATTAAAATAAACCTTTACAAAAGTATTTTACTACACATTTCGTTTTAGTTATAAGGGTAACAAAGCAACCCGAAACCTAAAAACGACACTGCATGCAAGCACTAACATTACTTTTCCCATAGCACCATGAAACATGTGAATAGCTACCGCACTTATTACAAAATTTATTTGTAATAACTTGTTTTCATGTTTTAAAGAGACCGTCATTTTTGTCGTGGTTAGTGTCTATGTTTTATGCTTGACCAGTTATGTAAGATTTAGCTCCTTCCGAAAAAATAGAACTTCGAAAACTGTTTCCAGGAAATTAAAGAGATACGTTTTATCTGAAAATATATTAAATATGTGATATTTCAATCAAATCCATGAGTGCCATTTCTCAGAAACAAAACGAAAATATACTGTTCATTTGTTCCATGTTGGAGTGTAGAGATTTTGTTGAAAATCTACTTGTCACATCTTTAAAAGTTACTGAACTCAATGTGTACTTAGTCACCATATTACTTTTGATTGATGCTGTTTACAAACACAGACTTACACACACGTGCACGCATACGATTTGGATTCAAAACCAGACACTTTTGGAGAAATCTGGACATCACCAATATTTCCTCTTACCTACATAGAAGATAATAAATAAGTGGTTAACCAGAAATATTGATCTAATTATTATTATTATTATTATTATTATTATTATTATTATTATTATTATTATTATTATTATTATTATTATTATTATTATTATTATTATTATTATTATTATTATTATTATTATTATTATTATTATTATTGTCGTCGTCGTCGTCGTCGTCGTCGTCGTCGTCGTCGTCGTCGTCGTCGTCGTCGTCGTCGTCGTCGTCGTCGTCGTCGTCGTCATCATCATCATCATCATCATCATCATCATCATCATCATCATCATCATCATCATCATCATCATCATCATCATCATCATCATCATCATCATCATCATCATCATTATTATTATTATTATTATTATTATTATTAATTATTATTATGATGGTCATCATCAGCATCATCATTATCTTAATGGATTTGCATATGCCAACTTGACGGTAGGAAATGCACTTACGATTGCAACGCTTTTAGAATGACATTTTTATCGTCAAGCATCCACAAATCACGAGGTTATTATTTTATTTAAAGGACTTTACAGCTCTTTGGCTAATGGAAACGTGCCAAGAGCGGGTATATGCGTTTATGCGTGCTACGGAGGCTTGTTCGAAATTTATATCAAGGGGTTAGGAAAAGAAAGAAAAAAATGCTAAAGTGCTAAACACAAGTGGAAAAGCTGTATTCATGGTAAAGCACTGAATGCAAATGGACAAGCAAAGGGCAGCACAATAAAATGCTGAAGCACTCCACGCTGACGTACACTTCCGCTGCTGGCGGGTTATGCGCACTTTTATTTTATTTCCGACCCAGTCTTGAGTACAAATTTCAGAAACCAAACTCAATTTTCCGCAGGATGTTCCATTTTACACGGCTCGACCGCAGGGTTGTCGTCTGAGAACTGCAAAAGAACTAAATAAATACAGTCTCCCTTCATGGCATGAAAATCTTGAACGGCGGACCGAGAATAAAATGAAACTTAGGCTTTGCAACAGATGTACGTTTAGAATTACATTTTAAATGTCTCTCTGATTCTGACATGATTATGTTATACGCTGTGGCACTTAATATTTCCTCTGGAAGAGCTATATTTAAATCAGGAAACTCCCATGAAATGTTGCAATATTGAAATGATGTACGTACTGCACTCTATCTTACGTCACTAATTGAAGCGGTCAGAAGTGAAGTTGCTAAGTCACTTTTTCAAAAGTGTGCTGTAGAGCTGCTGAAAGTTTTCAAAAGTAATTTTAAGTATAAAATAGTAATACAAATGAAAGAATTTTATGTGATGGTTCCATTTGGAGGTACAAAGTACTGTTTTGAAGTGTTTCTCACGGCTTGACATATTTAACAACTTTTAAGTTAAAATGGATGAAAATTTGTTAAGTACCTTGACTTAACAGTTTCTGGTTCTTAATGTTAGAGTTTTTCCATTATACAATATTATACTATGTAGCCATGGATAAACTATTACTTTATTTTCACCAATGCATTCAAGGACTAATCCAATATGCATTTCATGGATTGACATACAACAATCATCAAAACATCACTCCATCTCTACTACATCATCTTCTACCTCTCTTTCATAAGTCATTGTGTCATAAAATGTGGTACCTTCTGGCAGAGTGACATGTTTCAGTAGTGGATGAACATCGTAGTAAATTGCCTTCTTAATCTGCTGAAGCCTAACTTGTGTTTTTTTCGCACTATCACATGCCTTGTGTAAGGTTTGCAGCCTTACTACTCTCCTCAAAAGAGACTGGATACGATAACGTGAGGAAGACATTGTGGGATGAACTTCTGGCACACATCCTCTTTGGAAATACACACCCCGGATTAAAGTAAATCCAGGAATACCTCTTACAAGGACATGGTCGAGGGCATCTTTGAAGTCAAAAACTTCAACAACTGGCGTGCCATCATGTTCCCCGTTATCGGTCAGTGAACGTTTGACATGGACTCAATGGGCTTCTTCTGTAGTGAATCTCTGATCAGTTTCATCCATGTGGAAGGGACTAAGGCTTTATCCATTGATCGTTTCTTCTTCTCAGTATCGCCAAAAATTCTGTCAATAGGCATGAAAGAGTGCTGTGGTATTAGGAAGTACAGATGAGCTTTCTGAAAGTGCACTTGAGGAATGTCTAAAAATATCTAGTGTCTAAATGTCTAATCTAAAATGTATCAGCAACTGATATCAAAGAGCTTGAGTGGCACGATGTAGTTGCACCACCAAACGGCTAATCCGGCAACTACTTGATTTAACATCTAACTCGAAAAGGCTGACAACTTTTATTTCTGAAATGGATGCCCATTCAAGGTCACAATGTGTTCGACCTAAGATCTTCTGATCCGCAAATCTTTTAGCACTATTACAGAACAGGTATTCAGAGTACTTATCGCGTGTTTTAACATGATTTCTCAAAAACATTGACTTAACAACTTTTGAATCTGAGTGCTTCAATTACGTGATCAATCTAGATCAGTGGTGCCACTGAGGGGAAACAGGATGGTTGGTTACATTTTCCGCCTCCTAGTAAACCTTCGCAGGTGACATAATAGATAATGGGGTACGGAAGAACGTGCGGAAGATTCAGTGGCGGGTTGTTAAACAATTTATTAATATTTTTATGTGTATAATGTGTATTGTGAATTATACTTTTATAGCTACATGTTAATAATTATTAGTTCATAATTTAAGTGGAGTTGTTATCCTTCTTAGCTATTAATTTGTCGATGTAGGGCTCTATAACAGAACAAGTTGACGGTCAGCAGCTTACTTGCATTTGTTTTAAAGCACAAAAAGGTGTAGACGTACCGCAACAGCAAATACCAGTCATCTGTTCCCCAGCCCCCCGTGCCATAAGCGACAAATTGAAGAAGGGGAAAAGGTGGGGAGTCACCCTCAGTGACACTCGATGGCACCTCTGATCTAGATGCATCTGATCTAGATGCATCTGATCTAGATGCATCTGTTAGGAAATACCTCGTAGCTCGATGTGTGGATGACAATTGGCTTTCTAGGTTTCATCCCTGCACCATACCATCCTGCGCTGTTAAGTGTTTACAGAGGCCTTAGTTCTAGGCAACTGTATACATCTGCTTCTGTGACGGAAAGACCACGCCATAGATACATGGCCAGAGGTCTTAGAGCCAGGCAAATGTATCTCTGCTTCTATAAAGAGCGGATAAACATTTGCATGAACCTTTTTACCCAATGTTCCACAAAACAGTTTTATAAAAGAATACTTCATTTCTCTTTAATTTTATCCAAGGTAAATACTTACAGAAATATTTCATATTACCAATTGTGGTTACAATTTTAGTGCAGTAGCCTTAAGCTGTGTCGAATATTTTAAATACTGATCGCTTTGGATGACTTTGAGTAAGAAGAAGAAAGGAAGAAAAACAAGATAATTCAGTACGTCTTACAGAGTAGTGAAAAATCATTCAGAATGAGGACTAAATAGACTATTCGCAAAAAAAGTTTAAGCTATTTTATTTTGTATGCAGGTATCTAAAAACTACAATATTTGTAAAATGTTAGAGCGCTTGTTGTGAAAATGAAAATGTTAAGGTAAGTTTGTGATTTCGTAATTTTCTTGAAAGTCTTCGTTTTACATACCTAGAGGAATTTGTTATTTAATCACTTCCTTAAAAAAAAACCTAATGTTTCTCCGACATATTTGAACATTTTCTGAAAATTGTTTCCTTCAGGAAGCCTCAAAAGATACATCTTCGGTGAAATATCCATAATTTATATCTGGGTGATATACGATACTTTTCCACTAATTTGTCATATAATTTAATTTTCCGTTTAAGAACGCTAATTGTAAATATAAAGGATTAATCATAACCTGAACACAAAAGATTAATCTTCTGGCCGTGGTCTCGAATGAAGTTTTTGTTTCTCATAATTTAGTGAACTTAGAGAGAGAGAGAGAGAGAGAGAGAGAGAGAGAGAGAGAGAGAGAGAGAGAGAGAGAGAGAGAGAGAGAGAGAGAGAGAGAGCTGAGAATTTCTAGTAGCGTCTACTGTCCCAATAGTAGGCACTCAATGATCAGTTATATATAAAGGCCGGGTGGATGTGCGCTCGCATGCGATACAAGTTAGCTGTAGGTACACAGTATGAATGACGTCAGATGTACAGCACGGGTATCAAAAGTGCAAACGTCGTAAACAACATAACGATTATCCTGCTAGTCAAAACGTTATCCTGGCTTTATCTTTGTTAGTAGAAACCTCTCACATAACGCATTGATTATTTTCGGAAGATAATTATATCTTATTTATCCAGAAATTCGACACAAAAATTTCAACATAAATTGCATATTTTCAGACTCTCTGAATCCAAAAAAGGCATTTTAAGAAACAAAAAGATCTCTCTCTCTCTCTCTCTCTCTCTCTCTCTCTCTCTCTCTCTCTCTCTCTCTCTCTCTCTCTCTCTCTCTCTCTCTCTCTCTCTCTCTCTCTGTGTGTGTGTGTGTGTGTGTGTGTGTGTGTGTGTGTGTGTGTGTGTGTGTGTGTGTGTGTGTGTGTGTGTGTGTGTGAAAGCGCGCGCATTACTTAAGTAATTTTAAAAGTTGGTGATCGATTTGTTTTGAAAACTTGCTGGACATTATGCCATGAGGGTTTACACTAAGGTATCATTTGGTCCTGCATAAGACAGTTTTCCATAAGCACATAAATTTAATTTAACCAATTATTGCGGCTATTTTGTACACGAATAATTGAAAACCATAGGTATGTTTACTTCTGAAACTCATTTTATGTAATATGATGCCTAACTTTCTTCGTCGTCCTGTTCCGCTTCATGTATAGGAATTGTATTTGATCTCGCATTATTGTCTACTGACAATTTAAGACATCGGAAGTACTGAGTCACAATCGCGAGTCTACCTCGAAGAAGGGTCGCATGTAGGAGATTTGTTTATTAGCTGGCGGGACGGCAAGACCAGCCACGAGCTAACTCACGAGTTGACTTCGGGAGTTCCGCGCGTAACGGCATTCCTACTAGCAAAAGACCTTTCTAGATGTGTTTCCAGAGGCTTCCCGTTCCAGAAAGATCTACCTCGTCCGGTAAGCATATAAAAGCCGATGCAAGGTCGAGAGAAGTGAGCAGTGAGAGTAGTACAGTGATAGAGCAGTGCATTTGATGCTTAGTGCTTCGAGTGGAGTGCAACTCCGTGGGGAAGGAATCGGCACAGTTGTGCAGCTCACGTATCAGTCGGCCAGTGAGAACTGCATAAAAGTGTGGTACGTTCCAAGTACGTGGTGAGGGGTCGGCAGGCCGTGTAATGGCGCAGGAAGCGGTTCAGTAACGTCTGCTCCGGTTTAGAAATCGCCAGCAATGAAGAGTTCATGAGTGAATATAAGAGTTGTGTTTTGATTCGGCGTTTGGCTCCGAGAAAGAGGTAAAAGTTTTGAGTCGGAAAATTCGCAGCACAAAGAACACGTGCTAAAAGGACATAAACACATGTTGTAGAAACGTTCTGAAGTGTCGTGTTTGTGTAAGAGAAAGACTGATTGTACGTTAGCATTAAACTGGCGATTTTAGTGACACATTACAGTTTGTGTCTTTTGATACAATATTTGAACAAAATTATATTTACTGTATCCTTTTGTACCCATGCTACGTGAAAGTAGCAACGGAGCAGCTATGGCAGTTTATAACCCTGTAATTATCCATCTATTTTGCTGTAAGTAAAATAATATATAAGTCAAGGCTTCGCGGTTAATCAACAGTGTCAGGTTTATGAATGTCGAGTTTTCGGCCATTGTAGACTGCATGGCCGAAAGCTCGATACTCATAAACCTGACACGACTGATCACCCGCGTAGCCTTGATTAATAACGCTTGCCGCGAAAGCTTCAAGTCTTAACAAATATATAAGTTTATATATAGTGAGTGTGTGTGTGGTGTTTAAGGGCCCGTCGACAACAAGGTCATTTGGGCCCCTATATATATATATATATATATATATATATAAACTAACGATGCTTTCGTTAGTTGCATTGTGTGTAAGTAGATATGCACAGAAGCAAAACATCCGCAGCGAAATATTAAGTACATTCAAACACCTATCCGCATTCTCAAGCCCTGAAACTTTTAAGTTTCCATTGCAAAAGGGCTTTGCATAATTTCATTAAGCTAGTTTGTAGTTTATAAAAAGTATCTTAGGATTGTGGACGAGATTTTGAAACTTGGAGTCCATGTTAAAGTAATCAAACGACATTTAACTTTGAGATGCTAATGAGATTTAATATGCTGCATTACAATTTTCATGAGGTGTATTTTGGACTGAGCACTTTACTTCAGAAACACTAAGGGCACTAAAGACCAAGCGCAGATCCATGTTCGTTTCCCTCCGTGTGTATAAAAATACCCAGTGCCCTCTTCTGGTTTCCAGAGGAAAAATAATTAGGCCCACCATGTTTATGCAAAATGTCAAACAAAAGGTTTCCTCCAACCTAAGGCACAACGCGCGCTTTACATAAAATTCAGAAACTTCACCTGTTGAAGTCCTTCATTAGGCAGCGGACATTTAATCTCGGAGTCCTCTGCAGCGTGCAAACTCTATTCCATGTAACTTCGGCCCGAGCAAAGTCATATGCACTAATCACCTCTCATTGGCTGCTATCATATAATACGTAGGTCGCTGTGTGCTACAATAAGTTCTGTTTAAGAAGGTCGTCCATCTTAATTATTTTCTATGAGAAGTAACAAATTAACTTTTTCATAGCGGCATGAATAAAGATTGTTACACACAGAAATTAAATTATTTTAGATGTTAACGATACTGTCAATTGCCAGGATGAGAGATATGCTAGATGGAGTAGGAAGAACTTCTAGGGCATTGTTAGAGGTTTTAATTAAAGGTTGGCCCGTCTCGGTAGCGTAGATGGTAGGGTGTTTGCCTCACGTTCAAAAGGTCCCGAGTTTGAATCTCGGTCAGGGTGAGTTACCTGGATAAGGTTTTCCCGGAGTTTTTCCTTATCCTTACAGACTAAGGTCGGGTAGCTCTAAGCTCCATGGACCCTGGACACATTTGAGCATCATTTCACCCATTTCATTCATCGTCCGATATGACTTAACGTTGGAGGACATAAATTTTAAAAAAAAAAGTCATACATTAGTTTATTGTCACAAATGTCCTTTATAAATATTAAAACTGTAACTATGGCAATTAAGGTTGAAAGTAAATACGATGTCCTGAGATGTCCTGGAAAAGAACTGCCCTTTTAAGCGCATTAAACTGTCTGGGCTGTATATGAACTCGCGACTTCAGAATCAGTAGGCCAACTGAGCCAGCCAGACCAACATTGTGTAACAGTTAATGCATCTGGAGTCTTGTAAATCATCATCAAGTTACCTCTTAGGTTAATGAAAGGACGTAAGTCTATTTTGAGGGAATCTTTATATAGCTTGTCTCACCTAAGGCCTAAGGTGTACAGGGGAAATTGAAGGGAACGATAGCGCGGAGTAATACAGGGTAGTTAGCAGAAAACAAGGTGTAATGTTAAAATAACAAAGTACTTACATTGGACTTCGTTCGTCGGGAATCTCTCTGTTGCTGGGCAGCTTGTCGCTGGCCTGTTGGTTGAACTTGTTCCTGGAGTAGGGATCTTCTCCCACCTTGAGACCGCCTCTCTCCACGTAACCTCTCTCGTCAAAATAGTTCCATGTGACCCGAGGGTCCATTTCGAAGGCGACAATGTTGTCCGAGGCTTGTGCTGGTGGATGCTGGGCAGCAGCAGCTGCAGCAGCCGCGGCTATCAACGCGGGATCCTCAAGCCCACTCAACTGTGAGGATGTGGCGGACTCTTTCAGACGCAAAGCACGATTCTCTTCAGGTACCTGTAAGGGAAAGGAATAGTAACTTTTATAATCTTAAACTTATATCGAATAAGACATTAAACACAAATGTGTTAACAGTCCAGCATAACTTGGAAAGCTGATCATCTTTGAAAGCGAATGGATATATTTACGTTTACTGCAGATTAACTAAAGCTAAAAACGAACTTTTCTTCAAAGTACAATAATTTATAAACTATTACCTGTCTTACTTCACATTGCTCAAGTACAAAGTGAGAGTTGAAAGTGGGAATTGGGGTGGTTTTTAAATCATGATTACTGCTCCTTAAAAAGCCTTTTTTCCTCCAAATTTTGACACAAATAGTGCAAATCTATCCATAAGATGTTGAAAATATCAGTGTAGATACTGTCCAGCAACGCAAAGAAGTCCCTGAAAGGAATGTGCTCTCTTAAACAGCAGCACAAGGACAGCGAATATGTGTGACAGGGAACGCATGCTACACAAGGAGCAGAACCTATAAAAAACATGCGCCTTATTCACTCTGTACACTAAAACCGAAAATATTCACTCACAGAAGTAGAAGCAGTCAGAATGTTTTTGAATGGTCTTTGACTGAACTGACATGGGGGTGTCATAAACCTGTCCAGGGAGGGTGTGGGAACCTTATCCAACCTCGAAGACTTTCTCTCCTGCGGGGGACAGTAGTTTTCTTAAGATTAAACGCATCCTAATATTTGCAATTTTGGCCTGATTAATCAGACAGCTTCTATTTTATAAAATTCAACAATTACTTCGCGGTAAGGATTGAAAAACAAAACGTCTAAACATAGTTAAATAGATACGTAAAATATGAAGCTATTTACAGTGAAAAAAAAAAAAAAACAATTTATAAGAAAATCATCAGTTCTTATAAGATATGTGAAGTTTTAAGTTACAAACTGTTATATTTGTATATATAGTTAAATAGTATTGTAACCTTGTGGGTTCGTAGAATTAAAAGTCCAGTTTGCAGAAATTCCAAAATGCTCTCTTTTTTTCCGTAGAAACACACTTTGGTCAATCCTTAAAATAAGCTGACGTAACATAAACCAACACAATCTCTCGTCACTTCTACACACGAAAACAAAAAAAAGAGTTCACTTTAAATCACAGTCCTC
This sequence comes from Mantis religiosa, assembly GCA_030765055.1. NCBI lineage: Eukaryota > Metazoa > Arthropoda > Insecta > Mantodea > Mantidae > Mantis > Mantis religiosa. Next base: position 155,974,307 of record CM060951.1, on the reverse strand, counting down.
ACTTACAAATCGAGTCCATTTACGACTGACTACTCAACTAACCGCGGCTTTCTTTTATACGTCCATTCATGGTTCCAGAGGTTTGTGGAATGTTCTGTCACAATGAAGACGGTACCAGATGAAAGACGAACTTTCAACTTTATCTGTTTCGGCAAGCATTTTATCTCCGCGCTATCTTTATCTGTTTCGGCAAGCTTTCATCTCCGCACTGCCCTACCTGTCTCTTTGTGCGCGTCGGCCGCGCCTCCTCGCAACAATACGATCGGTGACAGTAAATTGCATATTAAGAACTGTGATACTTATCAGGTCGAGAATGTATACCTATTGGAAATACGAGGTATTTGGTCATCTGATAGTAACTTACTCTTCGTGGTTAGCCAACTACTTTTTGCAATACTTAAAAAAAACGGTGTGTAAAAAGCAACAAAAAATCTAAATTGGTTTTCCATATTTTATTGGAAATTAAGAAGAATAAGAAATTGAAATGTGAACAAACGAAAAGCTACATCTACCTTATATATAGGCAACGCCTATCGTTAATGAATCAATTGTAGTGACACATGTCCTGATTGTTAGGTTATTTGTTAATGTAGCCTAATTTAATCTTTCGATATCTGATGGTTATTATAATGCAGTAAATGTGCAAATCTGGCTTCCACCTCCAGATGTACTGGAGGGATAAAAAGAATTGAATCGCTTTTTAATGTTAACAATATGTCCAATTGCAAATTTAATGTTTCAGTCTATAAATAATTCACACGTTTGTATATTTTGCTGGGCATTTCGTCATTTCCTAGTGGTTCCGTAAGTATTATGCTGTTGGGTATTACGTCACTTCCTAACTGGCACCGTAAGTATTGAGAACTAGAACCGTAAGAATTAATGACCTGTTTCATCCCTGTTGCCATGGTGATTGACAAACTAATTGTAAATTTAGCTTACACAACCAAATATGTACTAACAATCAAATATTGTAAAACTATAATTTTCTTCTATTTGACTGCATCGAATAGAACAAGTGGCTATAAATTTAAAACAGATAGTCTGAAATCGACGCTTAACCTGCTTATATTTTGAGAATTAACATGAAATTTTACAGATTACAATTTTTGGCCAATATAATGATTTTGATTTTTAGGCTAGTAATGTCACACAGAACATAACATAAACTAACTTTTTTTTCAATATAGATTTACTATACAACACTGATGGAGAGTGACTCACATAGAATAAATACTCACTGAAAGCAAGGTGGTAAGCTATGAACATTGCAGGGGCAAAACAGGTAACCTCTAATTTAAAATTTAGGATTTTGGTATTGCAGTGCTGTAATGATATGTATATTCTAAAACGACAAGATCTGGGAAAAATATTCAATGGTCACTAGTGTTTTCCGGTATATATATATATATATATATATATATATATATAGAAGAGTAATAAAATGCATCTAATTTGTTCTTGGATTGCATTTTTAATGAGTTCAGGAAGTATGCAACCCGGAGTGGAAGTGGTCACCGACTCGGCAGAGGAGTAATGAATTTCCTCTTGAAGGAAAGAATCGCAGAAACGCAAATTAAAATACGCTGAAGAGATTTGAAGAAGGCCTTTTTCAACAACAGAAACTTATCTGTAAGATTGTATATTAATTATGAAACTCTTAACTGAATAAACTATTTCTTAATTTGCCGAGCCCCCTTTAACAACTTTGGTCGTGCAATGCTAGGGGTTCCGGGTTCGATTCCCGGCGGTGGGAGTGGGGAGTTTTCTCCGACCAAGATAATTCCCCATCTTCCCCAGAGTCCGGAAGTATGGATGAGAGTCCGAACGTGCGTGATCTAATGACTAAATCTCAAGGAATACGAATTAACACCTTCGATATGTTCCAAAGGAGAACGGCCGCCGATATGACCATTGGAGTTAAAGGCGAGGTACAACTGGAAAACACACGCACGCACGCACCCACGCACAGATACGGATACGTACACGCACACACACAAACTTCGATAGTATCTCGAAATTTAATCGAGAAATAACAGATAATGTTTGAAGCTCATTCACTTTCCATTTTAACGTTCATTTTATCCATTTAAACTACGAAACACACTCTCACTTCAATTCCCACTGCAGTTAGAAACTGAACCCCAACGCATTTTGAAAAAAAAAAAAAAAAAAAAAAAAAAACACAACGCTGAATTCTCGACTACAAAGACAGTATTTTATTGTACTAATAAGTCACATTCCTTTCAAACAGTACGCTTGGCAATATGATCACATGTTATTAATTTCCAAAAAGTGAAGCTTGTGGCATCCCAGCAATTATTAATCATTAGAAGGCTACAAACACATGCCTCGCTCTACTCAATTTTCTTTCATTTCAATTCTGCAAATCATTCTTAACTATATCTTGTTTTTTCTACAGAACAATTGTTTGTTGTGCAGCTGAATCAGTGGACTCGTGTCAGCATTGTATATAAAGTCTGATACGCCTTTCTTTTTTCCGTTCTTACTACATGTGGCATTATAGGCAGTGAATAGTGATGATGTATGGGAAAGGAATATTGGAAAATAAGAACGTTCCAGACCTAAGATTAGGGTAGATACCTCTCCGGCATTTGACATTTATGAGAACTGAGGAAAACTTGGCGGTAAAAAAGCTGTCACGGAGGACTAGCACCAAGTTCAGCCACGCGTCCAAACGAACACTGTGTACAAATTTTCATGTTTTATACTTTCTCCATGCTATACATAAACAGAAAGAGTATCGCATTCCACTCGAATCGATACTGACATTTTATTGGAAAGATATTTACATTTAGAGGAAGAACAAACGATTTCTATGAGTGTGTGCTATTTTTAACGGCATAATTTGAAAACGCCAAATAAGTTAAATGCCATTATAAGTGTTTAATTTCAGCATCATACAAGCATGCGACACGAAGACTGCGTACTTTATGTTACAGTTAAATGTGGCATTTTTTAATTCTCTGTTTTCAAAAGCAGTTCTAATAATTTTCTTTAAAATATATGTTTCATGGAAATTAACCGAATATCTTGAATTTTCTGTAGCTCCTCTTCACTCTGTATTACTTTTCATAACCTCCAAGGTGGAAGAAACAAGAAAAGACGTCAACCTGGTTAAAATATATATTTTTACATTAAATATTCTTTTTGTGGAGTTTACCATTTCCGAGGTATTCCTTGTTATTAGTTTATATTTTAAAATACTTATACTATTCTCAAAGGAAAGTGCATTATTTGCTTCTCTCTATTTCCCTAGTCATGCAAAAAGAATGCAATTTCAAAGCCATCACATAGCGGACAGCTCTTGAAGGGTTTGACAATTGCTTCAGCCTACTTTATTCCCGTATTGCTATTCTATCCTGATTAACGTAATATAAATAGCAGAATAAGCTTTTGTAAGAATAATATGATACAGAAAATGAATGCTTGAATGCGCCATTTGTGAATGTAGCCGCTTAAAGTTTAACGTCTTTAACATGGTAGATGATTTCGGAATAGGTGAAACAATGCTCAAATATGGTTGAGATATCTAGCGTTAATTACAGAACATTCTTCTTCACAAATAAAGGGACTCCTAAAGAAAACCTTACCCAGGTTCAACTTCGAGACCTATTGAATTTAACCTAGACATTTTACCGCCTCACTAAGGTGGTTGGCGACAGAAGAGCAGGCCGAAAACTCGCACTACCGTTAAATGTTAAAAAAGAACCTCACTGCATGTATGGTTGGCCGTGGTATCTGAATGCTCTTTGCATGCCTTAATGAAAAACAAAGAGCGGACATAACATTTCAAAAGTGTGTAACTTAAAATTCCAACCAACAACAGGAAATGTCTGGTAAAAGGCCAAAGCAACAAAAATGATATAAAAGTAATTTAACGCACACTGCATATTTTAAAACGCTACATATTTTCTCTGAGATGTAATTTTTGTCTGTCTCTTCGAGTTTCACAGTTATATAGAAATAAGCGAAATCAGCCTAATATAGAAAAATTTAACATGAAATTTAACATTTCATTCCACTTCACAATACGGCAGCATGTTAATCGAAATCCTTCTAACAATTTGCAAGAAAATGAAGATATCCAGAAGTGTCCTGGATGTAGCATCCTTAGAAGTTGGTAGGCTTAAGTTCTTTAGGTTTCATTTGACTTTGTTTCTTTAATTATGCTGTCGGTTATATCTAAAGCATACACACGCGCGCGCACAGACACACACACACACACACACACACACACACACACACACACACACACACACACACACACACACACAGACTCTCTCGTTCACCAATTTTTCATTTTTTTAAATTGTAACGAATATCCAGTTGGAAATTCTTGTTTTCTGATATGACTATTAGTAGACCATGTAATGAAAATATAAAAAAATATATATGTGTAATTTTGTGATTAGCCGTAATAATAATTGTATTACGTTTTGTGATGACGTAGCAGTAAATCGGTCAATCACAAAATTAATAGAGGAGTAACGATAGTTACGGAAAATCAATAATCTTGATAGATATATGTTCTTTAATCTTGTTTCATGACGATGGCAAAATGTCGCGGTGAGCATAAAAGTTTTATAACAGAAAATCAATAATTGTCAAAAAGGGTTATTCGGTATTCGTAATAGTGATGAGTGGACGTGCAAAAGTAAGGAATTTTAAGTAATTAACAGAAATTATATTATAATTGAAAATAAGGATTTGTCGATATTTTGGAGGTAACCTGCAGTGATTGATTAAGAAAGAAAGTTCGAGTAAAATGTAATACAGATTATACAATTAAATAATATATTACGAAATCGGAGTCATTTAAAATTTTATTTCTGTCACTAGAAATCCACTCCTGAAAACAGATCTCATGACTTATTTAATCAAATTCAATTCAGTCGATACAATTAGTGACCTGAAGAAACTGAACTGTACAAACTGACGATATGCGAAAGAATTGTGCTTGCAGCGAAGAAATACCGCTACATATTTCGCCCGAACCTGTGGCTGATTAAGCTGGAGAAAATAGCGCCACTCAGTTTTGTTTTGTTTTGTTGTAATCTACGTCCTCCAACGTTAAGTCATATCGGACGATGAATGGAATTGGTGAAATGGTGCTCAAATGAGCCAAGGGTCCATAGAACTTAGAATTACCCGACATTCATCTTTCAGAACAAGGGAAAACCTCAGGACAAAATCCTTATCCAGGTAACTCACCGTGACGAGATTCAAACTCGGGACCTCTTGAACGTGAGGTAGACAATCTACCATCACGCTACCGAGGCGGGCTGTTATTCAGTGGACATGATAATGTGTATTTCCAGCAAAATCTCAATATTGAACTTTTGAGTGGAATGCAAAGCATATTCTATCTAATGTAGTTGAATGGTATAGAAAGAAAAATATAAACCTTTTAATATAATTACCCTAGGTCCTTTTATCTGTAAAACTCTTAATTTAGCAAATTATTTTTATATGAAATTATAACTGTCCCCCTTGGTCATAAACATAAAGTCGCTTAATATATGTTATATCAAAATAATATTAGGTTAGCATAGATATTTTATACTGATTATTTTGCATCGAAAGGAAATACACAGTTATTACAGCAAAATACATTATAGTAGATGGGGCATATATATATATATATATAAGAAGTGTTTGATGGACTAGAAATATAGATGAACGGAGAAACAGAAATATGAGGTCCCTCAAGGTTGAGAACAAAGGTCAGTCGGCTTTCTTCATAACAAAGTTCACCCCTAGGAACAAAGCCTGCGAACCATGTGGAGGGTCGGTATGTCACCCTGTACGCTCTTTCATGCCAATACGTACGTCATCGATACAATAGAGTTGTATATTATCCGAATTCCTAAACTTTCGCATCGTACGTGCTTCGGAATTAAGTGGACGCTGTGGGAAACTTTCTACCAACGTTCGGTCATGCGCACATACAACATTCGTACGATGGTTAAAACTCGAAATTGAAACCAACCAATTAAGGTTTAGAACTTACACACGTGATTCACACAAAAATTCAAAATGTAACGATAGAGGGGGAAATCCAGATGATGATGGATTCATGATTTTGATAACAGAGACTCTCTCTCTCTCTATCTATCTCTCGGTCGGGGTATAGTGAAGTCACGTCATACATATAAGTGCGGCAAGAGTACATCGAATACACAACACATGGATTCGTGAGTTTGATAACAGAGACACACTCTCTCGCTCGGGGTATAGTGAAGTCACGTCATACATATAAGTGCGGCAAGAGTACATCGAATACACAACACATGCATTCGTGAGTTTGATAACAGAAACACTCTCTCTCGATCGGGGCGTCGTGAAGTCACTTTATACATAAGTGCAGTAAGAATACACTGAATACACAACACGCGTAAAGAACTCTATCGTTACCGCCAAACACATCACATGAGTCTGCAAACAGCAACTTTCCAGGTGGCGAGTGAGGTAGCTGATTATAATTGTGAATAAATCGATCATGGAACAGTCGAGGTGTTTTCTTCGCTAATCACACCACACCCAGTCAGGACGTATCCCACAACCTGGAACAAAGAAGAGAGTCCACGCAGAGCGAACCCCGAGGAAAACCCGACATGTCGAGTAAACCTCCTATATCCGTAACCGTCACACGTCACCTTTCCTACTTTATGAGGTGTTGAGTGCTGGGAGGACTCAATCAGGTTCCTAACGGGCAAGAACCGCCTCAAAATGCATAACGAAGAATGAAATGCTACCTAAACTTCGTGAAACGTAATTTAATTTAAACGCTGACGTAATAAACATTCCCTTTTCACATTTTATCGTAATTGGATGAACTTTGAAGTTCTACATATCGTCTGTAGGATGGATGGACCAATGTTTTATATTCACAGTAAATCCAACTTAGCCGTTCAGAATGTAATCAATTGGCAGATATATCATTAAGACAGAGAACCTACGTGTATGTTGGAACCAAATGTAATGTAGCTTATTCTTCCTGGAGTGTGTCATTATCTTTTATTTTACATTATTTTATTAATACCGATTATTCACCACTTTCTCTTTAGTAATATGTAAATAATCCACAACAGCATTGCACAAGATTTACATTAGCAACCTATGGAATGAACAATTGACTGTAATGGATGGGAACTTTCGGAAGACAAATAATATTACAGTTTAAATGGACAAAGGTTTTAAATAATTTTATATCAGTCTAATTATAATGAGATGACAGCATTTACACGCATAAAAACATTTTGGCATTAGTATACTACCATTTCAGAAATAAGAGAATACGTTACCTTATATCTCTTAAACTTGAAGTAGTACTTTATTCTGTGAAACGTCGAGAGCTTCTTGGATGGGATTCTGCTCGCTGACGTTGGACACTCTTGAGTGACAGTATGACAGATGTTGCACTCAGGATGGGCTATTTTATTCAGTATATGGGAATGTGTTAACCTTGTGTGTGCAATCTAGTGGTGACAACCTGACTTTTCCGTGCCAATTTCTGTTGCGGATAGTGTTCTGGTTAATTTGTGTACTGTGCCTATTGGTTTGCAGAGTTTGTGTACACTTGGTATTTTGCAGTATCTTTGTGAGATATCTGATCATGTCCTGTGACTTTTGCAGTTTTCCTGCTGGGAAATCTATTTGTTCTTTGTTTGAAATACTCTAATTAGAAGTTATCCACACTTACAGCTATTTTCCACCTAGTTTCAGAAAGCAATGTAGACAATTTATGACTTTTTTGGATTAATTCATATGCAGAGATTTTTTTTGATCTTGTATACTGCATTTAGAATCACCATGAATGAGGTAAGAATCATTTTTTTAATTCTTTTATTTAGAATCGCTTTAACAACTAGGTCATATCGCGACTATTTTGTATAATACAGTATATACAATAAATTGGTTACGATTACTTAAAAACAACTTGAAAACAAGTAACAAATCACTATGACAAAAGTATGCAGTATCTATAAATCGTAAGGACAAAGTTCTGAATAACAATCTGCAGCACAGTAGTATTTAGGCAATCAATTTATTGTATAATATCATGTATATTCTTAATTGGTATCCAAAGAATTGGATTTTGGTATAAAACTTTGTATTTTCGTACATGTTTGAAGTTAGATGGCATGTTCAGAATGGTGGATAAGTCTCCAGAGATGTGATGAAGCTGTCTTTGTGGAGCGTATCCTTGCATTCTGACAGGAGATGGTGCAGTAATCAGTTTTATTTGTCCTGAGCGTGTGTTGTAATTCTTTTTGGTGGCACGTTACTCAACCAAATTGGAAGTGAAGAGATGGAACGTGTCCAGCATCGTGTGATGCTGGGCATAGCTATTACAATCTGTGATCCATCGGTGTGTACCTGTATACATATATTTGTGACACTAACAATCGTGAATTCATATACATACGAGGGCTGTTCAATAAATAATTATCACAATTTGCTTGACACTGTACCTTTACTCATCCTCATAATTTTGATGATCCTTCTCAAATCCCCCAAATGGATGCACTTGTCCCAGCGTTTCTGCCAGTCTTCAAAGACATACTGGGAACCATTTTTTGAGAGATCCTTCTAAATCGCCTCCGCAGCCTTCATCACTTCCTCTGATGATAGATAATGCCTCCCACGAAGGCGTTTCTTCAAGTTAGGGAATAGAAAAATGTCGCATGGGACTAAATCCGGACTATAGGGAGGGTGAGGGGTGCACTTCACGTTGATTTTTGCAAGATATTCAGCAACAACATTGGCAATATTCGGTCGCGCATTATCGTGGTGCAGCATCCAGCCTGCTTCACGGAAATGTAGTCTTTTGCGCCTGATATAGACGTGCAATGTTTTCAGAACATCCCTGTAGTATTATCCAGTTACTGATGTGTGTGCAGGTACAACATGCTGATAAACCATTCCATGAATATCAAAGAATGAGATGACCATAACTTTCCCAGCAGAAGCAACCACTTTCGCTTTTTTGGGAAGTTGGTGATAAAGGAGATTTCTGCACTGAACTTTGCTGTTTGCTCTCAGGATCAAAATGATGTAGCCAAGTTTCATCAGCAGTGATTACATTTGAAAGAAACTCCGGATCTTCCTCTAACATCAACTTTAACGGCATGTTACCTCCATTGCTGCAGTAGGCGATACTGAACATGTCTGAACTTGCCTGATTCTCACAGGCGGGAACCAGGAGTACCAACAATGACACTACTACGGCGTGTTTGTTTCACATTAAGCTAACAGAATATAATAAGATTGAATTTTAGTTAAAAAATTATGACCGTGAAAAAAATTATAACCATTCTTTATTGAACAGCTCTCGTATATACTAACATGACGATTGTTAGTCTCACAAAAGCTTGAGAACGGCTGAACCGATTTGCCTAATTTTGGTTTTGAAATATTTGTATAAGTCCAAGGAAGCTTTAAAAGGTGAGAAAAAGAACCTGAAGTGATAATGGACCGGGTTATTAACTAAATATAAAAGTACACACTTAAATTTTTACGGAACACATACACATTTTCTTTCCAACACACAAAAGCATTACAAAGTAGACAGACATTCCACTCTTTGCGAAAGTCTTAAAACTATTTCACTTGCTATATTTTATTAAATAACGTTTATTGTTATCAAAACTGAAGTTTTTATGTTACATGATGATATAAATTTCGAATATTAGGTACAAAATTAATTTCTGAACGCACTAATAACACTAGAAGTATTTGACCGCAGACAATTGTTGTCAAATATTGGTGAATTCTTATCCGTAGTTAATTTATCTCCATCTTAATCAGCCACACGTTCGGGCGCAATTTGGTGCGGGATTTCTATGTTTGAGATGGGATGCACGTTGACTTTTCGAAGACCTACGTCGGGAAGCCAGATATAACAAGGTTAATTCGTTGTATTTTGATTTGTTTCTTGATGATTGTGCTTGGTTAAATAAGAGTCATGAGAATCTTAATTTCAGGCGTGGTTCGGAATAAAGTTTCGGAGAAGTCAAATTTTGTAACAATTTAATTGTATTATTTGGATTAAATTTTACTTGAACTTCCTTTCCCAGTCACTTGCAGGATACTTCCAACATATCGATAAATTCTTACTTTGTTATATTTAAACAGTTCCAACTATTACATAAAAGTTCTTGATCCTGCACCACTATTCATCACACTCACGATTATAAATCCTCTACAAGATTATTGATTTTTCGTAACTATGGTTACTCCTATCTCAATTTATGTGATTGGCCGATTTAATTTCACGTCACAACATTACGCCATACAATTATTACTACAGCCAATCATAAAATTACATATATTTTTATAAATTTATAAACTTTTCATACCTTTTCTAAATATAACTCAAAACTTCTTTTACAAACCTTATAATTTGTGTTTGTGAATTCCTGAATGTGAACTGAATTGACAAAAAATTAATTGAATTCCTTTGTAACTTTTGTGAAGTTCGCGGAAACCTTTCTACTATGCCAAGGAGAAGACGACCTGACCTAGGTTGTAGAGGTCAATCAGATGTGCGACGAACCACGTCACGTGCCGACCGCAGATGAACTGCGAGACGCAAATAATGCTAATATTCGTGTTGGGATATCAGAATTGCGTTCTAGAGTGTCTGTTGTTTTCGTACAAATCAGTTGATACATTTATAAATCAGGATGACATAGTCAACTTTCCCACAGGGATTGTAAATTAATTAGAATTACCTGAGCTCCCACCTCACAATTTTAAAATTAAAAGTAGGATCAGTTGCAATCATGCATCTTAACATTAACCAACCACGGCTGTGAAATGGAAGGAGACTAACTGTGAAAAAGCTAATGAATAACGTCATTGAAGCAACAACCAGCAAAGCAAAGTACAAAGGATAGGATATCTTGATCCACGTATTCAAATGATTCCAACAGATTTACTTTTGATTTTAAGCATCTACAATTTTCTGTGAATTTGGTCTTTTCTATAACCGTAAATAAACCGCAGGGTAGTCGTTGGAAATTTGCGGAATCAATTAAAAGTTTCTCTCTTTCTCTCATGGACAATTACACGTCGCATGTTTGTGCGTTGGAAAACCATCATCTTTATACATTTACGCAGCACAAAAAAGACAAGAAATGTTTATCAGAAAGCCTTTAATTGATTAACTTAATTGTAACTGTGTTGTATTTAAACTTCATCCCCAATTTAAGAATAAATAACTAATTGGAATGTTTTATTTGTATAGATAAGTGTATATAACTCTTATTGGCGGTACGAAGTTCGCCGAGTCAGCTAGTTAGTAATAATGTGATTGCTTGTTCTGAAAGTATTTGTATATAACATTATTGGTTTGGCATATAACACATAGGACATTCCCACGTTTATTTTAGAAAGTATTATTATCCTGTTTAAGGGAGGAAATGTAAGGGAATGGTGAGTGCATCTCCTGGAAATCCCATTTCAGTCTTGGTGCTAACGGCATTGACACTTCTTTGATTGATATTTTTGGTAAATACATAGATTTTTAGTTCAGAACTAGGGGCATAAGAATTCTGTATAACACATTGAAGTGAAGTTTTATATATTCCTGCTTCAAGTAGGGTTTCTCTCTAAAGAAAAGAACATTGCTTCTTATAGCAAAGAATAATACAGAGTGATTTATATAGAACTGACACATTTTTTTCATTGTTTCAAAAGGAATTGTGCTAGCGACATCTTATTATACCTAAAATGTAGAGGAATTTTGGGAAATTATTTATCTGTAGAGAAAATGTTGGAAATGTCCTTCATCCTCCATAAGGCACAACTCAACACGTCGTTCCATGTTACTGGCCACTCGTTGGAGGACTGTGTTGTCAATAACTTAAATCTCCTGTGTGATGTTGTGCTTCAGATTGTCCAATATCTAGTGACGTGTGGCGTAAACCCTGTCCTTTAATTAACCCTATAGAAAGAAGTCCGGAAATCTCGGTGGCCACAGACTCCTGGAAATTATCCAGACGTCAAAGATACTTGCAATTAGCTCCATGGATTCATTTGATGTATGACATATAGCGCCATCTTGCTGAAAATATCCTTGACTCAGCTCTGAATCGTCCAGTTGCTCAACAAACTCCATAAAAATCAATCGGTACTCTGTAGTGTCACAGTCCGGTTAAAAAAAAAAAAATGGTCCCACTATTCTCTGTGCGGATATTGAGCACCAAACTTCGACTTTAACCGGGTGCATAGGTGCTTAATGGATGACATGTGGATTTTCGATGATTCAATGGCCTGAGTTCTGAGAGTTCTCATAACCGGATAAATGGAACCAATCTTTATCTGTGAACTATGTGATGGACAATATGACAGGATTTTGCACAATGAATGTCTGAAGCCAACGACAATAATTCAATCTTTTATCCTTATCTGTTTCCTGTAGCTGATGAACAGCTGTAACCCTATATGGCTTTAAGCCTCACTTTTGCAGCTCTCTGACACATTGAGTAAGGTTTACCTGTCTCCTGTGACAAACGTCTTAATGATTTTTTTTGGGTGACTGCTCCAATCGTGCTCTTACGTCAACAACAACCTCGAGAAGCCTAGATGAACGTTGCTTGCCTTTTTCACTCATCAGAGATCCAGTTGTTTCCAATTTGTTTACCATTCCCAGTATTATGTTTCTTTTGTGAGGATTGCGAACACCAAATTCTGTCTGGTATGGCCTTTGAGTAGTTGTAATTGAATATGTAATCCAGTATTGCTTCAGAATGAAGAGTCGTTGATTTAATATGTACTGTATTTTCACGTTGATTAGAACAAGATATATAAAACAGCTGCCAACAATAGCAATTAGGAATAACACATAAACATCCGCGCATCTAAGGTCAAGGAATCGAACTCCAGAACATTTGCTTAATTTGGTGCTAAAATTGGGCCGTTGAATGAATTTCCAACGGAATAATTAAAGAAAGAAATGTGTGAGTTCTATATAAGTCACTCTGTATTTTTGCAGTATTCATGTGAAATCATTGTGCATGTGTCAAATTTTATAAAAAAAGAACTGGACAAAACAACAGACTAAAATCAGCCGCGACACATTATCCACAAAGGAATAACGTTACATAATCCTCAAGCAAACGGTGCATGGGCAACATGAATATTCTGCAAGCGTAATCTCATACACTAAACGATTTATCATTCTAGCTCTAAACTGATTTACTATGCAGCAACCTTAAGCACCTAGAAATCACAGCTTGCCTCTTCCCTAACTCTAAAACTGAAGTTCGTAAAAAGCTATTTAAACCTAGTCATGACATGTTTGATTTCCTTCTGGTCGTCCTGGTAGCCGATAAAATACCTCGTTTCGCTCAAACATGCCCAACTGTTTTCTATCCTTCCATTTGTTTGCTTTAACATTTTATGGTGTTTGTACGTGCAACGTCCTTACAAAATAAATGTTAACGCAAACATTTGTCGTGTAAATATTCCTTGAGTTACGTTCTACAAACCTACGTCTTCAATATCACGGTGGCTGCATTTCACAACACTCAAAACAAGAAACAACTATTTCTGCCACAATTTCTTTTTCTAACGTTGAGTTAGAGGAAGTAATGTACTTTACCAGGAATTATTATATTCTTGGTTCAGAGGATATAATCTTATAGGTCATCCGGAGTAAAATCATAAAGTATTTTAGAGAAAAGATGCGCCTGAATTTGTGTAAATTTGCACTCTGTTTCAGACAGAGAGAAGCCAGCAGAATTCAGAAAACGAAACACCTCTAAGTATCTACTTTAGATTTTAGTCACGTATATTTCAAGGGTGCCAGATGGAGATACTTTGGAGAATTCTATCTCACGTGAGCAAGCTTTCATATAGAAAATGTTTTCTTATTCTTTATTTTCTAAAAAAATATTTGAGCAATTCTGACGAAAATAATTATTTTGAGACAACAGGTAAACATCTCATAGCAAATAACATGAATATCGGTGAAGTTCGTTTAATGCTAACCGAAAGTTTATAAATAAGAAACAATAACTTATGAGTACAACTTGTTTAAAAATAAAGCTGTGTTTAAAATATTAAAATAGAAATTATATATAATATTTTTATTAATATTTTCAAAACATTGTTACGTGTATGGTTGCGGAATACTTGAAAACATATCAAATTCTCGAATTTTATTATTGAATGCTCACTTCCTGTGATATGACTCGTTTGAACGTTCTAAATTCTGCTGATTTATGGGAATAGCTTATGATATTAGTTTCCTGCTTACTCATGACGACCACGTACAGGTGGCCGGATGCTGACTGAAGTAATCTGAGTCATGTAGACGACAAATAGCAGTTAGGATGTTTTTGAAGAATATGATCCTGCTTAGCTTTACTTGGGGAACGTCTATATAGCTTCTTTGGCGCGAGAATACCGATTTGACAAAATGTCACCATATTGAAAGTAACCGTATTTAAAAACTGCATATTCTGACAGTCGTGAGATTCGAGTGGGTCATTCTAGAGGTTCATACTAGTTTGAGTTATTCCGGAGGTCACGCTAATTTTAGATTCAGGCTCGCCATGCCTCCCTCCAGTGACGCTACTCCACACGTCGTATCCTCTAATCATAAAGTCTATCTAGTCAACGCGAGTGCAGTTGACTCTACCGCCCACTAATGACCGTCATAAATCTATCTTCACACTTCAGAAATGGAACACTGTCGTTGAGCGCCAACAGCAACCCTGATTTTCAGGAAATGACAGTCGCATGTCTACTCCACGTGGAGTCTCAGTTGCCAAAGTTCCAACTTCCAGTTGATCTGTTTCATTACGTGCAGAAATTCGTTGTGTGTCACGATGTGGAGACCGTGGGAGGGAAATGCAGTGGTAAATGCAAATGAAGTAGTAGATAACTTTCAGTCAAGTGAAAATAATTAAAGTGAAGAAAAACGTGTGGATGAATTGAAAAGTGTTGCTGGGCCGAGTTATGTTACTGGAGAAGCCTCAGAAACATAGTTACAAGGGGAACTCTTTCTAAGAAAATTCAAGCACTTGTTTTGAATACATATAAATATGTGCTGAAAAATAATCTAGGTAAGGGGTCATGCAATGAACCTGATAAATTTTGTGTATTCATAGAAATACAGTAAGAAAAATTGTCACGAAAGGAATACCAAAGACGCCGATCAAGTATGAAAACAAAAGGAAACGTTTCTCTAAAGTTTCGATAATTTCACGTGCGATTTAATTCGCCGAGAAATCTATAGATTCTATGCAAAAGAGAGAGCGCCCACCTTAGACGAATTGGTTGCACATTTGCAAGAAATTTGTGATTTTCCTTATCGGTACTGCACTTTGCGCGGTCTCTTAAGGAGCTGGGTTTCAAATACCGCACTTTGAATAAGATAAGGGTTCATATGGAATCCAGTAGAATTGTAGCTTGGCGATATAAGAGGCGGCCAAAGTGCACACGCGTTAACTAAACAGACTTTACACAGTTACGCGTCCTCAAGGTAAGCCCTTATGGGTCTTTGATATAATAATGTAACTGTGAACACAATTTCACCCCTATGTCTCCTCAAGATTTAGGGGGTACATTGTACTTAGGTTTAATAATTAGATTCTAGTAAACTGGCATATTATAGAACTCTGTGTTGTCTCTGTTTATCTGTATTTATCTCTAATGTAGCCCCTACCTCGCTCTAACACTTAGCTCTACCATATGCTCCTACATCCTTCCAGCTATGCTCCTGGTTACAGAGTAGATTGTAAAAACCTTTTTAGTGGATGACCTTTAAGTATACACAATTCTATTCGCAACAATATTCACAATTAAGAATTAGATTTTTCACGGTTCTAGAGCAGAACCAAATCTTTATATGGAGCTGGAATTAATGATAAGGTCAACCGACAATTGAACTATGATAAGTAAGCAATAATCTCTTTTGAAAGCTGTTTTATTTTCATAGCTGATATAGGTGATTCGCGAGATCACAGGTTCATATGCGACGGAAGATGATACATTTTTTCGGGCATAAAAGTCCTTAACAATGCTTCCTCCAGAAGGGAAGGTAAAGCCACCAGTCGCGTGTCGTATATTTACGGCCCGTAAAAGACCTTTAAGTTTGATAAAGCGGCCTTTGAGCAAAATTAAGCGACCTTCACGCCCAATATAGGAGACACAGCAATTAAAGAGCGTTCATAAATAAAAGCTTTATTCTCTAAGGTGGAATCCATTACTGCACCATTTCCCAGAACATCCTCAGCTAGCTTCAAACTTTTATTATCTTGTCTGTGTTAAATAAGTCAAATCAGACAGTCATTCTTCGTACATTGCATTTTTATTCTGCCGCCATACATAAAACGGTATTGACTAGCTTAACTGCCTCTCTCTGTAAGGTTATGTGTACAGAGTACACCGGATCCCCGGATAAGTACAATAATCGCAAAAAGATAAAGTTGAAGTAATAGATGACGTCCTTTAACGGTCTGCTACAGTGCGATCATATAAACCTGAACCACTTCAATAAACAATAGCTTTTGAACCAATAATAAGACACACGTGCAACTTTGTGAGGATCTAATACACAATTGGGAGATTACATTACACTATTTACATCTCAGAGAAAATGTTGGAAGTGTCCTCCACCAGCATCTATGGATCATTTTCTTTGATACGACTGTAGACACTGAAGTTTATATGGGTATCTTCAAGACATTTGTGGAGCAGCTGGATGATAACGAATTGAGAGAAGGTTATTTCTAGCAAGATAGAGCAACGTGCGATACATCTAATGAAACCATGGAACTTGTAACCAGTTTCTTTGATGAACGAATGATCTCAAAAGGTCTGTGGCCCCTCAGATCCCCTGACCTAACTTCACCGGATTTTTTTCTTGTGGGGGTATCTAAAAGCTAGAGTGTACAAGAACAGGCCACGGACAATTGATCTTCTCAAGGAATCCGTTTGAGCCGAAATATGTAACATTGGCGAGGATACTCTCCGTAAAACTTCATAGAATATGGTCAGACGAGTGCAAACATATATAGATGCTGGTGGAGGACACTTCCAACATTTGCTCTGAGATGTTAATAGTGTAATGTAATCTTCCAGTTGTGTATTATATTCTCCCAAACTTGCACGCGTGTCCTATTGGTTCAAAAGTTATGGCCTGATTAAATGGTTCAGGTTTATATGGATCACACTATATAATAGTTCGTCTTCACTTTGATGCGTTTACGTTATTTATTTTATCGTGTGTGCAATGGGTAGTCCCTTTGTAGGCTGCCACATTAGCTCAACTATTTCACGCCACTTGCGACTGTGTACGCTATTTATGTGAACCATTTATGATGGAGTATAACAACACACCAGGTTAAATATATGCTTACATTTTGCAATATTGCATTAGTATTTAATGATCATTCTTAACCTTAAAGTTAAAAAAGGTAGAGATTCAAGCACGTTCTGAGTTTCATCAAAATATTTACTTATTTGAGCTTTCAAATTGCCACAATTGAAGTAATGAAACTCTGCAAACTGAACGAATATTTTAAGTTTAATCTGAAAGCAGAAGTCAAATGTTTATTTGGTACAGCCGTTCATTTTTATTTGTATTGGATGCAAACGATTAAGCGCAACTTACAATACAAACGGAGTTGTTTCGGTAGTTCTTGATCCCCTCTTCTTCAGTTTTCAGTTATTATACCTGCAAGCGAGGGCACGCAACAAAGTGGATAGGCATGTTATCCCTAATGGAACCAAACTTTCGAAACGTTCATATTTTTCAATTGGCTACAATTCCATTTCGGGAAATGGTTGGAGCGAAGGTTTTAATCGTCGCGACCCTCTGCTAAAACGCAGAAAGCAATTTGGACTTTGCTGCTGCACGTTCCAGATATTCCATAACGGTGAACCTGACTTCTTTCCGCATCTAATGATCACGCTTTCATGTAAGCTAATGGTTGAATAACTGTAACCTTACATTTTGGCGATTGTTTCTCCTTTTGAAATTTAAGACAGATACCTAGTACTTCAAAGGTGTGTTAACAGACTGAGGCTGTGCCACTGGAGTTATAAAGATACCAAATACTGTGGACGTGGCCAACAAGCCTAGAAGACATTTGACATTCCGGGTGTGCTGTTAGTGTATCTATTAGGTGCAGTTTTTCCCCCTAATTTAATATTATCAATTAAAGTTTTGTACTTTCTTTACTATGGTAAATTTCATATTGAGATTTTAACATGAAGATATGCTTAAAGAACACCTGAATTATAAAATTCACTTTTAAAAACCTCTCCGTCCATTTTTTCTGTGCACGACATAAATAAAAAACGAAAACGTTGAAGGTTACAGTTGGAAAGTTTTTATTTGTAGCAACATTTTCCATTATCGCCTTGCATTTCACCCTCCGCCTCTTTCACGCTTTTTTATGTTTTTATATATCGTGTAATATATCCCAGAAGATTTTATCTTGATTTTTTATATTTTATTGTTATATTTTATTGTTTCATTGTTTTAGCTTATTGCATGCAGGCTTTTATAATAATTTGGAAATTTATATACCCTTTATTGCCATTCAGTACACTGAAACACTTATGAAGATGAGTAGGAGGGTAATTAATCCTGTTATCCTGGATGTTAAGTTTGAATTATTCTATCCTTTTAATGTGTATAACTCATAAAATGAGAGTGCTGTTAAATATCTGCTATGTACATTATATATCAATAACTTGCCCGCCTCGGTAGCGTAGATGGTAACATGTCTGCCTCACGTTCAAGAGGTCCCGAGTTCGAATCTCGGTCAGGGTGAGTTACCTAGATAAGTTATGTAAAAAACTTAAGCTGCTGACAGTGAAGCAAACTAGGTTATTAATAATAACTAAACACTAGTAGCACAAGGAACAGTGTTTAGTTATTATTAATACCTGGATAAGGTTTTTCCGGGATTTTCCTTTATTCTTCATGACGAATGTCGGGTAACTCTAAGCTCCATGGACCCTGGACTCATTTGAGCATCATTTCACCCAATTCAATCACCGTCCGATATAACTTAACGTTGGGGGTAAATTAAAAAAAAAAAAAAATATATCAATAACTTTCTATGTCCACAAATACTGTTCCAAGGTAAATTTTAAGTTTCCAGTTTCAAACTACTCTACACTTTATGTCGGACGAAGTACGGAAGTGATTTCTATATGGATAATTTTAACGTAGGGCAATTGAATTGTGCTCGTAGTACGCTAGTATTGAAAGAAATAAGGAAGTCTGTAGAGGAAATAAAACTGGACATTTTATGTCTACAGGAGCCCTACACTATAAATGGTTATAATTCCTCATATGTCACAAAGTACTAAGGCAGTCTTTAATGTAAACCCTATGTCGCGTATGATTGTATTAAATAAAACGACAAGGATACCTAAAATCGAGCAATATTGTACCACCTTTTGTACATGTGTGGAGTTATGGTAAAAGGATTTTAACGTAATACTGTTAAATATATATTGTCAGCCTAGTAGAGAAATAGAAGGCACTACGTTAATAAAGGAAGTGTGTCGGGCTTATGGGGACAATCCGATCATAATAACATTGGATATAAATGCTAAATCTAATTTATGACATAGTGGGAAGTTCGATGAAAGAGATGAAAAGGTCGAAGACTTAATAATGGAATTAAATTTAGTGGGTAACCCTCCCACATATATAGGTTTTGCCGATGTAACTTGTAATATTGATATCACCTTTGATCTAGTTGTGTGTCTGCGATTGTGTGCGCGTGCGTGCGCGTGTTTTAACGCCAGCGATTTTGACACAGAAACTTAATTCAAAGTCTTTCAAAGATGGGACAACAAGATTTTTAAGAAAAACCTCCCATATAAAACACTTTTGATACAAAAAAGTTTACGCTTATGTCGTCAAAACAATATATAGATGAGTCAGTTGTCCCTTATTCTCCAGTTTTATGCAATCCGCATTTTACACCCCAACATGAAAACACTGACCCCATTTCGAGGTTCTGCCCACGTTTTTAAGATGGATGTTAAACACTCGATGCCATTAGTACTAATACAGATGATATCGCATCGCCTGTTACATATTCGTAACTAGACAGCTGACGTTTGCACGTCTGCAAATGTCCACTGGAACCAGCGAATACTAGACGGATTGTTTATCTCACACGTTATTAGGTAGCTCAGTTGGAACTAGCGCAAAACTGCGATGTCATCTGTCTGCTGTGACGGTAGTTCGAATCCTCTCTATAGGTATAGGTACTAATTTTTTACCGTGTAATACTTACAATTTGCAATTATTATTCTGAAAACTGTTATTATTTTTATTTTAATTGTTTTATGACATTGTTTGATTTTTCTTTATTGGTGAACTACAATAGATGGTTGTCTGCACCTATAGGTAGGTGCAATTGAAATAAGGATCATTTATACATATTTGGCACAGAAAACATAGACTTTACAGTATCAGAGTTTAACATGGAAGTTAAAAATTATTTTGCAGACATAGAATTATTGTGCTATTAAAATGTCGTTTGAAATTGGTATGCTTTGTGTCGCTGGAATGACCCTTTTTATTCCTGGAATACAGCTCCTCCATCGAAGCAAGTGCTCGAACTGATGACCTTCCTGGGTAGTACACGTCCTCAGGAACTTTATAATTAAATTATTATGAATTCGGTTTCCAAGTTTCGATGAACATAACAAAATAGTTACAATGCTGAAACTCGAACCTGTGTCATTGGGGGTTAGGGTACAGGAGAAGTCATATCCCATTGAGCTATTTCGAGACTTGCCTGAAAGCAGTTCTGGGTTCAGTAGTACGACTGGTATGCCTGGGGCCATACCTTCAACACCTCCCGAGTTCTCGTGCTTGATTTAGCTTTTTAATTAACTTTTAATCATTTGCTGAGTGTTTTAATATTATTACATAAATGGTAAATGCTCTTATGAATGTCAATTGAGTTGCACGAGACATAGTTTAAGCAAAAATGTAAATAAACCGTTGTTTAATAATATGTCCGTTCTGACTGTACACGTCCATGATGGGATGAGGCCTGCCTCTAATTTATTCCTAATTTTTGGCAGCCAACTTCTGCTATAAGTACAAGAATCCGCCATTTACTTTTTAGCTGAAGTTGTTAGTGTACTCATATGATAGATCCATTTAGGTTCATTTTTTTCCGAGAGGTTTACTGAATTACTTTGCCACGTATACTCCAATAAAAAGTTTGTAAAATCGCCTAATAACCGGAATTTACCTTCAGTATTAGGAGTCGTATGTTTTTGAGGTGTAGTTTAGCGAGAAGTACGTTTTGTCCCTTAAACCGCTATTCCTCTGAATTTTGCACATTCTTCTTTCTAAGAACATCAAACAATACAGCTTAGTAAGCGCAAAACTGGACTAAGGCTCACATGCGGTTTGATAGGTGGCATACCTTGCAAACGAATAAGGGGCGGCTGACTCTCCCTTCCACACCAATGCTGGTGCTAGGAGTCGCTCGGTTCCCTCAGAGCGAGGGATCCGAAACATTTGCCTTAGATACCAGGGTTGAGGGGTCGGTACACCACCTGGGATGATGAAGAGATGAATCATGAAGCAATTAGTGGAATGATGGTCGGGGAAACCAGAGGACCCGGAGGAAACCCACCCCAGTGCCATATTGCCCATCACAAATCTCACTTTTCGGTCGCCTGGGATCGAGCCCGGGCCGCCTAGGTGACAGCCAAGCGGTCCAAAGACTCAGCCATACATAGTGACTTTGCGGGTTCGTAGAACTAAAAGTCCAAGTTGCATTAATTCAAAATGTTCTTTATTTCCGTAGAAATACACTCTGTTCAATCCTTACAGTAGCACAATTACGTCACACACACACACAATTACAATCTACCAAGGTCGTTGACTATAACAAAGAGCTCACTTTCGAAAGACGCCAGTTTCAATTACAACTCTCGTTACGACTCTGTTTACGACTCGCTGGCGTGTCGCGATCTCTTATATCTCCATTGATAATTCTAGACTGTTCTAAAACAAACAAGAAACCGAATGTTCTCTATCAATCAAGATGTCACTAGAATGTTCCATTTATCTCACTTTGTTTCGGCAGACCTTTATCTCCGTGCTATGTTGATCAGTTCCTTTGTGTGCACAAGCCGCGCTATCGCGATAACGGGTTCACAACTATATATACTTTAGCATCTTTGAAGGATGGGACAACAAGATTTTTAAGAAAATCCTCCCTATCTAAACCACTTTTTACATGAAAAAGTGTAAGCTTATTTGGTCAAAACAATATGTGTGTGTGTGTGTGTGTGTGTGTGTGTGTGTGTGTGTGTGTGTGTGTGTGTGTGTGTGTGTGTGTGTGTGTGTGTGTGTGTGTGTGTGTGTGTGTGTGTGTGTGTGTGTGTGTGTGTGTTAGGCTTATAAAATAAATGTATTAGGTTCTATAAATACTACAAACTTGATGATGGAATACTGAAGGCCAGTAATGAAATACAGAGTGGTCGATATAAGGCCAGGCGATCCGTGTGTCTATGGGTGCTCCAGCATGCTATCATGGAGAGGGTGTCCATTCAGGGTCATAAAGCGAACCCTCTGTATAACGAAATCACATTGAGGGTCCATTTCTCTCAATTTGAGGGTCACTACGGTGAGACTTCATGCCCTGCATTTCAGCTTTCTTAATGATTACTTCCACCGAACGCGATGTTTTATTATTGGTTGGAGTAATACAATGAATGGCTTTTTTATGTTCCATTTATAGATGGCCTTTAAATGCAATATTCATATCGGTGGCATTTTACCTTTATAAGGTAACATGGCTTGTTTAGCGCGTTTTGGTTTTAGTTGGCGTTAAACTGGCTTCAATGATTAACTGTGCCGCAGCGCATGGAACTAATCATTTATATTTATAGTGGTGTGAATTTAATTATTATTGTCTAATTGTCATCCTTTGAAACAATCTGTACTGCTTCCCGTAGGGGAGGAAATCCGCCCCCTTCAGCTGCCGTGGTGCGGGCGCTGCGGACCCTTAGCACTCCTGGTACCTCTGACGTTACTACAGGAATTTCGGGCCGAACTACCGAGCCCTTCCCGTCGGAGAGTTGTTCGCATTGGGTTGGACTCGAGGGGGCAGTGCCTTCCCGCCACCCATGGGCAATAGGGTACCTCCAGCCAGGCTATGGCCGCCCGGAGGGGGTAGAGGGTTGCCTCATAATTCCCGGGTACTAGCCTGCAGAGCTAAGAGAAGGTGTGCTAGATCACCAGGCGGCGCCACCGAGATCATATCGGTAGTCTTCCCTGCGGGGTTGACGCGCGTAAGTGGCGTATCCACTTCCACCCGTCTTGACGTTGTAGTCGATGGGGAGGGGGGCTTTTTAGACTCAAGGTATTGCCCCATGGAAAGACCCCCGGAGGTTTCTTTGCTCCCGGGTAGAAGTAGGCCCGGGTCCTTGGTCCTACGGTTCCAGGACTAATGGGAGTAGATCCTCTGTACCTAAATAAATCTGTACTGCTAAATTCTAAATTATAATGCATATTAAGTGATAATTTTTTAGTTTCGCTCTAGTGTTTGAATTAATTTAAAAAAAAAGCCAGGTTTACTATGCTTTATGTAGGATACTTTACACCTGATGTAAACCTCTGGGAGCCCGCCTCGGTAGCGTGGTGGTAATATGTCTGCCTCACGTTCAAGAGGTCCCGAGTTCGAATCTCGGTCAGGGTGAGTTACCTGGATAAGGTTTTTACGGGGTTTTCCCTTATCCTGAAAGACAAATGTCGGGTAACTCTAAGCTCCATGGACCCCGGACGCATTGAGCATCATTTCACCCATTTCATTCATCGTCCGATATGACTAAATGTTGGAGGACGTAAAAAAAAAAAAAAAAAAAAAGACCCTCTGGGAGGGAAGAGGGAGGACAGAGAAAGTAAGACAGATGACTGTTAGAATGCTAAGGATATGTATGACTGAAATTTCATGAACATTTTCAAAAAATCACGTTTTTCTCTTTTTAGTCTATAAAATAGTTTAAGCCTTCCTGAATCCAAAAAGTGCTTAGACAGCATCCAAAAGCCATTTTTAAATGCTCTAATGTAGTTTGAAAGTTACCTGAATGCTAGTGGTAGATATGAATTCTAATTCTTTATCCTTGTTTTCTCGCTAATGAAAATTTCAGTAGTTTTATCATTTATGATGCTCCTTGTGTCGCAGGTCTGGTGTTAGAATAATGAAACTTGCTACACACGTTCATAGAGACGCAATGAATAGAAATTGCACTGGGTTTTGTTGTGAGGTGAATTTAAGGACACTTTATTTACTTCAAAACACAAAAATTTCAAATTTTGGTCAAAAAAGCCATATTCATAGCTTTAAAAATTTCTGGAGACTAAAGTTATTGAGACAGAGAAACCTAGGGCAAATTAAAAAAAACGGATGTATTGGGAACCTGTTATTAAAATATTATACCAAAATTTTAAGTAATTTTGTCGCAAGGGTCTTTTTAGTTCACGTAAACAAAAATAAATCAATTTGACCATATTTTCCAGACTATCAAAGTGAAATTGACAAAGTTTGGGCTGTATAATATTTGCAATAAGTTACATTTGTGGTATAAATCTTTAAAAAGCTAGCGTTATTAGTTTAGGATTTCAAATTTTCAGTCATAGGTATCCTTAATTGGGTCAGCAAAGATTGCAAATAAGAGGTAACACCTATTACCTTCCAAGACCAATCAACGTCCTAATGGTTATGACTCACTCACTATCACGTCTGTCTGTCTTCCCTCTTAGATGTTTACTTTAGGACTGAAGTAGTCTGACATATATTATAAGAAAAACTCGCCAATACCTACTGTTTAATTTCATAGGTAGTGAAAATTATGTACCGGCAGTGGAGTTAACTCATATACAGTTGTCATGGGCGTCAGCGTTTTTCTTGTATATTCTATAGATGACCCATATGTTACAGACTGTGTGGAGACTAGAGGAAAATTCAAACTTCAAGGAGTGCTCTACCAATTGAGCTGCAAGGCTAGCCTGGCTGTTGTTGTTGGGAGAGATCAAGAAGAGATCAATAATATGAAGTTGGTTAGTATTATCAAATAAGCGTTTGCCAATAAAGAGAACTTTCAACTTGCCCGAATAGTCCCACCTTTTGCCCAGACCAACGGAGTGCTGGAGGCGTCCACATTCAACAAAATAATTGCCGTTATGTGTAGTGGGTTCCATTTTCTAGGGAACTACCCGCGCTCTCTTCAACGTTTATACGCTTGAAGATCGTTAGCGAAACACGAACCCTACACGCGATACTCCTGTCTCATACATTTACTGTGAAAACTTACTCTATTTCACAAGCTGGTAACACAGGAGTCCAAATCCTGAACTTGATACATGGTCGCTGTGTATCTTATATCTGTTTAACTAATTTTCTTTCTCTGCTGGTATAAAATTACAATTTAATTAAACTAGAACTAATTCTCGTAAAACAAGCTATGCAGTTTTAACAAATAAAAAATACACGTATATATATATACATATATATATATATATATATATATTCTAATTCTATTTTACAGAACTAATTGTTAATAAAACGGATGTATTGGGAACCTGTTATTAAAATATTATACCAAAATTTTAAGTAATTTTGTCGCAAGGGTCTTTTTAGTTCACGTAAACAAAAATAAATCAATTTGACCATATTTTCCAGACTATCAAAGTGAAATTGACAAAGTTTGGGCTGTATAATATTTGCAATAAGTTACATTTGTGGTATAAATCTTTAAAAAGCTAGCGTTATTAGTTTAGGATTTCAAATTTTCAGTCATAGGTATCCTTAATTGGGTCAGCAAAGATTGCAAATAAGAGGTAACACCTATTACCTTCCAAGACCAATCAACGTCCTAATGGTTATGACTCACTCACTATCACGTCTGTCTGTCTTCCCTCTTAGATGTTTACTTTAGGACTGAAGTAGTCTGACATATATTATAAGAAAAACTCGCCAATACCTACTGTTTAATTTCATAGGTAGTGAAAATTATGTACCGGCAGTGGAGTTAACTCATATACAGTTGTCATGGGCGTCAGCGTTTTTCTTGTATATTCTATAGATGACCCATATGTTACAGACTGTGTGGAGACTAGAGGAAAATTCAAACTTCAAGGAGTGCTCTACCAATTGAGCTGCAAGGCTAGCCTGGCTGTTGTTGTTGGGAGAGATCAAGAAGAGATCAATAATATGAAGTTGGTTAGTATTATCAAATAAGCGTTTGCCAATAAAGAGAACTTTCAACTTGCCCGAATAGTCCCACCTTTTGCCCAGACCAACGGAGTGCTGGAGGCGTCCACATTCAACAAAATAATTGCCGTTATGTGTAGTGGGTTCCATTTTCTAGGGAACTACCCGCGCTCTCTTCAACGTTTATACGCTTGAAGATCGTTAGCGAAACACGAACCCTACACGCGATACTCCTGTCTCATACATTTACTGTGAAAACTTACTCTATTTCACAAGCTGGTAACACAGGAGTCCAAATCCTGAACTTGATACATGGTCGCTGTGTATCTTATATCTGTTTAACTAATTTTCTTTCTCTGCTGGTATAAAATTACAATTTAATTAAACTAGAACTAATTCTCGTAAAACAAGCTATGCAGTTTTAACAAATAAAAAATACACGTATATATATATACATATATATATATATATATATATATTCTAATTCTATTTTACAGAACTAATTGTTAATAAACCCGAGTTTCGTTGTTGAATTCCTAATGGACTTTTCGAAGTTTCTTTATTGATTTTTCGGGGTATCAACAATTAGTGCAAATACACATTGATACCAAGTTGTTTAAATTTAAACCCAACAGCATGATAACGTAGATAAAATGAACTACAAATTTAGTTAGCTTTGTTCATTCGTTTTTCGGGTTTGGATATGTAATAATATTAACATAAAGCTACCTTTTATAATTTTCAGTCTACCCTTTATGACCTTTTACTTAACTATGTTGACTGATAGAGCGACGATACATTTATATTGTGACTTTGTGGGTTCGTAAAATTAGGTTTAGTTTGCAGAAATTCAAAATGCTCTTTAATTCCAGTAGAAACACACTTTGCACAGCCCTGACAGCAGCAGGATTACGTAACATACACCAACACAGTCTCCCGTTGCTTCACCACACGTAAACAAAAGAATTCACGTTCAAATTACTACAGGATTATCAGTTCTCAACTTACAACTCGGTACAGCTCAAATGTTTACATAAATCACACACTGCACAAAAACTGCCTGTCCGATTAGCCGCGGCGCTTTTATATCTTCACTCATTGTTCCAGAAATTAGTGGAACGTTCAGTAACAATCAAGACGGCATCAGAAAAGAAGAAACTTCCAGACCTCTATCTGCCTCTTTCTTTCTCTCTTTCGGCAAGCGTCCAACACTCGTCTACACACCAGCTATGGCACTGCCTCTTTCGCCCGCGCCGTCTGGGGACCACCGCATATCAATGCCTCGCGACACTATAAAGATCAATGCATACTTAAAGAGAATACATTATATGTTATTTGTTCCAATAACTTCTACTAATTACTATAAGTAACATTAAATAATCCTAATTTAAATAAAGAAGATAATATCTTCTATGATCGATCTGATATACTTGATGGTGTAATTTAAACCATCTTAATACTATTTTGCTAATGGGTGCTAACAAAAAAATTTAATTTGATGATTAATTAAATAAGATAAATTAATCCCTTACGTCTTGTCCGAAACTGCCACTTTTTAACCTTTGCAAAGTTGTCTCTTTGACGTCAAAAATAACTCCTTTCAGGAACGAAAATGTTACATATGTAATATTGGACAAGTTTTCTTTCAGGGTAGTAAGTGACTTTATATAAAACTAGCATATCAAAGGTTTTATTCTAAATGCTCAACGAAACCAGTTAAGTTCAGCTTTCTACCTCTCAGGATAAATCTATGAATTAGTTCTGCTAATTGCAGAGAGTATATGCACGAGACATTTCACATTCTGTAAAACTTTGCATTAGAAATGAGAAAACAATAAAAAAGAACCTAAAGGCTGTAGCTGTTCCGCGTATACATGAGTTGATTTCGTACGCATGTATTTTCATTTTGATTATGGTATAACAGTTTTACTTTTCTGCCTTTGTTAGCCTCCAAGGTATTTACTTATTTTCATTTCATTCCGTTTGTTATTAGCAATTCTACCAAATAGAAAAAAGCGAATCTCCTTCAAGGAGACTTCGTTTATTTCCTTTGTTTTGAATACATTTCAATATTTATACTTTAATTGAGTACTTCTAGTTAAAAATGTAAATGTACTATGCATGGTACAGTAAAAGCGTTGTAGGGATAGTGGGCTAGAGCGTTGTGGCTTATATCTCTGCCGTAGAATAATACCGGGATCGATGCCACCCTCGGGGGGTTGCAGATTGCAAGTCCTGCTTATAGGAGTACTGGTGTCCAATCAGCATCGTCGGAAAATTGACGACCTGTGATTGGTAGCGAAATTTCCGACTGGGGGTGCGTGATGCTGACCACATCTCCCCGTATCGGTTGGATGAACGCCCACCTCGACCTTGCGTACGTGGGCGTGAGGCCGCAGTTGGGTTGAACGGCTATGGCCCGTTCGCGGACTGTTACGCCATGGGTTACTTTTTGACTACGTACAAGTATAAGTATTGCATTTCATCAAACACTTCGTTTAAAATTGAGTATATAATCTGCATTCCGTATGCTTTGGCCTTTCGAGTCCATACCAAAGATTTTGTCTATTTATATTCTACTTTCCGATTTGTTTCATTTTTCTCAGCGTATGCCCAATAATTGTACAGATACGAGGGCTGTTCAATAAAGAGTGATCACAACTTTTTTGACAACGTACCTTTACTCATCCTAATAATTTTGATGGTCCTTCTCAAAATAGTCTCCCTGAATGCGATGCACTTGTCCCAGCACCTCTGCCAGTCTTCAAAGACATGCTGGAAACCATTTTTGAGAGATCCTTCAAAATCGCCTCCGTAGCCTTCACCACCGCTTCTGATGATGGATAATGCCTCTCAAGAAGGCGTTTCATCAAGTTAGGGAATAGAAAAAGTCACATGGGGTAAATCCGGACTATAAGGAGGTTGAGGGATGCACTTCACGTTGATTTTTGCAAGATATTCAGCAACAATATTGGCAATATACTGCCGCGCATTATCGTGGTGCAGCATCCAGCCTGCTTCACGAAAATGTGGTCTTTTGCGCCTGATATGGACTTGCAATGTTTTCAGGACATCCTTGTAGTACTGTCCAGGTACTGTCCAGGTACAACATGCTGATAAACCATTCCATGAATATCAAAGAATGAGATGACCGTAATTTTCCAGGCAGAAGCAACCACTTTTGCTTTTTTGGGGGTTGGTGATGGAGATTTCCACACTGAGCTTTGCTGTTTGTTCTCAGGATCAAAATGATGTAGCCAAGTTTCATCAGCAGTGATTACATTTGAATGAAATTTCAGATGTTCCTCAAACATCATTTTTAACTACATGTTACCTCCATTGCAACAGTAGGCCATACTGAACATGTCTGAACTTGCCTGTTTCTCACAGGCGGGAACCAGGAGTACCAACAGGAAACTACTACTGCGTGTTTGTTTCACATTCAGCTAACAGAAAATAGGAAGGTTGAATTTTAGTGCGAAAAATTATGACCGTAAAAAATTATGATCACTCTTTATTGAACAGGCCTCGTACAATACTATAACTAAACTTAGCTGTTGTTACTGACTTCCTGAGGCACACAATTTTTTAAAATTCCTATTATTTAACTACCTAAGGTAATTGTAAAAGAAATAAATTGCATTTCTTATAACTCAAACACAATATCCTTAATAGAGTTCTACTACATACTATATTTCATAAAATACTAAGCGTTGCACTTAAGTTACACACCTGCCAAGGATGTGACACGAAGGTTTTCATAAACGAATCCCTCCACCAAAACTATCCCTTACCTGGAACATTTTTTTTTTCGCAAATTTTGACATTCTCAAAAATGACTATAACAATTTTGATTAAAATGCCACATGTTCAAGATATTTTCATGAAATGTATATCACGAATTTTCTGGGAATTTCTGAGAAATTCTCTTCATTCTGGATGACTTTTTGTAAAACTTGAAAACCACAAGAGATTAACAGAATCTTACTATAAAAAGTGCTGCTGTCACATGGGGT
Source organism: Mantis religiosa (assembly GCA_030765055.1). NCBI lineage: Eukaryota > Metazoa > Arthropoda > Insecta > Mantodea > Mantidae > Mantis > Mantis religiosa. Next base: position 155,944,036 of record CM060951.1, on the reverse strand, counting down.
AAATCCGGACTATACGGAGGGTGAGGGATGCACTTCACGTTGATTTTTGCAAGATATTCAGCAACAACATTGGCAATATGCGGCCGCGCATTATCGTGGTGCAGCATCCAGCCTGCTTCACGGAAATATGGTCTTTCGCGCCTGATATGGACTTGCAATGTTTTCAGGACATCCTTGTAGTACTGTCCAGTCACTGTTCAGGTACAAGATGCTGATAAACCATTCCATGAATATCAAAGAATGAGATGACATGTGTCAATATTTTGGATTAAACGACTTCGGAAATATTTCTAGTTGTTTGAAGTTACCGACACTTTTCTCATGTTTTGGGCATACAAAGGTAACGGAATTTCAGACACGTCACATAGCGACTACCTCTTTAAAGATTGGACAGTCGCTTAGTGACTTCTATATTCCCATATTTCCTACAAGAACGTTAGCAATAAAGTAATTTTTACAAATATTTATTTCATTAACAAGAAGTAGATAGAGGAAGAGATGAATAATACAGAATAATAATAAGAATAACAGAGCTTGAATACCTAATTTGATATTTAGAAGATTTCTCGTTTTTAAATTATGCTATTTACAGACAGATTCTCTTTCTCTCTCTCCCTTTCTCTGTCTCTCTCTCTTTCTCTCTCACAAACACACACACACACAAACACACACACACACACACACACACACACACACACACACACACACACACGATCCTTTTGTAAACCAAATGTTTCAGGGTGTCTGAAAAATGTATTTCAAGCGAAATCCTAGTACTGAATTTTCGATATTGCAATAATCCTCTATTTAAATAAGCTAAGAAAGAGAGAAAATAAAAGCGAGAATTAATCCCTGTATCACTTGTAAATACACTTTAAAAGGATGGAATTTCTATCAGTGATACACCATACATTCAGAAAGTTTAAGTATATATTGTATAAGGTCTACTCATTGTATAATAATCACAGTTGACTATGGTGTTCATAAAAATAAGATTTTAAAAGTGATCAAAAAATTAAATTGTAAAATAAGGCATGACTAGCAACGTAGTCATTTCACTATTCAGCTGAATGATCAGACTTTGGAGCTCTGGTCCAAAACATTAAGCAGAACATTAATTCCCTCGAAGGTAAGAACTTACGTGACGTGAACCGACTGTGTTCCTGTGCCATTGTTAAGAAACTGTGCAGCAGCAAGTATACTTTAACGTGTACTTGTAGCTCAAGTGGAATTTGTGGCAGACAATGCGGCGGCAGCGTCTAAGTACTTGGTTTTCCCTTGCCATGCATCCCGTCAGCTTCTACATCCCACAATGTCAACCTTAAATGCTTCATCATCTGCACTGCGCCCAATTTCACTTGCAGTACTTCCTGAATAACAGCTAGCGGAGACGTCATTTACTGAAGTTTTATCTGTTTAACTTCTTTAGGAATTTCAGATATTTTGTACCTTTAAAGAAAAGTCTGATATGTCAAGTGTTTCTAAATGCACTCTTCTAAAACTAGTCTTATAAACGCATTATATAGGTATTTAGATACATGTATGTATATATACATATCTATATACTACATATATATGTATATATGTTTAAATCGCATGTCGCTATGTGATGGCTTTTTGAAATTCCATGCTCGTTGCATTTCCACAACAAAGAAACAAATTACTTTCAAGTTGAGAAAAGAATACGTATTTAAAAATCAGACAAATACATACCAACGAACAGTTAATCCCAAAAAATGTCATGCCCTAACAAGGTAAAATTTTTTGTACAGCAATATTTTGTCTATCCCTTACTTTTATCAGTTATACAATTCAGAATGAACAGGACTTCAGATACTATTTATGAAACAATATCAGCATATGCATTTTATTTGTCACAAAAACATTCAAAATAAATGGAAATTTAATTAAAATCGTTTCAGTTCCTTTAAGAAAACTGAGCTTTCCCCCAAAAATTTTGTATAGAAGGTAGTCTGGGGTGGAGGCATTTTCACTTCGTAATCTTGGAAGAAGTCCAACTTATATACCAACTTATGTATTAGACTGATTTCCTTTTTTAGTTATGACGTTTGAAACCTACACAAATATTTTCCCACCATTCTTTATGGAGGGTCTCAAAGTGTATTGTGACTTTGTGGGTTCGTAGAATTAAAAGTCCAACTTGCCGAATTTCTTTGAGTAGAAACACATTGCGTAGCAGCAGAATTACATCAATATCACAATCTACAACACCAAGGTCCATGACAATAACAGATTACTCAACTTCCACTGTTTACAACACTCTTGTTACATGTCTTTACAACGGTTTACCACTCACGACTCACTGTCGTTTTACAAATTGTCAATTCCTTAAATACCTCATTCATAATTCGAGACTGTTCTGTACAATCACTAGATGTTTCTGGAATAAACAAGGCATCTAATGACGTAATCCGAATATTCTATCACCTTCCAGAAGCGTAACTTAATCTATGCCGGCAAGTCCTATACCTCCGTGATACACAATCCGTATCTTATTTATCGGCGCTATCGTTATTTGCCGGCTCTTTGTGTACACTAGCCGCGCTATCGTAGATAACGACCTCGCGACAGTATATTTCCTGTACCTTTTGGGTCGATACAGCTTACCTATCTCAGTATAACTTACGTGGTAAAAAAGATGAAAATGGGGTTAAACTGTCGAACCAACTAAACATAAATGAACGCTGAATGACACTTTTTAAGTGCTAGGATTTTATTCTCAATACAATGTAGAAATGTTCCAGCTGTTAAACAAATTGAGAAAGGTGCTTTAAAAGGCCTCCGGAGACAAATTTCAATGAGGAGAATGAAGACCACTCTTTTTCTGTTAATTGTTAAGAAAACAGTAAAATGTGAAAAGAGTAATATAATTTTAGAGCAAGAACCACACAAACTAGAAAGTATACTGTTGTTCATTTACGCTTCAATCTTCATTTCGTTCAAATGAGTACAAAAAAAAAAAAAAGGAATGTGGACTATACCTATAGTCTTGATTGCACAAAGTTTAACTACTTTGTAGACAGAAATTTAATTAGCGGTTTTATCCCTTAAAATTAATTATAGCTCTTTAGCAACACAACACTTAAAGTTAATGTACCAGTTACCTTGATAGATATCGTAAATGCACTTAATGCAGTTAATTTGTTGTGAAGAAAATGAGTCACATTTGGGCGGTACCTCGTCGAAGCAAACAACCTTTGAGAAACAAGCTTAACCTGCTCGCTTATAAAAACAAAGAATGAGTCAGTTGGCTCTGAGGTAACGTGTGAGGTTTAACTAGGACCCCCAGGGTTCTATTCTCCTTGCTTCACAGGGAGCTTGTATTTTCTGTAGTCTTCCCTGCTCCGTAAGCGAATGCAGGGATGGTTTCTTGCATACAGATTTCATTTCGTTTCATTCCATTTTAATATTTCAGACATGTTTCAGGTTACAAGTGTAAGGCAGTGGCGGACATATGGCGCAGATGACTGCTTTAAGAAAAAGTATTTCGTGTGGAGGAGTTGTCTGGTTTTGCAGGTCGTTCATCACCAACTCTAGGGAGCTCCAGCAATGAATCGGGTCTTAGAGCTGAAACTCTTAAGGACTTCTGCACGTCTCCGTGGCGATCCCCGGCTGGTTTACAAGACCAATGTTTTATATTAAACTATTAAAACATAATGTTAATAATATTTTACTTTATATTTTTTTGTGGATTATGAGTTTTTTCATCTAAGCGTAAGCCTCCATTGATTTCTTTACGTCATCCTTTCCTTCTGGGGGTGACTGTCACAATAGATTGGTCTAGTTCGCGGTTACCGAGATATTCCTCTCCGTTGTATATCCTAGACCTAACTATACCTAAATAAAAAGCAAAAGGCCTAAAAAATCAGCCAGTAGTTACAGTTCCACCCATTTATGTGATTCGGTCAAATTCAAAGACGTGGTCATAATATTATACCTGCGGAGTATTGCCCAATACTCTATTCTAAAAGGTAACCGCTGAGTACCTCAAACCAAGTGTCACATATTATCCCCCCAAAACAAAAACTATGAAAATGAAACTAGTATTACCCGTATCAACACACTGAAAGCCCTAGCAGAAGTAGGCATACTGAAGTCATGCCTAGACTCTCCAAGTATTCTGGAAACATTTCTCCCAAAATTGATAGAATTAAGTAGCATTTGTTAAATTACTACAGCTTATGTCCCAACACATCTAGAATAAACAAATGTACAGTTTCTTTCCACATTTTACTTTCTTGTGAACAGCCAAAAATTTGCAATAAATGCCCTCTAAAGATACTAATTTTAATAATGGGTAAAGAAATCCGTTTTTAGGAAAATAAAACAGAAATGTTGGCAACACAGTCTGTAGTATCACAATGAATAACTGAAGTACAGACAATGTTTATAGCTTACAGTTTGGAAATTTTCTCACAAACTTTTTTGAAAACCGACACTTACGAGTTTGAAACAAGGTAGGTAGACTAACTAGAACATAGTTGCGCGCGCACCTTGGAAGTTACGACCACTAAAGTCCATAAATGTCGACACGGTAACAAAGCGTAATACCTAACATGCCTAAATGGAATGTCTTATAGATAATGATGGCACAATTAAAGGTAATAAATATCATTTGGAGTATATTATGATAGCATTATTAAACTTGAGTCTGGCCCAATTCCGTAGTGTAATGGATCGCCTATGTTTACCAAGTGATTCTGCTCTAACGAGGTCGTATTACACAGGGTTAAGGTTTTGCTTCTCCTAAAAAGGTAAAATGTGGGGGTAACTTACATCTGTTCAGATCTACGGGAAATTAATGTTTTCAGAAAATCTTAGATGTTATGCAGGGGCGGCCGGTGAGGCATTGTATTGGCGGTGCCATAATGAATGAATAAATGAATGAATGAATTAACGAAGGACGGAACGAACGAGGGAACGAAGGAACGAACGAAGGAACGAACAAACGAACGAAGAAACGAACGAATGAATGAATAAATGAATAAGTAAATAAGTAAGTAAATAAATCAGTAAAGGTTGCTAAAATATAAATATGCGTGCCAATTTCGAACGATTTAGGTATTCTTAAGGCTTAAGGCTTTTTATTTGGAACTTATTTGCGTGGTGCCGGTACATTGGACCCGGCTTACAGGCTCTAAATTTGCATGGTTAGGTAATCTTATCAACAATAAACCCTATTTTATAATATACTGTACCAAAGAGAACGTACAGAGAAACGGAAATAGATATTTATTACATCCGTACTCCTGTTACTCACAGGGGTAACGAGTACAGTAAAAGTTTGATAATACAATTCATGGACAATGTGATACGAAGCGTTCGTGTACGATTTCGCAACATAGAGACAGTTATCTTAAGTCCCGTGCTTTACTGCACTCTAGCGGATAAAGCGTAAGTTATGCGCCAGAGAAATCTCGGCACCACCTTCTCCCATAAGAAGCCGTGTATAAGCAGACATCCTAGCCCTTAACACAGTCGTCTATGAGCAAGACAGAGCGCTTGCGTTTAACGCGCCTATTTACACGAGGGAAAAGACACTCAGAAACAATCTTTTTTGCGCAATTCCTATACACTTCTCTTTCGTTTTCATACATATGGTGCCATGGCACAGCGGCAATACCTCAGAGGCCGCCCCTGATGTTATTACTTATGAAGAAACCACGGCTAAACAGGCAAACTTTATATTCTACGTAATTTAGTCCTAATGGGCCGTATTCATAGTCAGACTTGGTCCGGATCAACTAGCTACTTACGGTGGATCATCGATTTTCTTATTCATAAACCGGGATTAGCGATAGTCCGGGGACCAAACACGTTGGTCCGGCTCAAATTTTGTTCCGCCACCAAGGGGTAGATTAAAGGCGGACTATCTTTGCAACATGGACAATGAAGCGATGAATGTAGCTGTGGTGCGTAGAATTCGTGAAATGAGACGACGGAGGAAAACTTATCTACCAAAAATAGAAATTATTGCAAAGTATGAACGCAGATACAATTTTATTAAAGCGAACGCCAGAAAACTAATAGAAATGATTCGTCCTAACCTGTACGTCAGGGACGATAACCGAGGCCTAAGCATCTCAATTGACACTCAAATCCTAACAGCACTTCTGTATTATGCAAGAGGAGGATATCAAGACAACACTGCTGACCTGCACGGTATTAGTCAGCCATTATTATGCGGCATAAGCCGCATTATCAGCAAACTCATTATACATTTCCCTCCATGCCTCCCCCTTTCTCATATTTGTATTTTCTATAACGTTCATTCTTTTTTGGACTAGAGAAAACATTGGTCCAATCGATACCACGGTTCTTCATATTATCCATATACACAGCACACCCAACACATGAAACTTTGTTACCTAACCTCAAATAGCAGCAGGACTGTAAGAATGATTAAAAAACACCTGTGAAACTAACACAGAGATTTATAAGCTTGTAGGTACACTGTGGTTTGTTTAGCACTCTATAGGACTCGCGCATGCGCAGAACAACCTTTCTACGTCATGTAATATTTGCTCCGTGCTGGTCCATGGGTTTACTTGGTCCGAGGCTTTTTATCGTCTATGAATACCAAAAAGTTAGACCGCCTTTGGTCCGGACCAAGTTAGTCGGAAGATAGTCTAGATCAAAGTGATAACTAACGGCCCTCTGTTTCTAAGATAAGCTCAACCCTAATACAATAAAATATGTTTATTATATACCTTATCAAAATAAGTACATTATGACTGAAATAAAAAGAAATGCTTCAATTACATTTCAGTGGACGCATAGAAATATGCATTTTCTTTAGTTTATTACTGGAATTACTGGAATAACGTATTTTTTGTCAACATTAAATGCATCTTTAATAAGTTACTTCTACGCAGCGACATTCTGGATGAAATGTCACGAGAGAAATGAATGCTGTAAGGCTATACATAGTTAATACTGGCTCAACAAACAGACAATTTTAATTTGCTTGCGGCACGCTATCCGTCGCTACTAAACATTTTACTGCACTGCAGCAAAATAATTTACCTTCAGTGCATCTATTGCATGTGTAGAAGAGTTAATAGGTTTTTTTTGCCAGTTTGACGACACAAGATAAAAGTGGATTTCAGATTTTCTAACAAAAATGCATATGGGTCATTCCGCATGGAAGCACCTAATCGGGGAAACTGACAGCGTAATTAAAAGACAAAACAGCGGCTTTCGATTTACTATTTTGAAGCATCATGAAGGTAACAAAATGATTGGTAGTGCACGGCCAAATGAACAGATAAACTTCCCGTACTATTTCATTCAGCTTTAAACAATGCAGGAACACATAAAACGTACATTTTTAATATCTTGAAATTAAAATATTAAGACTTATCACATTACAGACTTTTTTCCTTATGAAGTTCATATTCTTGGTCATTATCATATAAAAGATGTTTTCGAGAAATCATCTAACCTGAGAAAACACCTAAAGAGGTGGACTGAATGTGGGAGCGAATGTGAATGCGTTTAATATTAAAAATAATAAAACCTACACTAAAACGTGTGCTGTAAGATCTACAGTACAACGAGCAAAACAGAATCAGATATTTTAGAAGGGAAAGCCTCCAACACAACCCAACAATTTTATTAGTGAAGGGTGAGAGTAATACTTAAAAAAGAAATGATACGTAAATTGGTAAATAATTACAATAAATAATTAGCATATGTTAAAATCAATATATTGTAAGATAAGTTAAAACGTTGTCCAAAGGTCATTAGTAACTTCTGTGTAAAGCAAATCCAATTGGTTAAGCCATGGTACCTAAGGCACTGAAGTGCCTTACATGTCAGTAAGAAATTCATTAGCTTAAAGATTTGGATAATCAGA
>CM060951.1:155888657-155926157 GCA_030765055.1 Mantis religiosa | reverse complement strand
CTCAATGGAGGAGGGCGGCTTTCCTCCTGGTAATTTCGTTTCTGGTCGCTCGAAACGATCGGAAACTGCGATCGGCGAAGATGAATGCCGCCGAACTGCATCCTCTCCAGACGATTCCTCAGAAGAGGTTCTTGGAGGAGATGGTCGTGGACTTTTGCGCTCCTTTTGCTTCGTACTAGCCTTATTTTCCCTGAGAAAGTCAGTTCTTTCATATGAGGTCTTGAACTTTCTGGGCGATGCATTACCTATATATTACTGGTAAACATTTTTCGAGGTAGATGCTTTCTACGGTGATTTGGCTGCAATGTTCTTCATAGGACTGGACTTAGTAGGTGTGGTCACTGTTGTTCGTGCTGGTGTCTGGTGCTTTGGCTGTGATCTTGGTGTAATTGATCTTTCGGATATTACTGCCCCATTTATGTTGCTGGTTTGTGTTGCGATTTCACGTCTAGGTACCGGCTTATCTGCAACTACACTATAAGCAACGGTCCTAGGTACAGAAGGCTGACGAATACGCAAAAGTTTCCGGGCTTCCAAGAAGGACACTCTCTCTCTTACCCGGATCTATTGGATCGCCTTTTCCTCCATAAAACGCGGGCATTCTCTGAAGTTAGACGAATGATTAGCCCTGCAGTTAACACATGTTGCAGGTGAAGTACAAGCATTATCATGTTTGACTTCCCAGCAGTCAACGCAAGTAGCCATTCCATTACAAGAATCACTTTTATGGCCAAGGCGCTGACATTTACAACACCTCAATGGATTGGGTATATACCTACTACCTTACTTAATAGCTTCATGCCCTGCCTTAATCCTTTGCGGGAGATCTACATGATCAAAGGTAAGAAATAGGATACGAGTGGGCACTAGTTCACCTCGTCCTTTGCGGTGAACTCGATATACATTTGTCACACTTTGTTCCGCCAACTTTTCCTTAATCTCCTCATTGAACATACCATCCAATGCTCTGGTGTTTACAACACCACGCGAGGAGTTCAGGGTCCTGTGCAATTCCACGCGCACCGGATTGCTCGCAAGCAAATTGCTTTCAAGATTTTTGCAGCCTGCGTCAGAGAAACTGCTTCGACCAGGAGCGTGCCATTTCGAGATCGAGTACATGGCTTTACCTGACTAGCAATATTATCCAAACCCTTCTGAATAATGAACGGGTTCGCGGTAGTAAACTTTCGACCTTCCTCAGTTCTACAAATAACTAAATAGCGAGGACTACAAGACTCAGCTGTTACCTTTCCACGTTTTTTGTTAAGGTGTGCCATAAGAAATGAAATGAGTTTGATCCCCCAGTGCTCCCCACCCACCACGGAGCCCAACGAGAGGTGTTCCCACTGGGATGACAGGGCTACACAGGGGATATAGCAGGCTCGCCGTCCCACTCACCGTGGAGTTCGGTACAGTACCTAGTGCTGGCCGATTGATTAGGGGTGGGTTAGTCCCTAACCTCCCGTTTAGGCAAAGCAGATACCAAAGTAGTGTATTGGAAATGTGCACCCTCCCCGAATTCAGAAGAAGACTGGAGCGAGCTCAGATGCGCATCCCTCAACCACCGGGACAAACCTTTCCACCGACATGGGTCTCCAAGCACGGCCTACACGTGGGTAGGTGTTTTGTCTGACCCAACACCACTAAGAGGAACCCACATCGAGGGTGTCATGCTGGCTCGGGACCCCAGGATCGCCAATTTCCATACCTACATCAGTAGGCCCCTATGGGGACCTATCAAGAGATAAAATACAAATATAAGTAGTTATAAATACAAAATATCTGAATAATTAACACTTTTTGGTAATATTTAGTAAATAAGGAGCAGCACACAGCAGTGCACTTGACACGTTATTGGTATTTATGAGTTTATTTATTGATGTTTACAGTTTATCATACCTAACGCATCAATAACTTAATGCTGAAAACACTGGTATCTCTCATAACGTGAATATCGAGAATCTATTCCGACAATGCAATGAATAACACAACTTTCCTAGTGTTTTGATGTATTAAATACCACCAAAAGCTCCTCATAGCTGCTTTTGACGCTTTCGTTGTATTGGTTGTCAGTCTTAACGGTGCTTTCTATAATCAAGTGTCGACAGTAACGAATTCTGGCAGACGATTAGTCCACCACCAGCAATGGGAAAGAAGCAGGGCATTGTACTCATAAAATGACCGACAATTTTCTTAGAGACCTTCTTTTTGAAGGTACGAGATTCATTTACGTGCAAATAAACACAGTGCTCGGTCCGTCGCCACACGTCGAAATTCTACCATGGTAAACTCGAGACCATGAAGGACGAGTTTTCATTCGTAACGACATACACATCCTGCCTCTGATCCTGTATGGATGCGAGGTCTGGCGTTCAGTGGCTCATACCATCCTCCGCAGGCTGCAAGACGTATAGAAGAGAGCTTTAAGAATGATCTACGGTACCGACCACAGGTTTCCATCACACCTCCTGCACACCCAATCTCGCATACCACACGTTGAGGACGTCGTGCGTGAACGAACGTGCACGTTGTATGCCAAGATTACTCCTCACTCAAACCAGCTGATGAATACACTGGGTCAATACGACCACCATATCCCCAGGAGGCGGAGGAGCTACCGCCTCCCCAAGGATGCCCTTGGGTGGTAAAGTCTGCCTTTCCTCCTTTCATCACCAATCACCGCCAGGTCACGCGCGCCTTGGCCGCGGCTGGAAGGTTAACACCTGCAGTTGCGCCCGAGAGCGCGCGCACGTCCTGGATAAACCCTAAACCTAAATACCAAAATTCCATCTGGCCTCTCGCTACTGGTTCCCACCCCTCTGCTTGACGGATCGCTAGCGATCGCACAAAGCGAGGTGGAACGGACACTGCCCCCCCTTCATCGGAGGGACATCCCGGCACCAGCAGCACCAGTAGAGGCCAACTGCGCCGTCTTACGCAACGACACGCAAGCTCACGCAAATTACTAAATGTTTTATACCGCACGGGTAAATCCGCACTCGGATAGGTACCGTGGCGTGTAACCCTCTGCCCGGGAGAACCCGGGCGACCTGCAGCTGCTCTTGGCTCTTGACATACCCATCCATAAGAACACCGACTTCTTGGTTTCGCCACCTATCATGTTGACATTTGCATGTTCTGGAATATGACGTAAATGTTATTCATATTTACCTCCTCAAATTGAACTAAATCCTTATAGATTACTGAATGACCAGTGCATATAGTTTAGTCCCTCCCTATTCTTTTTATCTGTTGCTTTGGATACGATTTTGGAATTTATAGTTTACACAGAAAAGCGGGCATGTTTATGTGATTTTTGTTGTATTTTTGTGAATGCAGGGTGGAACAATAGGGCGCGCAGTGTGTCAGTGCTTTGCGCAATGAATGTAATGTTATTCAATCCTGCATTCATAGGAAGGCAACAGCAGACATATCTACTTTGAGTATAGCGTGTAGACGTATCAGATATAAACGGGACAGTTATGCACTCGAAGGACGCAGTCTCAAATATCGTAGTAGAAATTAGGTATATTCGTGCTGTTCGACGGTTACCATGTATTTGTCTTTGGTAATAGATACCTCTCAGATAACGCACTGATCACTCTACGTGGAGTGAATATCTATCTGTCATTTGTGATTCCTGTGAATTCCATTGGCCGAAGTGATACGTTCATTGGTGCTTAGCACACGAACGGGAAGCGCGGTAGTTCCCCTCTCACTCTTACAAGAATAATCACTGTGTTACCTGAGAGTCTTCTATAACAAAGATAACACCTGGTAACGGTTCGAGCAGCGCATGGTCGCTAATTGTGCCAGGAGATTTGGCAGTGAGTTAAAAATCTGTACAATTCTGTATATAATTTGAATATGGCACACTTAGGAAGAAAAGAAGAATTATGAGGTAGATATACATTAAAATGCATTGTTCTCTACAGCCGGAATATTACTGGATTTAAGGTAGTATACAAGAGTAGTTTTGACTGAGAGACCGTGTTCATTACAGAGAAACTCAGCAAAACGTCAAATGGATCGGATCGGTAGAGTTATAGCAAAAACAAGGTACAACACAAAAGATATGTACACTTGTCAATGGCAGTTCATCTGTCTAAAGGGAGAAAGAGGATACAGAACAAATACCTCTTAGACAAGCGAGTCTGAAGTATCAATGCAGCAAGTTGCAATCGGTAATCGAAGTCGGAACAGACAAGCCTGACGGTGATCATCATCAGGATAACGAAGACAAAGAGGAATTGAGGCGGACCCTGTAAAAGGGAATCCGATATCGTGGCGGGACGGATATCGTCGAAAATTAACTGGGAAACACACAAAGAGAAGTGGCAGGAGACTCACTGTCTGGGCTCTAAGGTGGGTGTGCTTCGATCTGGACCGCTGAATTGTGAAGCTCTTCTGCCACGTCTAATCAAGATAATGTAGCTGCACCAGAAATGGAAAACTGTTATCAAGACTGAAATGTAAGCGGATAAGCACATATCTACTTGAAATTTGTACGCATCTGAAAAAAAACGGAGAAAGAAACGTAAAAAGTAATTAGGAATTGTGTTTGGGCTAGCAAACACTACGAGACAAATAAACTTTGCTTATTTTAAAATGCTAATTACAACAACTTTAATAGAACAGTTTCATTTCTACAGTCAAAATGAACAATGGAAGAGTTACTTCAGCTTACATTTAGGGAGACTCGACTCCGTGAGATACACACGCAGTAAAGGAATAAAACCAATGCAGAAAAGTCATGACGACAAACTCTAAGGATTAGGGTGTATTTTATAGCATAATGATACCAAAGTTAACTTTTTAACCATTCCCTGCTAATTGTGACGAATATTGACTAGGAGGTGCTTCATTTACGCCATACTAGGATAATGTGTATTGAGAATATAGGACTTCATGGAAAAAAATCTCTTGCATAAACGCAGGCGATTATTACCTACTTATCACCCGAAGGAGATGTCCCTGCGGTAGCGTAACGTCTCGCTCGGGGACACCAGTTCCCATTGTCGACTACATTCGTCTATCAGGATAAGGGAAAACCCCGGAAAAAACTTATCCAGGTAACTTACCCTAACCGAGATTCGAAATCGGGACCTCTTGAACGTGAGGCAGACACGCTGCCATCTACGCTACCGAGGCGGGCTATATATTTTCGGAAATTGGAAGATTCGGAGGAGAATGAAATATTAGAAATACATCTGATAATTAATACTTTCATGGCGGCAGAGAGTACTTCACCCTATTTCAGCACTGTTGATATATGTCACCATAGCAAAAACAACAGTGGAACATTCAAGGACAGCCATTAATTTACGTCATCAAGCGGAAGTGCGAGTCTCATTTTTGTGCAGCGCTGATGTTTCAGGCTGATCAATTTCGGAAAATCTAGAAGATTCGACTTTCACAATGTTCTATTCCTTCAATTCCAGAGGTTTTTGTTTCCAGAACATTTCTTCACTGCCCGACATAATATTAAAGGAGCACAAAAGCCAGCTTCATGCAGCTGCTAATTATGATTGACCAGTAGGTATTCAAGGTGAATTTTTGAGTGAATCAATCAATATGAGTAGTGAACGGCAATGTTTGTTGAAAGTTGTTAGCGTCAACAAACACAGCAGTTTGAAAGTCAGTATTGTTCTGCGAACAGTGAACATCGAGAAGTTTTAAGCAGCGCATATTGTTTGTGGAATATAAGCATAAATGACAATTAGATAACGTGCTTACTGTGTATTTGTAAAAATGAAAGTAATTGCAATTTAGCATTAAGTTCAGTACGACTTGGTCTTGTCATTTAATCACAATAGTATATTGCGTGAGAATTTGGAGATTTAGATTATAATAAGACATTAAAACTTTCACTTTTAAGGAGTAATGAAGGTCATCTATAAAAATCTTCTAAACCTTGTTTAAAAATTCGCAAAGGGTTTCAGGAGAATAATATTTGTTAAATCGTCAGGGTTTTAAAAGCTACCAGTAAGCTAAACCAGGTAGGAAGTATAAGAAATAAGGTAGTAAGAAATAAAAGTTTGGTCTTTTTGAGTTAGCCTTTCATGCATTTTGTGCTGCCTTGGCTGAAGAATAAAACTTACCCAAAATGAAAGAAAAAAGAAGATAGGACTGAGGAAATACATTTTAAAACCATATCATTATTTTCATAAACGTGTGCTTTTGTTTTAATACAGATTGGTGTATCGCAATAGGCATTAAATTAGCTTTTATTATGGTTTTTTTTGAAATACAAAATGATGGACTGTTTTGATAAATAGTATAGTATGATTTAAACCAATGAGTTACTCTTGGGGGGAAGGAATAAGTCAATAAAATAAATGAGCGGGACAATCTAAGAAAAGCTTGCTCTTGTATCCATATGTCTGACCAAAATTCGAAACCAATTTGTGCTTTTTTTGTGTTTTTTGTTTGGTGTAATTTACGTCCTCCAACGTTAAGTCATATCGGTCGAAGAATGAAATGGGTGAAATCATGCTAAAATGAGCCCAGGGTCCATAGAGCTTAGAGTTACTCGACATTCGTATTTCAGGATAAGGGAGAACCCCGGAGAAAACCTTATTCAGGTAACTCACCCTGACCGAGATTCGAACTCGGGACCTCTTGAACGTGAGGCAGACACGCTACCAGCACGCTACCGAGGCGGGCAATTTGTGCTATTCATACCATATTTAATGGTTTATAGAATGTATCTTTTTTAAATACTTTTGTTTACTAATTCCAGGACCTTAAAACATATACTTTCAATGAGATCTCGATATGTAATATTCGGAGAGAACGCAGGACCTTCTCCAGTCAGGTGAGCCATAGAGTAACGCAAAATGTACAAGAGACAAAACATTAGCATGCAGAAAGTAAAATACATACTACAAAGTAGGGTGCGCATCCCCTAGAGTTTATTTTGCCTTTGTTCTCACCTGTTTTCATCGACCTGAGCCGTTTCGGCTTTAAGCCCGACGGCCATACCGTGCTGATTATACCAAAGCTAAGCAGCATTGGACGTGGTCGTTCCTTGGAAAACATAGCCGTTGGCATCACCTTTGACGGTCCCTCCGACCACGCAACTAAAACACTATGTTTCGTGTCGTAGAGAATGTAGGTTCGAGTCCCTCCTCGGGCATGGTTATCTCTGTATATGTGTAAGTAGAAAGGAGAGCCCAAAATGGCAAACAAAGGAAGCAGCGCTAAAATGAAAAAAGGATAGAAACATACCTACTATGGTAGACGCCCGACTATTCCAGCTTGATAGTACAGCCCCACAGCTACATCGAGTGTACATGTCTCGGTGAATATTCCCGGCTGATATCCAACCCCATTGTTCGTCAGGATATGCGTCAAGTCCTCCCAGATTTTAAACCCATTTACACAAGCGAGCTTAATACAACGTAAAATAGCCATTCACTATCCAATGAGCATAATACTAGTTAAGTGTCTCTTTTGAATGCCCACCATTTGCACTGAAAATATCAAATCACCCTCGATATTTTATTATAGAAACTCTATGTCATAAAACTACGAGTACTTCATGCTAAAAATTAATTACACGCTTTAAATACAAGATTCCGAAAATGAGATAGCTCCAAATTCTGCAAATTACCCAACCATGAAGCAATGATTGTGATGACTGAAACAGACAATAAAACTTATCTCCTAACTAAAGTTTGTGTTATGGTCAATAGAGAAGAGGATCATTATACTGCAACTCCATTCCTTTGCAGAGGGATGTAACTATCAGGAGTTGAGTTACGTCATAGAATTCCTCCTTTATGTTGCATTTTAAACTGGCACCAAATTTTCTGATTATGGCCACCTTAGCTCATATGGACTATTATCACGGAAATTCCAATATAGACATCGACGCATATGAGGGAATTGAATACTGTACAAAACCACAGCCACAGTTGCTATCTCTGAACGTTCACATACTTGGGGTAGACTGACGCAGGGAAGTAAGAAATACGAGGCGTCTCCAATTTTATTTAATATCGAAAACATGTTTATTGTCAATGAATGTTACACTGATGGAAAGGCGGAACTTACAGCTATTTTCCAACGTAATTATCATTGCGGTCGATGTACTTTAGCATGCGCTGTGGCAGTTTTTGTATACCCCTGTCATAGCACTCTCCCGCCAAGTTGTGTAGGTAACGCTCAACCACGATTTTCAAATCATTGTCGGTCTGGAAATGTGTTCCACCCAGGTGTGACTTCAACTCAGGGAACAGATGGTAATCACTAGGTGCTAAGTTTGGACTGTAGGGGGGATGGGTGAGGATGTCCCATTCGTTTATGGTCTTCGGTGAGTATTTTGGGGACCCACCTCGCACATACCTTGCGATAATGCAAATGTTCGGTCAAAATCTTGTCAATCGTAGTCTTACTGACTTCAGGGATACGTTCGCACTGCTCGCGAACTGTAACACGCCGATCTTTAAGCATTTAGAGTCAACATGAAAAATTCAATGCCATTGCCGGGATTTGAACTACGGATCTCCTGGTTTCCGTCCAGCCGCTCTAACCCATTGAGCTATCATGGCCAACGTGCAGTCCTGACATTAAATTCTCCATTTGACTCATATATTTCCCCGGTACACCACTAGGGGCTCTCGCATCTCCATCGATCAAAAACCTTAGCCTATATACGGCTAGTGTGAAAAATTATTAATTTTCATCAATTAACTAAAATAATAAAAGTTAAATGATGAAGCCTGGGACTCAAGTGCTTACGATAGTAAGTCGCCCCAAACGGTGTATCTCGGATGCGAGAGCCCCTATGGTCTACCGGGTAAATATACGAGTCAACTGGAGAATTTAATGTCAGGACGGCACGTTGGCCATGGTAGCTCAATAGGTTAGAGCGACTGGACGGAAACCAGCAGATCCGTGGTTCAAATCCCGGCCATGGCATTGAGTTTTTCATGTTGACTCTATATTTGACCACATTTTCCAAACTATCAAAGTGAAATTGATACAATTGGGCTGTATCATATTTGCACTGTTGCATCTGTGGTATAAATGTTAAAAAGCTAGCGTTATTAGTTCAGGATTTCAAATGTTCAGTCATATGTATCCTTAAGTTTACAGTTATCCAACATTCTTCTCTCAGGAAAAAAAAGTTCATTCAAACAACACAATCTGACCGGGATTCAATCCCGGGATTTGTTGAATGCGAGGAAAACACACTGTCATCTACACTATACATGGGCATACGTTTTCTACGAGTAATATGCATATTGCTGTTATGTGTATAAAGACATCCTGTATAAGGACGCAAAACAAATCACCGAAATTAGAACGAGAAAAATAAACGGAAGCGTGAGGAAATTAAGTTGAGTAAATATCAGGAATGCAACATTTCACTCCAGAGAACCGTGAAAATTAACAAAGCAGTAGAGATTTTCGCTCTCTATGAAGAACTTTAACGGAATAAAATAAGATGAGAAGAATTCCTGAAACAAAAGATGATGGATTGCACCATAAAGCCAGCCCATGAGCAGATAAAAGCGCAGTCTGGCAAGGAAGGGGGAGCAGGCTGCTTTATAGCTCAGAATGAAATATCCATATATGATTCTCAGACTTTCCGAAAATGAATTTTAAATCAGAGTGATGGAGGAATTCAAACCATCCACATTTCCTAGCAACTCTATTCAATTTCATCATATGTAAATTCAGCATCACACAAAGCCTCTGCTTTAAAAGAACTTTGTGTTTTATCACAAAAGTTGACGGATACCATTTTATGGATTAAGCTTTATGACATTATTTTATAAACATTTCATCTGAACAGCAAGTTTCGAAACTTCTAACAAGCGATGTTCGCCAACCACAACGAACTGAACTTTTAAGTAAGACAACGATAACAGCAAAGTAACAGCAGATTAAATCGCTTGTTAAGAAATTATGTTAGCCTATTATATAGCAAATTGAACACATAGTCTGCTTATGTGGATTGGAGTACATACTCAACTTAAATGGGGCAATAATCGAATTCCCTCTCATTTACCATTGCTTACCGTACTAGTCTATATCACATTATTAAACATTTAAATGTCCAATTATTTAGCCACTGAAATGTTGAACTCCCTTCATAAAGTCGTAAGATATGAATTCCGCTGTATTTGCACAAGTTGCACGAGAAATCATTACCGAATACAAATACGTACGCTATGAGGCTATACTGAATACGATTCCTTTGCGATAGTTTATTATAAGCTAAAAATTGAGACTCTGGAGATGATTTTATTCACCACATCACTCGTGGTTCCTTCACTTCATACCTTCCTCCTGAAGGCCGCGCCGTGGTTCAGTGGTTAGACCGCTTGGCTCACCAAGGCGGCCCGGGTTCCATCCAAGGTGACCGCAATGTGAGATTTGTCGTGGACAACACGGCGCTGGGGCGGGTTTTCTCCGCGATCTCCGGTTTCCCCCGCCATCTCATTCCACCGGTGCTCCATCTTCATCTCATGTATCATCAGTGTCATCGCCTGCGGTGACGTATGTAATAAAAGCGGGCGTTAAACACTAACATTTCACATTTCCTTCCTCCTGAGGGATGATAACCATAACAGGTCTTCGCAAAATCCTTCGTTCTATGTCCCATATCTTCTATACGTCGTTTTCCACAAAACATAACATTTACTAATAATTAGAAACAAGCTCTTTAAACTTTGAACTGTGAACATTCATAAGAAACACTAGTCTCACTCTGAAGATAAACCACTTCGCTAGAATGGTATAAGATAAAAGCTGGCTTTGTGCTTCTTGTTACTACGTCGTATTTGAAACCAATGAAATAGCTCAGCAGCGTATCAAATTGTTTCTTAAAATTTCCTGAGGTTGTGTGCAGATTTTAAACTTAACGGAAGTTCGAAGTAGCGATCGTACTTCCCTTTTTATCCAATATGTTTCTACGTAGATATCACTATAAGCAACTCTGCGAACGAATCAATTTCTTAATTAATACTAATTCGTTAAAATGTTCTCAGCCGGATTCGCAATACCACGAGAAGTTTAATCCATTATTGATATTAAAAGCTCGTGCCACCGCAATACCCATCTTCCTGTTACAATTAGTTTAGACTGTAAGTTCCATGGATAAATTATGGGATCACTAACTTCCGAAGATATTAATTAATCTCTTCGTGAGGATATATGTAGTTTGCAGGAGCTTGTTCGGAGTTAATTACATAGAGTGTCATAGATAATCTCAAAAACTTTACAAAAGATAGTGGTATTTCAAGTGGAGTTTCCACGTGAAGTTTCCACTTTTATGTCTCCCTGATTGTTAAACTCTGACTTCGTGGTTACTACAAAGGTAGCTATTTGCAACACATCAGTTCTCTTGATAACTATACCGTATTGTTTGTTTAAGGGCAGAGAAATTCTGTATGAGCTGCAAGAAATTGCAAGCTCTGGTGATTAAGATGCTTAATTGTTTTAAGTTCTAATTAATAATATTAAGCTAGACTATATACGCTATAAGTTACACAACCAAGCGGAACACCTTATGCGACGTACACCTCTGTTATGGCAACCACCCACAGGGATGATGGAACGAAATCGAAATTCAGTTTTTGTTTACGGTTCTTTCACTGTTGTGGTTCTGAGCGTCCGATTCCACATTGGCCTTGACAGACCGATTGATTTTGCTCAGAGGCCTCTTTATCGGGCTTGAAGTTCTTTTACGATGTAAATCTACACACGGGATCACTGGCTCTACTTTCCTTCCGAAGGAAGCATTCGTAAGGACTTTTACGCCCGAAAAAAGTCCATCGCTCTCCACAGGCTGTGAACCCACAACCTTCAAGACAGTAACCCACGACCATAAGGAATAAAGTGAAGAAATCACAGGAGGTTACAGGCTGCCGAAGTCCCTACCAGTTTCAGGCTAGAAGGTTCATACCACTCCTAGAGGTGCCTAGAGAAGCTGAAGAACAACCCGACAACCAAGCTGCCCTATAGTGTCTGTGTAGAATAATTTTCTTTGAACAAGCATCCGCACCATCTGTCCGTCACCACCAACGCCACGAAGCATAGAAGCAACGATGAAAATGAGATGAAACGGAAATAAAAAGGAATTATGGCAAGTATAGTGATAGATGAGAAATGATTGCAGTATTGGCCTACTGACCAGGGAAAAACCAAAAGGGTGGGCAGACGACGAGAATCGAAATAGAAACTCCCGGATGCGGGATTCCTCGTGATCGCAGAGCCATCGCCTGGCTTTTTTTTCTTCAATATAACAGGTGGAGGAGGTATTTGCAATCTACCCAAAAAATACCACATCGATGTTACTGACTGAAATGTTTGAATTCAACTTTAATACCAAACAATTGCCATTCAAAAACAACCTTTAACATGTTAACAAGTTTTAGAACCGAGCGGGATGGCTCAAGCGATTTGGTCTGTGCCCTGAATTCAGTAGGCCCAGGTTGGATTCCCGTGGCCGGCTGACCTAACTGACCCATGGGTAATTTTGGGGATTTTCCCGGGTCGCTACGCGAATGCTGGGTAGGTTAATAGATCCCTCGAATTTCCTGTCCCTCAATTTTATCCCCATTAGCATTTCATATCATCTCTCGTCTGGTGGTCTCTTTCAGGATAGAAATGCCGGCAGGAGTCTCGGCGGTGCATGGCAGGGTGATATTACGTTCCCCTTCCTCCTCCGTCGGCTGCCGGTCTCCGGACCCACTGCTGGGACCGTCTTCCAACCACAGTGCGAGGGAATGTCGGTTGTCCTGGCCTGCCGGAGGAGGTTTTCCATCTAAGTAAAATGTGGGGACCCTGCACTCTGCACTGTAGTGGCTTCTTGGGACAGCCGCCTCTCGCCTCATCATTCCTCCCGGGGGCGTCCATTTGGGGGCGTAAGGTACAATAGACCAAGACTGGTCGCAGTGCCGAATCCCCTCCGGAAAAAGAAAAACCTTTCGACAAAGTAGCACAAACGATACTGAGGATTTTAAAAATTAGAGACATACCTCTTATAACTAACTGAAGTTCTAAAAAGTACGTATGCTCACACGAAAATAAAAAATAAATAAAAGGGAACCAATGGTTGTTAATGATGTTGTAAGACAAGCTTGTCCTTTAACACCCGCATTTCTCAATTTGTATATTGAGAAATAAGCATTTTATCAAATAACGTTAATGAAGGTATTGATGTATCAGTAGTTAAGCTGAAAACAATGTTATATTCAGATGATCAGATACTAATGGCCACAAATGAAGATGACCTGCAGAAAATATTACATTGTTCACAACACCGTTGGTATCGAATATAGAATGAACATATCAGCAAATCAATTCAAAACTGTAGCTTTTAGAAGAATGAACCCAATTAGATAAAAAAAATGGTGATAGACGACATAATAATAGGTGAAATATCGCATTTCAGGTACTTAGAATGTAATGTCTTGTACCAGGGAGAAACTGATGTAACAGAGTGTATATATAACAGGGACATTAAAAAGAGTATCAAAAATAAGGTCCATAAAGACTCCATAGTGAAACTGTACAAATCAATGACAGTACCAACTTTTATATACGGATCAGAAACATGGACATTAATAAAAAGAAATGGTACTATTATGTGTTTCAAATGGGAAGGTGTTTGTCCTTGAGCGCTACTAGGCGAGCAACCAATGGGAAATGAAATGTGTAGTGTTTAACGCCCGCTTTTACTACATACGGCACCGCAGGCGATGACACTGATGATGCATGAGATGAAGATGGAGCACCGGTGGAATGAGATGGCGGGAGAAACCGGAGGTCCCGGAGAAACCGGAGGTCCCGGAGAAAACCCGCCCCAACGCCGTGTTGTCCACCACAAATCTCACTTTGCGCTCGCCTGGGATCGAACCCGGGCCGCCTTGGTGAGAGCCAAGCGGTCTAACCACTGAGCCACGGCGTGGCCCAACCAATGGGAGTCCTGCGGTATTGTCATATTGCATTCCCACTAAGTGGTGTGTGACGAGCGCCAAGCTTATCAATCTGTACGAAATACTATTCGCGCTAAGACAAAAATTCAGATTTTACCGAAACTGATCCATGTGGAAGATAAGAGAGTAATGTATCTAAGATATCCATGAAAACCCCATATTTTTAGCTCAAATATTCTTTCTAATACAAATAAATAACGCACTATTACCTGTATTATAACAATAAATCGCGACGTAAGCACTGTAGGAATATCATTATAGGTTGGCCTGTATGCGTGTACGTATATTTGTAATTACTCAGAACTGAAACGTAAATGTTTGACATGACGTGATAAAAGAATTACTTTGAGTAAGCCAATTCGAGCGAGAGGAAACAATAAATTTCCTGCTGCCCTGGCAGAACGAGTCTGGTCACATTATATCTTTGTTTATGAGTGGTTCGTAATCTCTGTTTACTCTAGAGAGTTCAAAGTGGTTGGTGTGTTTGTATGTGCATATACTTTTCATTACTCAGAACTGAAATTTAAACTATTGCATGACGTGATAAAAGAATTACTGTGAATAAGTCAAGGTGTTAAATTCGAGAAAGAGCAAACACTTCATTTTCTGTTAGCCTGTGGAATTCTGTATGCTTATGTTTATGAATGCTGGGTAAGAAGTGTTTATTTACTCTGGAGAGTTCAGATCAATATCATTTAGTTGTTCTTTACACAACAGTAGAGTAAGAGTTAAATAATGCAACGACTTCTTGCGGTGAATTTTGTGGCGAGTCAAAAAGGCAATTATTGCGAAGTCAGGCTCGAAGTATTGTTGTTAAGGTGTACACGATCTTCAAAAATTTGGGCAATGAAGAATATAGAAATCAGCTCTATTTCAAAAATGCTCAACGGCTTACTGCTGAAGCGTGTGGTGTAGGTAAAACAAGTGTGTCCCGCATTTGTATTAGAAAAGCAGGTAATTCATAAACTAGAATTATAGTTATAGGATTTAAAAATATACATAATTTGCGAAAATGCTTTTTCCAATTTTGATTTTGGCAACTGTATCATTGTAAAAGTTTGTAAAATATAATTCGCTTACCCTTACATCTAGCGCCAAGCAGACGTGCATGTTGTATGAGTGTGCGAGAGAGAGGGAAATATAAAAAGAGTGGGGTAAAAGCTGGCAACGCTGAGTGTGATACGGCATATGATTAGCTGGCCTCCAGAACTCTTCCCATTTGAAACACATAATAGGATACAGACATCAGATATTAAATTTGTAGGAACAATAACTGGGTGTATTAAAAAGGACAGAAATGCAAACAGATATCAGGAAAGACTTAAAAGAAGAAGAAATAATATTATTGTTAACAACATATAGCAATGGGAAAAACATGTTCAAAGGAGGAATAATAACAGAATACCTAAGTTAGCCATAAACAAGTACCAGAAAAGACCGAATAAGAGATGGGCAGACCAAACTCAGGCAGAATATATTGAAAAGTCCAAAGCCGTGAAGTAGAAGAAGAATGTGAACAACATGCTTCAAACTAGAAAATAAAAGTTACAAATATCAAATTTCAGACTGTTTACAGGTTGCTACAGCAAGCTAAGTTATAATTCATAAGAGTATAGCTTCCCAACTACTTCTTCTCCATATAGACCATCTGCGTTACTTGTAATAAACGATAATTTATTATTTCTGTGCATTTCCTATGGTAACACGGGTGAATTTTGAGGGTTTTAATTCCTAAAACCTGATAAAAAGACAAAGCAATTAAGTATTCTTCTTCTACAGATAAAACAAATTTAAAGAGAGTTTTTTTTTTTTTCATCATGTATAACTGAATTACGTGCTTATTTGAAAGCACATCGTACGAAGTATTTATCTCCCTCATTTTGGGCTCTGTTACGTTTCGAACATTTCTAAAATGATTGTTTTATTTTCTTTCATATTCTCTGACTTTCTCCCAGTCTCAATGAATTCGGAGTGAAAATTATTTTTCATCCAGTTGTAATATAGATACAATATTTATGGCAGTTTCGATTTTAGGGAAAAATACAATAAAAAAATGTAGTGGACGTTCTTTCACCATTAAACGTATTGAACATTTATAGACTATCTACTTCGCTCATGTTTGCGATATGGTGATCTGTATTCTGTGGAACGTAAATAGAAATTAGTTTTATTTATATTCCACAATAACGGCAACAGGTACACTGATTTCATTCATGAAATATTTACATTTAGGGCGGAAGTTGAGCGCCTATAAATTGTCTAAAAGGACCTTTAAGAAGACCTAAAATAACCCAAAAAGGACCTAAGGATTGAAAAAATGGACGTAAAGATAGGATACCTACAAGTTAATAAATCGATTTTCAATTAGATATGTAATGAATAAGTTTCAAAGTATAATGTTCAAGTGATATGCAACAAATAGAGCGAGAAAAATTACATGCAAGAAAAGTTTCTTCTGATTTAGCAATCAGCAGTGGACAATCTGGGGAAAGAAATTGAAATAGATATAATTAAATCATACTTGGCTTAATCACTCTCGGGTTACAGAAATTCAGCTTCAGAAGGCTTACCTCAGTTGGCATTGCAGCATATCACAACAGTCGTCTCTAAATTCTTAGGTGTAATCGTCTGTTTTCTGACAGTACCTTGCGAAACCATTGAAAAACTTCTCTCCACTGCAATGGCTGTCATTGGTGCTTACCTGAAACGAATGAAATCTTATGGAGAAAAATAACGTAATATTTAGAGAGGGTTTACTAGGTTCTCTGCTGGTTCTAATGACTTTAATATAATATAAAGGGTCCTCTCACACGTTACCTGCTGTAGCCAATCTTGGGAGTGCGTATTAGTTAAAAGAAATTAGAATTTACCTTATACTTGTTGAACAGGGAAAATATGGTAAAAAAGCATCTGTAGCTGAAAAAAAGTTAAAGGAAACAAAAATGCTATGAAAGTGCTATAAATAAAAATATAGCTAAAAAGGCAAAAAAGGACAAATAACATCCTTCATTTTCCGGCCTAGAGTGACCCATAATGTTGGACCTCAGCTTCAGACACTAGGACAGAAAATGATTTCTCCTCAATCTCCAGCCCTAGTTATATTACATACCTATCACTTGAGGGTTTGAATTGAATTCGTTAGCCTCAAAACGACTTGTAATATTGTTTTTAATACAGTGCGATCCATATAAAGATGAACCATTTCAATAGGCCATAACTTTTGAACCTGCGGCAAACCCGCATACCAGTGTTAAATTGATTGGGTTCTAATTGGAGCTATGAGTTCTCTTATCCTCAGGTGAATGGTTGTAGGAAATGGATTTTGATGATTGTTGGCTACTCAGTCGTATTAATAACTTTGTTGTTTGCAGAATTATTTGGTTTAATTCCTACTAAGTTTGCTTATCGACTTGGATCGGTGACCACCTGTTAGTAAAATTCCTAACATAAATTCAATTTTACTTGAAACCCTGGATTACTTGTTTAAAGTTACTTCCGCGCGGTTTCTATTTCTTCTTTATGCGGCGACTACTTTGCTCTGATAATCTTCTAATGCTGCTTCCACTTAGGCTGGTTGCGCTATTCTTAACTTCCCTACATTTCAGACTTATAAATCTTCGCTTCTCTTCTTAACGCGCATGAACACGTGCTTCCTGTCGTAGTATCAGCTTTTAGGTAAGTTTTTCTTACTTTACGATTCAGTTCGAACCTTATTCTGACCCCCTATCTAACTTTATCACATGACCAAACTAGCTCACCCTTCTCAAATGTTACATTATTATTGATTTCTCATTTATTTCGAATTTTTGCATTGGTTTGCAAAACTCATCTAACTCATTGACGTTCAGCCCACCCTGAGTTGGGGAACGCCTACCCTGAGTTGTTTGTAACGGCATACATCGTTATCAAATCAGCTAAGTAAATCTCTTTAGCGTTTTGCTCAACTGAATTTTGAAAGCCCTTTGTCCCAACACATTCTTGGCTGAAAGTATACTACAGTTCTTAGACAGTGAACTTTTTCTAGCACAAAGAAGGTAACGGTCTTTCCTTCTTGTCTCTCCGACGTGTACAGATTTTTACAAGAATATTCTCTTTCTTGCCCGGATGCTAGTATATATGTTATATTAAATTATATTCTTCCCTTCTTATTCTTTTAGTCAACCGCTATTTTAATTATTACTCTATCCGTTCTATTTTCATATTATTATAACACGATTTTTATATTAGTTTAACAAGGCATTTCTATTAATTTATCTTCGTTTTTAATTATCTGATTTCGATTAATTCACCGCCTCGTAATAGCTGCCTATTACTGCGTTTACAACACACATGCAACTTTGGGAGATTATAATACATAATTGGGATATTACATTGCATTATTTGTATATCAGAGAAAATGTTGGAAGTGTCCTCCACCAGCATCTATGTATAGTTGCTCTCATTTTCTTTGATACGACTGTAGACACTGAAATTTATATGCGTAACTTCAACGCATTTGTGGAGCAGAGATTTGATAGACGGCTATTTCCAGCAAGATGGAGCAACGTGCCATACACCATGGAACTTGTAACCAGTTTCTTTGATAATCGAATACTCTCAAAAGGTCTGTGGCCCCCCAAATCCCCTGACCTAACCTCATCAGATTTTTTCTTGTGGTGGGTATCTAAAAATAGAGTGTACAAGAATAGGCCACGGACAGTTGATGTTCTGAAGGAATCATTCGAACCGAAATAAGAAACATTGGCGAGGATACTCTCAGTAAACTTCAGAGAATATTCAGAGAATATGGTCAGACGAGTGCAAACATGTATAGATGCTGGTGAAGGACACTTCCAACATTTTCTCTGAGATGTAAATAGTGTACTGTAATCTCTCAATTGTGTATTATATTCTCCCAAAGTTGCACGTGTGTCCTATTATTGGTACAAACGTTCTGACCTATTGAAATGGTTCAGGTTTCTATGGATCTCACTATAGTATCTCAAGACTTAACAAAATCCCGACATAACAGTAGTTCCATATTACAATATTGTAATAACAGTTGCATATTATTTGGCAACCGAAGAAATACAATTCAATATTCCTCAACGCGTTTAAAGTTAGTTGTTTCTAAGTTATAGACGGGCTCTGTGCAACACAAATCGAGATGGCGCATGTGGCTGTGAAGTACCTTAGTTTGTACAGTTATTGTAATGCGAGTCCTGCATGTTAGGTACGTTATTACCAAAGTGTGCACAACAGACTGAACTTGTGGACTCAGGTGATGTTTTTCTTTGCCCCGCTCACCTCCTACCTTGGTTATTAAGCTGGCACCATCTCGGACCTGGATGGGTTTTCATAATGTTTACTGTTTGTCTTTTGTTTTTGCGTCGATGCAGCACGGTTGCCACAATAAGGTGGCTGTAGTCTTACCCTACCTGCAACTGAAACAATAGAATGTGACACAGTAACAACGTCCCAGTTTCGCGTTGAAAAATGTGTTCCGCCAGATTTATTTATTATAACAACAGTAACATGATAATGACAAAATAATAGTAATAATATCAGTTTTATAGTTCACGATGAATTAAGAATGTTCAACACAAGTATAATATTAAATTTGTTAATTTGGCTATAAAGTTATGATATTAGATAAGAAAATGAATTTGGAGCTTGGAGTAATTTGTGAACATATTTTTCGTTTATTTTCATACATTGCATTAAAATGGATGATATTCGACGAAATTCTACAATGGGAAAACTTTCAAGAGTCTGTTGAATTTTTATTTCAACACTTGGAAACATATTAACTAATGTTTATTATTTTTCACTCAGTATGCTTTGACACTATGTGAAACAATCATGAAAGGAGCCCGCCTTTGTAGCGTAGTGGTAGCATGTCAGAGATCCAGAGTTGGAACCTCAATCAGAGCTTGTTATCTGAGTAAGGCCTTTTTTCAGAGTTTTCCCTTATCCTAAAAGGCAAATGTCAAGTAACTCTAAGCTCTATGGAGATGGGTTCATTTGAGCATTATTTCCCCCATATGACTTAACGTTGATATGAGGACGTAAACTTTAAAAAAAATGAGATAGAGAAAATCCCGAAGAAATGAGAGTAAATAGTTACAAAAATAAACAGAGTGCAGTAAAATGTGTTCTTTTTTAACCATACAAATTTCAAGAACAGTTTTCTGAAGCACTAAAAAATCTCCTTGTATGACAAGGTCATAAAAAATGTGATGACTTCTATTTGAGAAAAGAATAATTTTTTTAATATGCAAACTAACAAGGACTATTTTGGAAATGTTTAATTTCGGAAAGATAAATTATTTTGCATACACTGTGTTCTTTAACGAGAACATTTGTGTTTGGTGTGGTGTGGTGTGTGTATGTGTGTGAGCGTATGTGTGCGAGTTCAGAGGGTGTTCAAAAAAAAATTATATAGGTCTAAAAAGTTATATACGTCTTAAACATGTGGTACTTTAATGAAAATCGACGCCATTTTTGAGGAAATTAACAATTTCCAAAAGCATTCCATGTAAACGTATTTTGGGATAGGATTTTCTTGAGAATCCTGCACTTTTGGAAGGTAGTAAATCTAGATATTATGTTTGGTATGCATCTGACATTTCGTTTTTAAGTTATGCTGTTCAAAGTCTCACGCACATGCACAAGCACATAGTCCACTAGTATAAAACTTTCCTTTCGATTCAGGTGTCTCAAAACATATATTTCCGTGAAATCTCAACATCGAGTTTTTAAGTGAAGTACAATAATTCCTCTACTTATTATAATCAAGTAGTACAGAAACTAAAATCAAGAGAATAACTACAAATAAGGATATAAAAGAAAGTCAGAAGAACACGAATGGTTCAGAATAGTGGATAAGTCTCCAGTGTTATCCGCCATTCTGAACACGCCATTCAACTTCAGACACATACTGCTATTCCTCAAACGTACAAACTTGTATACGAAAATCTAATTCTAAGGATACCAATTTAGAATATACATAAGGTATTATACAACAAATTGATTGTCTAAACACTACTGCTCTACTGATTGTTATTCAGAACTTTACCCTTATGATTCATTGATATTGAATACCTGTGTCATACTTATTTTTTTTTTTTTTTTTTTTTGTTCTAATGTTTTTGTTCAAGTAATCGTAACCAATTTATTGTATACACTGTATTATACAAAATAGTCGCGATATGACCTAGTTGTTAAAGCGACTCTAAATAAATTAATTGTATGCTAAATCAAGTAACAAATCTGTCTTTAAACCTTTACGTAGGCTATTATTTCTTCCTCACAATATGTAGGTGAGCGTGTCTGCTTCTCGTTCAAGAAGTCCCAAGTTCGAAACTTGGTCAGGGTGACTTATCTGGATAATGATTTTCCGGTGTTTCCCCTTATCCTTAAAGGTGAATGTCGGATAACTAAGCCTTATGGATGAGCTCATTTGAGCATCATTTCATCCATGTCATTCATCGTCAAATATGAGTTATCGTCGGAGGACGCAAATTAAAAGAAAAAAAAATGAAAAGAAAAAGAAAAAGCTGTTGGCCACACTTCACTTATAAATAAACCTACAACAATTTTTAAGGATATTTACTTTTGCATGTTAACATATTAGTATTGTGTCAATTACAATCATAGACTGAAAACAATGTTGTCCAAATAATTACCTTCTCTTCTTTACATGAGCTCTTCTTCTTTAAATCCTGGCCAAGCTTCTAATTTATACACCATTATAAACGCACTTTGTATCTATGAGGAGCAGAAACTTCTTGGTGTGTGTGTGTGTGTGTGTGTGTGTGTGTGTGTGTGTGTGTGTGTGTGTGTGTGTGTGTGTGTGTGTCTTTGTCTTACGTTTTCTTTTGTCTGATGAGTTGTGCCTCCTTGTCTCAATTACTCCTAAGAGAATTAAAAAAGAAAAGAAACAAATATGCCTATCCATATCATTTTATTCTATACTTGTTAAAATTATTTCAACCCACTATCGTTTCATAGCTTATTTTTAATTCTTAGCTAGTGTGTTAATATCCACAATACTGTCTAAGCACCGAAATTGGAATACTGAACTTACAGTTGAGAATGCTTTCGGTAAACCAACATCTGCCAGCTGAAGCCCAAAATACTCAATGCTTTGTTGACATTCAGGTATCGCCAATGAGTCAATTGGTGAGTGGAAAGAATCAACGGTAAGTCAACACTTTTGGAGGCCTGGCGCATAACTTGGAGTGCGAAACATGGAAGCCTGCAGGCATGCTTCACATTCCCAAATGTGCATGTGCTTGGCAAAGTCTTGCAAGAAAATTGGCGCACCCAAATTACACGTACAGATATTTGAAGACGAATAGAGCTCAGAGAAGAACGCTCTGGTTGTTGTAACATTAAAGGCAGAAAGCAGCAGCCGCGGTGGTCTTAAAATATCGATTTTATCTTTTGTGTTCTCCTCTTTCTATTTGCTCCATGATCATTTCCTTTCTTCTGCATCCATCCCCACGTCTCAAGAACTTCGATTTCCAATAACACCGGCTTAAAGAGTTCCGATGCTACAACCTCCAGCCCACAAAGCTTGCAGTTGCATCACCACCTTCATTAAATCTGGGTACTATTTGTTCTTCGGCAGACAAAATAATTCACCTCTGTACA
Source organism: Mantis religiosa (assembly GCA_030765055.1). Taxonomy (NCBI): domain Eukaryota; kingdom Metazoa; phylum Arthropoda; class Insecta; order Mantodea; family Mantidae; genus Mantis; species Mantis religiosa. Next base: position 155,903,565 of record CM060951.1, on the reverse strand, counting down.
TCCGAAGTTTCTACCCCTTCCTTGCCCCGTATTACTTTCCCCTCTCCCATGAATGTCTTGCTTCTTCCTTACATCGATTAAAACCGAGCTATTCTGAGTTTGCAATTCATTCTACATCCACTTTTCCGTGCTTCCCTTAGGGTTTCATCTTTAAACATCCGTTGTTCTATCTTGCTGTTTCTTTAGAGCGTTTAATTTGTTCTTAATAACTTCTCTCGCTTAGGGAAAGTCTTCATATACTGAATACTTCATGTCTTTGTGCAAAATAACGTAATGATAGCCGAGGTTTTAAACACGTGGAACAATTCGTGACGGCTATTTCATATGTTTTTTTTTTAATATTTAAAAATTTGTTCTAGATTGTTCTAGAAAATATGATTTGTATAAAATAGAATGTAAAACTCGGTAGGCCACAGAATGATATAACTTACGTAATAGTGTTCCTATTAGTTATCACAATAATGTAATTACGTAATATTATGACATGGACCATTAGGATAGAAGTAATTTAGATGTTCTAGAAACCTCGTGCGCAGAGATTCCACAATATGCAGATAGTTTTGGCGTCATTCTGCACAAGATCACCGTCGTAGTAACACACTTTTTTTCTTTTTTGTGTGTTGCAAGTCTGCAGAAACTAATAGCTCAACGATGCTACAATAATCATCTTACGAAAGGACATTGTAATATAATACATTAATGATTTCTCGGAATAAATTCCAAAAGATTTTTAAAGGGGAGCATAAAATAATTGTCACTCCGATACAAAGAACTGAGATAAGACTCATCGCTGCAGAGCGCTGAGGCATACATATACAAGGATTCTTCCAGATCGTCACCAAAAGTGAGAATCATTAATCATCCTCCGTCCCTCGCACCTTTTGCACAATTTTATGTTGTATATTACAGTGAAATTAATTTCAATCTACACAAGTTATTAAGATACAACGGTACCATTTCTCTTAGGTATTCTTATATATTCTTCTCAAGATATTCGATATCACGATCAGCCACCGAAAGTTCAGAGTTCAACGGTGTCTTAAACTTTATCCCGGTCTCATCCTTCAAGACAACCAGGAACGTAGTAAAAAGTTCCTATTATTTATAGAGGAGTTTCATGGATCAACACTTGATACATTTTGCGTAGACGACCTCCACCTACCACTACAATTATTGACAAGTTCCAACGTTTTGCTATGATTATCATAACAGCGTCTTCCATTTTTAACAAATTAAGAAAGCATAACACTTAAACATATTCTGGAGAAATACTTCACATTTTTCAGCAAAAATATTTAATGTAAGGAGTAATTAGGGCGAGAAGATTTTCCTTAAAATATCTGTTTCGCATCTTTCAATAGATTCAATATCTTTCAAAGATATTGAATCTATTAAGGGGAGTCGTAAAGCCCTATATTACAAATGTTAAAATGTTTTCTCAGGATCTATTGGGTACACGGGCCCACATCACCTCGCTGTCGACGGGCCCTAAAGCACCACTCCCTATCTCACTCTATTGGGTATACAAATCCAACTTTTTTACAGTGTATATGTTGATCCTCGTTCGTATAAGAATCTAAAGCAGTACATATTTTATAATTGTTTACTGCAGTTCTAATTTTTTTTCGTTAAAAATTGAACTTTTTTTTTTTTAAATAATAGTTTTAATATTGCCACCCGAATATCGGAAGGCTCGATAGAACCAGCTGGCAGGTAGGATAAGAGACGGGAAGTGTTCAGACCACGAATACCCATGTGACTGGGCGGCGCTCGCTGAGGGGGGTTCGGAGAAATGCACCACAAGTCACTATACCGTCTCTTTCCCCTCCCCATGACGTCTGGAAAAACCATGATGATTCGTTGAGCCTCGAAACTTCCAGATACAGCCATTTGTCTATATAAGAGATGCATTGGACGAGTCAGTCAGTTTTTAGTTAGCCAGTTCTAGAGAGAGTTGTATGGCAAGGTGCCGAGTAGCGAGTGCAGTGTGGACTTGCGTCCTGCGAACTGGTGAATTGTGATTGTGAGTGTTACGTAATTGTGTGTATTACATAATTTTGTGTGGTACGTAATTCAGCTATTATCTGAGCTGTATACGTGTAACTCGGCGGAAATAAAGAACATTTGAACTTGTGCAACGTGGAATTTTAATTTCACGAACCCACGAATTTGCATAGAAGATTGTTACTTAATATTTCGTTTTTAGTTATGCTGTTCACAAATGCGTAGACCGTACTCCAGGGGAAGACAGGTAGAGGCGGTGTGACCTCAGCTCCTCAGCTCTAACCGCCAAATATGCCCCCGAAAGAAAGGCAGGTTAGCGTGTGACTTCACAGTGCTGTATTCTGCTGCCAAATAGTTTGATGTGTTGGAGTTCCGACAGCGTAGGAACGACAGCAAACGTATCGGGTATTAATAATATGCACAATTTACATCTTGGGTGTTGTAATATTAATGCTTTAATTACACAATTGGTCACAGTTTATAAACAAATACATTTTGGTTGTGTGCTATAAGAAAATATATAAAGCTTAAAGTCGTAGTTTATCTGAAGGTCAGGCATGTTATAAAGTAACTAAAATAAAACATAAAGTAATTTTTCTCTGCAAATTAGAGTAGATCCATTCAGGAAAAAAGTACATGGACATTTTGCGACACCTTCTGCTTCGTATTTCTTTTACTAGTTTATCCATGCCAGGACGTAATATCTGGGAAATTTGTAATTGAAGGCTGCATGTTAGATTGTGATCCGACAAGGTACTTCGGGGTTTGCACTTAGCTAATTTCATAACAGAAAAAAAAAATACTTCGCACACATATGTCGAGCCAAAAATACACAATGCCCCTGCGGCAAGTGAATACAGCCTCGGAAATCTGGTTTGGGGAGCATTCTTGTAAAAATTAGCCAAGTCTTTCTTGGGTGTATATTTGTCCTTCAGTAGAGGAACCTCGGGCCGAAATGCCGAGCCCCTCCCGTCGGGGAGTTGTTCGGATTGGGTTGGACTCGAGGGGGGAGTGTGTTCCCGACAACCACGGGGAATTGGGTACCTCCGGCCAGGCTATGGCGGCCCGGAGGGGCTAGAGGGTTGCCTCATAGTTCCCGGGTACTAGCCTGCAGAGCTAGTAGAAGGTGTGCTAGATCACCAGGCTGCCCCACCGAGGTCATATCGGTAGTCTTCCCTGCGGGGTTGACGTGCTTAAGTGGCGTATCCACTTCTACCCGTCTTGACGATGTAGTCGATGGGAGGGGGGCTTTTTAGACTCAAGGTATTGCCCCATGGAAAGACCCCCGGAGTTTCCATCGTTCCCAGGTAGAAGGAGGCCCGGGTCCTTGGTCCTACGGGTCCAGGACCAATGAGAGTAGATCCTCTGCACCTAAATACATAAATAAATCGTCATATTGTAAATTTAACAGTTCCATTTGGTACGTGGCAGCTACATTTTTGTCATCGACTGCGTTACATATGACCGAACCCTCAGATTCTGTACCCACAGCGCCATTTAGATAGGCAACTTAGTACTACATGGCTCTTGCCTGACGTCACACGCACTGCAGGCCTCGCTCTCGGCTTAAATACGTCACAATTCTCGAAGCTGCCTTCCTCTGCCTTACTCATTCACACACTCACAACAGATATTTTGCTGATTTTACAGTTTTTTTAGGAAACCTCAAAGCATACATTTCTGAAAAATGTCTCGTACCTATTTTTGGTACATGTTTTCTGTAACACGTACCATTACGAGATGTGTTGGAGAAAGTAAAGATAATAAGTGATTGTCAATATTAGTCCAGTATATAGATAAGTACTGTATTCCGATTTTTCTCTGTTTCATATTTGAATACCTATAATCAAACACTGAAAGAGTTGTTGTTATGATGTCTGTTCTCACATAGGAATAATGAAAGGGGTAAGCAGAGAAACAAGGCAGTATTGCCGACAGGCACAAAGGAGTGTGAAGGATGCTCTACAAGACCAAGTGCAACCTTTACAGGGGTTCTTTAGCCCTAAAACCGCTATGCAAATATGCACAAACACGCACACACTCATTCCCCATGTTTCTACCAACAGCAAGCCTATCGAATTTTATGCGAGTGGAGAAAAAAAAGGGGAACTTCCACAGCTTAAAGAGATAGAAAGGCCTCTTTTAATGCGCAAGACTGCCCCAGATTTTCCGTGCTTTATAAAACATCGCCCTACTCAATTTTTGGAGATGCAGCGAATAAAACCTATTTCTCCGTATTTAAATCCCAAGCAGTGTAGGTGCCATTCTGGTAACGACGTCGAATATAAATCACGTGATCTAACACATAATAACGAAAACCCATCCACAACTCCGTTCTGTGATGCTAGTATGAGTGGTTCGTGTTAAACTCTCAAGTTTTAGTGTCAGGTTGTCCTTCATGATAAACCATTAGGTATAAACTTACTGTAAAGTATAAAAACACACAATAGCTATACCTTTTATCATCTGTTTTAAGGCATTGATTTAACACATAAGCAACTGCTGGAAACAAAGAGTCGTTTGTTAAATTTCATAGCTCTCTGCACGCACATGAACCGAGACCTTGTAGCTGCAAAATGTGTTTGTGTCGCAGGCTTTTTTTGCTTCGTTGAACTGATGAGGAAATTCAACATGTTCCGGCAGTGGGATGACGAAATAAAATGTTCCTTATCAAAGGAACCATGCTGCAAAGGATACATCCATCAGGCTCGTTTAGGTACCTCATTTTCCAACTCTGTAGAGAAAATCCTCTGTAATATTCAAGTTGAGAAGCCAGTTACCGCAGTTCATATTATATTTTATTCTGGTGCAGCTCACTTGATAAAATTCCGTAGTTTGAAAGACAAGTAATCCTCTGTAACGTATACAACCTCCAGACCCCTTTCATATTTTAAAATTTTAATTACCCTGCCGTTTCCTTTACATTTCAAAGACGAAGTTGCATCTAACATGGCAGGGTTGACACATCGGTATTTTGCGGAAGTCGTTTTTACTTTTTCTGTCTGCTTACCTAGAGAAAGTACAGAAAGAGTAACTACATTCCAGCCAAAAATTCCAAATAAAATTTCACTGAAATCCCCCTCATCTCAAACTACCTTTTACATGAAACATATTTGGTATTTGATTTTCTCAAACATAGCTGTTCATTTTGATTAACATATCATGCATTCAACATATTTGCATGAAAAATAAAATCTACATTTAATATGCTGTGAATATCCTGTGAAGACCTCTTCATTGCAAATGATTTATTTAAAAATTGGTAAACGTAAAATGTATGCAGTATTTTACTATCCAGAAAGTGTACATCTCATTAAAGAACACACATATTATAAAATAAATTGAGGTGCAACTATTTAAAATATATTTATTACAAAGTTCAAATTATCAAATGCTCTTTTTCAACTGGTACTAAGTCGCTTTTCCTGCTAAGAACTGGGATTTCAAGCCATTACTGTATAAGCGATCCGCTAATTGGCTGTTATATCTCTGATATCTACTACAATAAATGTCTAATGAACCTAATATTTTTTTCCTTTTTTGCTAAGAACTGGGATTTCAAGCCATTACTGTATAAGCGATCCGCATGTTCTGAATTGGCTATTGTATTTCCTATACCTACAATAAATGTCTAATGAACCTAATTTAGACAGAAGAATAAACATTTGTAGGATAAGCTCCAGAAGAGAAGAGAAATCATGCAAATGTAACACATGCTCTCTCTCTCTCTCTCTCTCTCTCTCTCTCTCTCTCTCTCTCTCTCTCTCTCTCTCTCTCTCTCTCTCTCTCTCTCTCTCTCTCTCTCTCTCTCTCTCTCTCTCTATAACATTTGCAGCAGGGCACAGCGATAATGTGAGCACCGTTATAACTTCAAGTAAGGGATATTTTATGGCCTGAGGAACTTTGAAACAAAACTTTGTAAACCCGTAGAAGTGGGGGTACTATATATGCCTCACATTTAAAGGAACCTGAGTTCGAATGTCGGTGGATGTTCGAATGAGTGGCATACAGATAAGATAAAAACCTCAGAAAACTGAGGTATTCCCTTTTCTTGAGAAGGCGAATGTAAGATAACTTTAAGCTCTGTGAACTACGAGTTCATTAGAACATCGTTTCATCATAAAATTCATCACCAGATATAACACTAGGTTAAAGGATGCTAAACGAAATAAACAACATAATATTTTAATGCATTCTGTATCCATTTCAAAGATACGGGGCATCGAATAACGCTTTTTGTTTCAGGAATGTAAAGTATTGATTTATCTTTGTCATTCTGCTATTTGTTACCACATTTACACAACTCCAATACCCATGCCTAAGGTGGGACTCAAACCCGCGGTCTTCTATGCTTCTTAACACCAAACAATATGTTTATACAAATCTGCTTTTTACCCTGTGTGTGTGTGTGTGTGTGTGTGTGTCTGTGTGTGTGTGTGTGTGTGTGTGTGTGTGTGTGTGTGTGTGTGTGTGTGTGTATGTAAACTATTCTTTCGACGATAATGTTTTTTGTTTTAATCCATATATATATGTGTGGATATATGTTTACTATTCCAGATATAGCCCGCCTCGGTAGCGTGGTGGTAGCGTGTCTGCCTCACGTTCAAGAGGTCCCGAGTTCGAATCTCGGCCAAGGTGAGTTACCCGGATAAGGTTTTGTCCGGGGTTTTCCCTTATCCTGAAAGACCAATGCCGAGTAACTCTAAGCTCTATGAACCCTGGGCTCATTTGAGCACCATTTCACCCATTACATTCATCGGCCGATATGACTTAACGTTGGAGGACGAAAATTTAAAAAAAAAATCCAGATATGAAATATGAGTAGTTTATACAGTTGAAGTTTACCATACAAATCTTACGGTCGTTACTTCTGCTTAACTTTTAAGTTTTACTTTTACTTTAATTCATGCAGCATTTAACTCTTTCAGCACCATCTCTTCTTCAGTTGTTGGCTAGCTTGTTCACCACTACTAGGCGTGACTAACGTGGTCGACCTTGATATTGCTTTTGAACAGCCGAATATGATTTTTTTTTTTTGCGTACTTATTACATGATTTAATATTACCGAAAATATAACATGCATTACGTGGACTTCGTCTCGTATTTTGCAGTTCCATTCTCGTTCTTCACAGATGCACTTGCAGCACTTGTATTGCTATATATCATGTTACTTTTTTTTCGACACTAAAATTAAGAAGACAGGTATCCCTCATTGTGTTCCTATCCTCAGTGTGGATCGAAATGAGGGCAAGAAGTAGATCCTTTAAAAGAAGCTGAACAGATAGAGAGAAAGAGAGAGAAGTTTGAGAAGTCTTGATTGTCCCGCAGTGACCTCCTGGAGCGCAAATACATAACTCCTTTTCCAGCCCGATGACGAACTAGACCCTGTTTAGTGCGTAAACTTAGAGGAACTACTGAAAACTTTCCCTTCTCATGAGGATGGACCATTGTTGAGGCATCTGCAGTAATTACCATAGCAACCTACTTCCTATGACACACATGTTGCTTCTGCTTCGTAAACTAGTTCTGGTCGACCTTCCGGTGTCGTCCGTGACCCTGTGACGCTATCTTGGTCATCGACATTCCCAAAGCTGCTGCAAATGCTGTTGCCCTCTCAGGTTGTGAGAAACGGTACACTAACATGTAACACCTTCAACATGAGGGACCGTTCTACCGACGGAAATTTGACTAACTTGTATTGTCTTATAAAATGTGCCAAAGATTATCTTTATAAAACGTTCATTCAAACATATTTATACACATGACAAAATGAAACAAAATATTCCCTGATATTAATGAAATTAAAGGAATATTCTGCAGCATAAGATAGTAATACTAGAATTTTAAATTGCTTTAACGCCAGTAAGCTATCTTTTCACTCAACAAGAATGAATTTATTTATGATACTTGGTATTGAACAGTTCTAATATCGTTCATATATTTAAGCTTTAACTGTGCTTAACTGTATAAAGCTTCTCAGTTATTACTAATATCCGAAATGGAAACACGTAAACATTTGTCTAAGCTATTATCTGCCCGCCTCTGTAGCGTAGGTGGTAGCGTGTTGCCTCACGTTCAAGAGGACGCAAGTTCTAATCTGGGTCAGGTTTCTTTTTTTAAAGAATTTCCCTTAACCTGAAAGATGAACGCGGGTGACTCTAAGCTCTACGGATCCTGGGATTATTTGAGCCTCATTTCACTCATTTCATTCATCGTCCGGTACTTAACGCTGAAGAACGTAGAAGAGAAAAAGAAAAGAGGCACTTATCTGTCCATCGAATGCTGAAACAGAAATCAGTGTCTCTGTGGACACGTGTCCAAGCTACAATCTGCCTGAGGTGTAGAAGAAGAACAGTTGCGCTGCAGTAAGATCTTTCAGATACGAGGGCTGTTCAATAAATAATGATCACAACTTTTTTTTTTTTTTTTTTTGACAACGTACCTTTACTCATCCTCATAATTTTGATGGTCCTTCTGAAAATGTTCTCCCCTGAATGCGATGCACTTGTCCCAGCATTTCTACCATGCTGGAAACAGTTTTTTGAGAGATCCTTCAAAATCGCCTCCGCAGCCTTCACCACTGCTTCTGATGATGGATAATGCCTCACACGAAGGCGCTTCTTCAAGTTAGGGAATAGAAAAAAGTCACATGGGGCTAAATCTTGACTATAGTGAGGGATGTACTTCACGTCGATTTTTGCAAGATATTCGGCAACAACATTGGCAATATGCAGCCGCGCATTATCGTGGTGCAGCATCCAGCCTGCTTCATGGAAATATTGTCTTTTGCGCCTGATATGGACTTGCAATGTTTTCAGGACATCCCTGTAGTATTTTCCAGTTACTGATGCGTCTGCAGCTACAACATGCTGATGAACTATTCCATGAATATAAAAAAATGAGATGACCACAACTTTCCCAGCAGAATCAACCACTTTTGGTTTTTGTGGGGGTTTGTGATGAAGGAAATTTCCACACTGAGCTTTGCTGTTTGCTCTCAGGATCAAAATGATGTAGCCAAGTTTCATCAGCAGTGATTACGTTTGAAAGAAACTCCGGATCTTTCTCTAGCATCAACTTTAACTGCATGTTACCTCCATTGCAGCGGTAGGCGATACTGAACATATCTGAACTTGCCCGGTTCTCACAGGCGGGAACCAGGAGTACCAACAATGAAACTACTAAGGCGTGTTTGGTTCACATTAAGCTAACAGAATATAATAAGATTGAATTGTAGTGCGAAAAATTATAACCGTAAAATTATGATCATTCTTTATTGAACAGCCTTCGGACAAAACGAAACAGAAACAGGTAACTAGCGCTAAGGTCTCTGTGGACGCGTGACGAAGGAAAATAATAAGGTAGAGGAATGAGAACTAAAGGTGTAATAGCCACTACTCAGCCCTATTCTTGAATCACCTTCTAGCAGGTCCGTTGCGATAGGACTAAGTGGTTAAAGCATCGTAAAATATAGAGAAACCGAAATCGCTTATGACACTGGCAGGCATATCCAAAGCTGCACATATCCTTTTTAAGTCTGGAATGAAAATTATATTAATTTCATTTACTTTCCGTGTATCTACTATCTCATTTTTGTGCCGCGATAACGAAAATTTGTATTCACTTCATAATTATGATGTTCGTGATAAATAGTAAATTTCCTGACATCTATAGGAATAGGTATGAAATATCGTGCGATATTATAAACCTGATTTCTTTAATCTCCCGCAACAGTCTCCCAACTTCTGTAAATACAGACTCTAAAGGAGATGACACAATTACTACAAATATCCATTCTCGAAGCACGTTAATCGTTTTAGCTATGATATATTAGTAAGCAAAAATTTAGAAAAGCAACATTCTCAGCGTTAATTTTATAAATAAGGGTTGAATGCGGCCTGACATCACATTGGATATAATTATATCACATTATTTAGTATAAGGTGATAATGTTTAAATGTGTAGTGTTTAATGCCGAATTCTACTATATGAGGCACCGGAGGCGGTGAAACTGTTGAGTCAGTTGAGTTTAGACGTTCTACTCCCACTAGTTCTGGACCCGTAGGAACTAGACGCGGGCCTCTTTCAACCAGGGAATATCTCCGAGCTGTCCCAAAGGGAGCCCGGCATCCTCCGTGGGGCTTTCCATAGCGCAACGCCTTTCTATAGGCGGTGAAACTGGTGATACATGAAATGAAGATGGGAGCACCGGTGGAATGAGATGGCGGGGGAAACCAGAAATCCCAGAGAAAACCCACCGCAGCGCGGTGCCGTCTCACATGCGGTCGTCTGGAATCGAACCCGGGCTGCCTTGGTGACAACCAAGCGGTCTAACCTCTCGGCCACGACGCCTCCGAGGGGTGGTGACATGTCGGTTACAAGAAACACAGCAAAATAACCGAGAGGGATGCCTCAGGATGCATGGTCTGAGGTTGCATTCTGTAGGTTGTGGGTTCGATTCTCTTAACCGACCTTACTGACTTATGTGTGTCTTTTTGGTGCTTTCTTCGGGTAGTTAATAGAATGCTAGGAAGGGTCATTACATCCCCTGAATTTCCTCTCCCTCCATTTCCCCTTCATTCTCATTTCTCTTCTACTTTCATCCACTTGGTCCCTTCAGGACTGAACCGTGTCAATAGGTGTCCCGGGCACTGCATTGCGGGGAATTTGCACTCTGTGAGCCTTCGTCCCTTGAGGATGCGGTCTCCGGCTTTAAGCATCAGGACGTGTGCCCCTCCAGTGGAGATAGCTGCTGGTTGAACTAGGCGCCACTGACGAGATTCAATCCGTAAACGGTAGGAAAGCTGCTGTTTACTCAAGACTGTTCTCGTCTCAAAACCTTCTTCCCGGGATGCCTTCTCTGCGGACATAGAAAAATCTGCATGGCCCAGTCCATCCAAATTACCTTACTCTCCAACATAAGGGTTATTAAACGATTTTGACCTAAGTACCCGGTATATATTGTATGGTTCTAGACAGATTCGATTATCTTTGGCTTTAAATACACCTATTTTCCCAGTTACTGAATGGGTGTACCTAAGGTATTTGCATTTTCTTGTGGAGTAACAATAGTTATTTTCACCCCGTGGCACTTTCAATAAAAAGTAAAAGTTTCAGTCTTTCTATAGTTCCAATGTGTTCATATTCTAATCCACAAGCTTTATCTTTAGTAGTGTTTTAGTAAATTACGGATAGAAATGAGTGTTGTATGACCTATGTCGGTTAGAAACAACAGGGCTTTCCAGACGTCTGAATTTTCACCATTTCAGTCTTTTTCAAGATAACTGAGATCATAAATATATCCATGAAGTATATACATTAAAGATGAATTACTAATATAGTGCGATCCATATAAACCTGGACCATTTCAATAGGCCACAATTTCCCTTTGAAAGCTCGTAGAATGTAGAAATTTGTTTTAATGATCCCAGTGGCTCTGGAAGAATTGACAACACTGACAATTGTTGACAGTGTCGAGGTCTTTGATGTGACTGTAGACACTGAAGTTAATATGGGAATCTTCAATACATTTGTGGAGCAGCTGGATGATACGAATTGAGAGAAGGTTATTTCCAGCAAGATGGAGTAACGTGCCATACATCTAAATACACCATCAAACTTGTAACCAGTTTCTTTGATAATTGAATAATCTCAAAAGGTCTGTGGCCCCGAAGATCCCCTGACATAGAGTGTACAAGAAAAGCCAGGGACAATTGATGTTCTCAAGGAATCCATGCGAACCGAAATAAGGAACATTGGCGAGGATACTCTCCGTAAAACTTCAGAGAATATGGTGAGACGAGTGCAAACATGTGCTGATGGAGGATACTTCCAACATTTTTTCTGAGATGTAAATTGTGTATCATATACTCCCAAAGTTACACGTGTGTCCTATTATTGGTTCAAAAGTTCTGGCCTATTGAAATGGTTCAGGTTTATATGGATCATACTATATACAGTTTCACTTGCACTTGTGAACTGAAAACTATAATCTCATTCCCGAAAGAATATAAAAAGCGCAGTAATGACCTGGTTCTATTGTTTCATATATAATTATTAAGGTAAAAACGAATAACAACTTGCGTGAAACGAATTTTCAAAACATTTCTCTATACTAACACAGTATATGTACACTCACATTACTCTCTCTACTCCCTTTATACTAAAACTTACTTTTCAATCTACTTCATTTTTATATACAGGAACATTTGTGAAATGGTTGCACTACACATTTACTTGCAGGTACAATATTTTAAGAATTGGTCGCACAGTAATTGCTTGAAACATTCTATTCTCTTTCCATCTTAAGGGCACAAAAATACGAAGGAGTTTCTGTTTGAGAACAATTTAAGTGTTTGAAAATTCAAACAATAATTAATAAAATCTTGAAACGGATATCACTACAAAAAGTTTTATGACAGACTGTGTGCTTTTTGAGCAAATGAAAGTGTTGGAAAACTTTTTTCATACACAAATGAAAATGTTCGGAGCTGTTTATACACACATTCTTTCCCTGTGAGGAGGGAGACACAAGGAGTCAAAGAAGTAAACAGTGAGAGGGAGAAGAAATGAGAATACGTTAGAATGAAAAGAGAGGAGAGTGAGATGGTGGGAGAGAAGGGGAAGGAAAGAGGAGGGAATAAGGGAGAAAAAGAAACACAATCTACGAAGTTAGTGCAGTATTTCGAGGGTTCTATCAGAACAGGAGTGTATCGTGTTTTAGCTTAGTATATAGTAATAGAGGCTTATTGTGTGCTTAATCATTACTGATTACCAAGGCAGAAACGGAATTTGACTGAGGCATAAAAAATACGTAAAACAATTTTATCTGCTTAATCAAAAGGGCTGTATGTTGCGGGGCAATCAAAATCTGCTCCATGAACATTCCTTGACTAGCTCATACGGAGCACATCGGCGCTGGCATCATTAATGAAACAAACCCCTCCCAAAAAGAAGGGGGGGGGGGCAAGCACAACGACAATATTCCAAATGAAAAAAAAAAATTGCAAACGTGACAATCATACGAAGGTAATTCAAAATTTTTTGTTGGAATATATTAATGAGGCCGACCTAGATAAGCGAGTGGAGCACCCAACCAAACTGCATGGTAATTCAAACTTTGGGATCTTGTTTTCTGAGTATTTATTGGAGAAGCAAGTCGTAAAAGTCTCTGTAGCTCAGATTACAGCAAACTCCAATGGGTGGAGTATTAAATACAAAAACAAATTATATATATCTACGGGATAGAACGATAAAACTGCTTGAACTGTTTCTAGTTTCTCTACCACAGACAAGGTAATTGCATTCCACATTCAATATAGAGATTACACCGCAAATATGTTTTGAGACCTCTGCATCTAAAAAGCTTATTTCGAAAAATGTTCGTATCTGCAAAATGAACCTGAAGTTTATTTTTTATTTATGGCCGCTCTTTAACTGTTCTCGCTGTACCGTTCTATATTGGGGGTGAAAGGCTTCTTAAGTTTGCTCAAAGTCTTCTTTAAAATGTTAGCTTATGGTTAAATATCATGTACTACAGTCCTTGTTCGCACTGTCCTACCAACCCGACTGCCGACCTCACGTGCACACTGGCATGCTCAAATTGAGCCATCCTGTATTTATACTGATTGAAAAAATGGGCAACAACATGGGCGAGTTTGAACCCATTTGCATTCCGACGCAAAACAAAATGGAGCATCAAGAATCAAGCTCCAACACACTACTTCATGGCGCAGTAGGATTAAAACGTACATAATCATACATGATATAAATATCGTGACTTTGTGGGTTCCTAAAATTAAAAGTCGGGTTTGCAGAAATTCAAAATGCTCTTTATTTCCATAGAAAGGCACTTGTACAACTCTGATATCAGCATAATGACGTAACACACATAAACAGCTGCAGCAGCTTCATGCAATAGCACGATCTTTCGTGAAGTAGGGAGAACACCAGGAACTGTCTGTCTCTTTCTCCCTCTATTGCTCTCTCTCTCTGGACGTGGCTTGGGCGCCATCTTTCTCTTTCACTTCCTGCCTCCCTCCCTCCCCCCCCTCTCTCTCTCTCTCTCTCTCTCTCTCTCTCTCTCGGCGTTCGCTTACGAGCGGCAAAACCATGCCTCGTGACAATATGAATTTTGGGACATTTCCTAAACCCATACTCTTCCTACATAAATCTCATAACTCTACTTATAAAATCCTAAAATAACAATTCCTATCTGCGATTAACAACTATTAAAGTGAATACGCAGCAAAAATCAATCACGCTATGTATAGCCTGCCAGCATTTCGGTCATTCGATCGATTTCTATTAACTTAAGACTAATCATAGGTATAACATATTAGATAAGCTGAACTTGCATTTTTAGTTTATGGTGTCTGAAAGCCACATTTTTAATCAAATATTGATAATGAGTTTGTGAATGGAGTATAGTTATGAGCTCTATTTACCAGAAGTGGTAGGGAAATCAGAATAATAAATATGTACACATTTAAAACGAATCCAATTTGCTCTCATAAAATAAGATAATCACAAAACCGTTCTTCAAAAAATACAAAGAAATTTATTTACTTCACTGCAATTTGTTGCACAGATAACATATTGTCGCGAAGCCGTTATCTACGATAGCGCGGCTAGTGTGCACAAAGATCCGGCAAATAAAGATAGCTGAGATAAAGGTCTTGCCGGCATAGATTAAGTTACGCTTCTGGAAGGTGACAGGATATTCGGTTTCTTTATTCTTCTGGAAGAATATAGAATTTATGAATGAAATATATAAGAGATTTTGACACGCCAGCGGACAGTTGTAAAACTTTTGAGTCGCGAGGGGTAAGCAGAGAACAGCTGAGAGTGGTGTTGTAACGAGAGCTGACGTTGTAAACTGAACGCTGTTTGTTATTGTCTTCGA